>CATNEM010000199.1:82500-165000 GCA_950096795.1 Macrostomum cliftonense
AGGTCATCTTTTACACCAAGAGTCGTGAGTTTCACGGTGTTTATTTGCATAGAGATTTTTAGTGTCAGCTGGTGTCAGACAGGGCTGTCAGCTGGTGTCAGCTGGTGTCAGAAAGGGCTGTCAGCTGATGTTAGACAGGGCTGTCAGCTGGTGTCAGACAGGTCTGTCAGCTTGTGTCAGACAGGGCTGTCAGCTAGTGTCAGACAGGGCTGTCAGCTTGTGTCAGACAGGGCTGTCAGCTGGTGTCAGACAGGGCTGTCAGCTTGTGTCAGACAGGGCTGTCAGCTGGTGTCAGACAGGACTGTCAGCTAGTGTCAGACAGAACTGTCAGCTGGCGTCAGATAGGGCTGTCAGCTAGTGTCAGACAGGGCTGTCAGCTTGTGTCAGACAGGGCTGTCAGCTAGTGTCAGACAGGGCTGTCAGCTAGTGTCAGACAGGGCTGTCAGCTGGTGTCAGACAGGACTGTCAGCTAGTGTCAGACAGAACTGTCAGCTGGCGTCAGATAGGGCTGTCAGCTGGCATATTACTGACTGGTTAATTATCCCCCTACAAGACACGGTGTCCCAACTCCAACTTGGCTCAGAGCTAAAGAATAATTTTTCACCCAAGCGTAACTTTCGTTTCCGAGGCGGACAAGAAATTATTCAAATTTTATTTTCACTTCTCATACGGGCGAGCTTAGAGAGACAAGGCCGGCTCTGAACTCAGGGAGAAAAGAAGGAACTCTAGGGAGGGGGGTTGCTGGGAATTATTCCCACCGCCCAAGCTTACCAAGGCCTCTCCCCAGAGTCCCCAGCTTAAAATCCCCTGGACTCTGGACACGCCACGGACAAGACCCGTGTTGGGAAAAGGAAAAGTTGGAACCTTCATGAGTCAGACAGCCGCGTGGCTGGGAGGGCCCTGAGGCGGACTCCGTGCTCATTCAGAACCGCCTTGCACTGCCAGCTTGCATGCTATTTTTTTTACGAAGGTTTATTTTTTTCTGACAATCTGTAGCCTCTGTCTGAAACAATCCGTAGCCTCTCTCTGACACAATCTGTAGCCTCTGTCTGACACAATCTGTAGCCTCTCTCTGACACAATCTGTAGCCTCTCTCTGACACAATCTGTAGCCTCTCTCTGACACAATCTGTAGCCTCTGTCTGACACAATCTGTAGCTTCTCTGACAATCTGTAGCCTCTGTCTGACACAATCTGTAGCCTCTGTCTGACACAATCTGTAGCCTCTGTCTGACACAATCTGTAGCCTCTGTCTGACACAATCTGTAGCTTCTCTGACAATCTGTAGCCTCTGTCTGACACAATCTGTAGCCTCTGTCTGACACAATCTGTAGCCTCTCTGACACAATCTGTAGCCCCTCTCTGACACAATCTGTAGCCTCTCTCTGACACAATCTGTAGCCTCTCTCTGACACAATCTGTAGCCTCTCTCTGACACAATCTGTAGCCTCTCTCTGACACAATCTGTAGCCTCTCTCTGACACAATCTGTAGCCTCCCTCTGACACAATCCGTAGCCTCTGTCTGACACAATCTGTAGCCTCTGTCTGACACAATCTGTAGCCTCTCTCTGACACAATCTGTAGCCTCTCTCTGACACAATCTGTAGCCTCTCTCTAACACAATCTGTAGCCTCTGTCTGACACAATCTGTAGCCTCCCTCTGACACAATCCGTAGCCTCTCTCTGACACAATCTGTAGCCTCTCTGACACAAACTTAAGCTGTCTGTCGTACTAAAAATCGCCCTCAAACAATAATTATCCATCCGTCAGGTAGCCCGTTCCTCTGCCTGCTGGACATTGTGCCAATCAAGAACGAGAAAGGTGAAGTGGTTCTATTCCTGGCCTCGCACAAGGACATCACCAAGGAGAAGGGAGGCGGCTTGCTCAGCGCCTCGGGCGGCTCTTCAAGTGGTGCGTGCCGAGGATTATCGATTATGCTTGGGTTTACTCATTGCCAGATAAAATAGAGATAAGGGAAAAAATTATCGAATTAAAGAATCTAAAAATCTGATAAAGTAGGATGAATGATTTTGATAAAGTGCAATTAAGAGACTGTAGAAGTTAGAGAATGTACAAATTGGAGAATGTACAAATTAGAGAACGTACAAATGAGAGAATGTACAAATGTGAGATTGTACAAATGAGAGAATGTAAAAATGACAGAATGTACGAATTAGAAAATGTACAAATGAGAGAATGTACAAATTAGAGAATGTACAAATTAGAGAATGTAAAATTTGGAGAATTTACAAATTGGAGAGTTTAAAATGGAGAATGTACATATTGGAGAATGTAAAAATTAGAGAATGTACAAATTGGAGAATGCACAAATGAGAGAATGTACAAATGAGAGAATGTACAAATGAGAGAATGTACAAATGAGAGAATGTACAAATGAGAGAATGTACAAATGAGAGAATGTACAAATGAGAGAATGTACAAATGAGAGAATGTACAAATGAGAGAATGTACTAATTGGATAATGTACAAAATGAGAGAATGTACCAATTGGAAAATGCAAAAATTGAATAATTTACAAATTTTTCAAAATTTTAAACATACAAATTTGAGAGTTCATAAAATAACATTTATGTAAGGTACAGAAAAAGCAATACATTCGTCAAAATTATTTAAAAATTGTCTCAACCGATCGATTGTAACATTGAACAAGCCAGGTTGAAGAAAAAGGTAAGAAATAAAAATAACGAATAAAAAAGGGGAATTTTTCTCCCGAAGCCCAAAATTGAATGACTCAGCCAAACAACCGGGGAGTGAAAGAATTTCTGAACTGTAAAAAAAATTTTTTCTTCGCTAATGACCCGCTTCCGGGGCTCTGGCTGCGACTCTCTGCTCCTGCTGCAGAATTTTCTGCTGAAGAAAGACCCGCAGCGGGCAGGCAGCTCCTTTCCTTATTAAGTTCGTTCCCATCCGTGCCCTATTTTTCTCCTCAAGCCTCACCTCCCACGGCCGCCCCAACTCCCCCCTCAGCCTCCTCCCCCGCTCCATCTGTATCCGAGCCCTCGAACTAATCCGCGGATTAATGCAATCAGCGCGTGTGTGATCCCGCGCTCCAACACCCCCTCCGCACCGGGAGAAAGTTTGAGGTAGCCTGGGGGGCTTTTTGTTTTGATGCCATCCGGGCTCTGAGGGGCCGCCTCTTTTCAGCTCCTCACGCCTGCCCGAGAATCAGCGGGGTGGGAGGCAGAGGGGAGAATCTTCCCCAACTCAGCTTTGGCCAACGGAACGGGTTGTTGCCTCGCTGCATTAGCGTCACGCGTGTTCTCCCAGCTGCCTGGCTTCCGTGCTCTATCAGCTCTGGGGATTCATCTGCGGATGGGGCTCGTTCTGTTGCGGCCGTGTGCCCGAGCTGCAAACTGGCTTAACGACAGGCTGGTCCAATTTCTGTCTTCCCAAACTGAAAACTGCCTAAACTGCAATCTCCCCTAACTGAAATCTTTCCCAAACTGAAAATTTCCTAACTTGCAATCTTCCCTAAACTGTAATCCCCAACATGCAATCCTTCAAACTGTAATTGTCCCCAAACTGCAATCCCCCATACTGAAATCTTCCCCATACTGAAATCTACCCAAACTGCAACATCCCCATACTGAAATCTACCCAAACTACAACATCCCCATACTGAAATCTTCCCCTAACTGCAATCTTCCCCAAACTGCAACATCCCCATACTGAAATCTTCCCCAAACTTCAATCTTCCCCAAACTGCAACATCCCCATACTGAAATCGTCCCCAAACTGCAACATCCCCAAACTCCAATCTTCCGCAAACTGCAACATCCCCAAACTCCAATCTTCCCCAAACTGCAACATCCCCATACTGAAATCTTCCCCAAACTTCAATCCCCCAAACTGCAATTTTCCCAAAACTAACATCAAATCCACCTAATCCCTTTCTCTATCAATCTACCAGAACCCAACCCTCACCCTTTGTCCACCCCTCACAGTGGGCGACCCCCAGTGCAACAACATCTCGCCGTCAGCCCGGTCTCGCTCCCGATCCTCCGATGCGTCTGGAGCCGAGCATGACTCATCATCTTCTTCGGCAAGCGAGGGCCGAGGTTCGAATCCTGACGTGGACGACGAGATCCCCGACGAGGAAGAGGAGGAGCGGAGCACCGCCTACAAGTACGAGAGGCGAAGATCGCGGGCAGTGCTGTACCACCTCAGCGGTCAGTTTGATTCAAAAAGCAAGAACAAGACTTTCAGCCAGCTTAATAAGGTTTGCCGCTGCTTGCTTGCCTGCTTCTAGGGGCTTCTAGATTGCGGTGCTAAAAGGAGAATCCAGCGTGTCGCTAAAGTTACAAACTTGGTTTTTTCTTACCCAGAGAGATGCCTGCCTTATTTTTAGCATTTGAGATATTTTTTGCCCAAAAAAAGTTTTTTTGTTTAACAATTTAAGGCCACTTTCTGGGTCGAATTTTTTGTTCGAAGAGCTTGTGTACCAAAGGGGTTCATTTGGTTGAAAATTAGCATTTAAGAAAATTATGCAAATCTTCTTAATAATCTGCCTTATCCCTTGGGAAGCGACAGGGAGCGCTGGGACTGTGTTAGTGGTGACAAATTTTCTCAGAAATTCGCCTTGAAACTAAAATAGTTGCTCCAACTTTGGAAACCCGTTTTGATCCCCGATCGTAAACTCGGTTCATTCTGGGATATTATTGGCTGAATTTTAACTAAGTTTAGTAGCATTTGGCGCAAGTCTCACACTTTCGCGTAAAAATGTGCTAATTCGATGGTTTGCTAAGCTGGTTTAGTTGAATAAAAGTTTGGCCTCTTGCTGCAATGCAAGTGTCTTAATTATGCACAGCTTCTCAACTATTGGGGTTTCTACTGTAAAAGGGGTGTCCACTAAAACACAGGGGTGTCCACTAAAACACAGGGTGTCCAATCAAACACAGGGATGTCCACTGAAACACAGGGATGTCCACTAAATGACAGGGGTGTCCACTAAAACACAGGGATGTCCACTAAAAGACAGAGGTGTCCACTAAAATAGAGGATGTCCACTAAATGACAGGGGTGTCCACTAAAACACAGGGATGTCCACTAAAACACAGAGGTGTCCACTAAAATACATGGGCATCCACTAATAGACAGGGGTGTCCGCTAGAAGACACGGATGTCCACTAAAACAAAATGATGTCCACTAAAACATAGGGGTGCCCACTAGAACACAGGGATGTCTCCGAAAACACAGGGATGTCCACTTACGGATGTTGGCTCAGCAGACCATCGCCGTTTCCGCCCGCAGATCCAGAATCTGAGCGGCAAGAGCAGCCTGCCTGAGTACAAGGTTCAGGAGATCAAACGGTCCCGCTGCATTCTGCTGCACTATGGCCTGTTGAAGATCACGTGGGACTGGCTGATCCTGCTGTGCACTTTCTACATCGCCATCATGGTGCCCTACAATGCTGCCAACAGCTCCGGCAAGCTCAGGAAGGCGAGCGGCGCGGATGACGCTGGAATTGCGGTGGATCTTCTGGTGGAGGTGGTCTTCATTGCCGGTGAGCCAGGGTTCTAGACTGCTGCGTTGGCCGCATTGGAGTGCTTTCTAAAATGCCGTCCTTGGTTCGATCTCCATTGTGGTCTTTGTGTAGATTTCTAATGTGGTCCTTGGTTCGATCTCTAGAATGTTCATTGGTTCGATTTCTAATGTGGTCATTGGTTCGATTTCTAGTGTGCTCCTTGGTTCGATTTCTAGCGTGGTTCTTGGTTCGATTTCTAGCATGGTCATTGGTTCGATTTCTAGTGTGGTCCTTAGCTCGATTTCTAGCGTAGTTCTTGGTTCGATTTCTAGTGTGGTTCTCGGTTCGATCTCTAGTGTGCTCCTTGGTTCGATTTCTAGCGTGGTCTTTGGTTCGATTTCTAGCGTGGTTCTTGGTTCGATTCGACGTGGTCATTGGTGTGGTCGTTGGGTTGATTAGTGTGGTGTTTGGTTCCGTTTCTAGTGTGGTCCTTGATTCGGTTTCTAGCGTGTTCATTGGTTCGATTTCTAGTGTGGTCCTTGTTTCGATCGCCAGCGCGGTCCTTGGTTGATTTTTTCTTTTGTCCTTGGTTCGATATTCTGTTTATTCTCTTTTCGCTTTCTAGTGTGCAATTTTGGTTTGCTTTCTATTATGGTAATTTCTTGGCTAGATATTAAGCGTACTCCTTGGCTTGTTTCCCAGCATGCTAACACACTTGATTCCAAAGTTTTTTTACCATCCTACTCACATGTATAGATAAAAGTATTCAACTTCTGTCCCATGCTAAGTGAAGCGATCTCTTTTTCTTCTCCTAAAAGTAAAACTAATATTTCTAAAACCCGGGTACCGGAGCCGACTGCAGAAACTGGCCTCAGCTCGGCCCCTCAACAGTCAAGGGACCGCAGCCCTAGCCAAGGTGTCAGACAGAGCAATTTCCTGTGTTTGGGGATCAGGGAGGGAAGCTGGAGGCAGATGATGGGGAGAAGCGGCTGCGCGCCCTCTAGACTGGGCGGGCTGGCACAGAAGACACAGCAAGCGAACTTTAATTCCCCCCAGCAAAGCTGGGTCCCCAAACTGAGCCCTGCTTAGCGCTTCAAGTCTGTGGAAAACACAATTTTTTTAAATAAGCGATTAAGCGTCTTAATTTAATCCAGCCGGATTAAGGATATTTCTTAGAAAGGGCCGTAAGCCAACAGGAAATGAAGTTTCTTTTTTCCAATAAAAATTGATTGAAAGCTTTGATGACAATGGCAGCGGCGCTCTGGGCGGTTCAATTAGAGGTTTAAAATTACATTAATTTCAGGTCTTTCAGTCTTCGGGCAAAGACCTCGTCTCTTAGGCTCTTGATAGGCAGAAAGTTTTCAGTTTTCAGGCTAAAGGCTCCATGATTAAAGAATTCAAAACTGGGGTGTCCGCAGATTGCAGACTGGGGTGTCCACCTAGTCAAAATCAGGATTAGACTTGAAAACTGTCCAGCCGATGCACTTTTAGCCTCTGCAATGATCTCTTACTCAACCAATCTGTTCACCCAATCACCTCGCAGACATCTGCATCAACTTTCGCACAACATTCGTCAGCAAAGGCGGTCAGGTGGTTTACTGCCAGCGGCTAATAGCGTTGAACTATCTGAAGACCTGGTTCTTCCTGGACATGCTGGCTGCAGTGCCCTTCGATATCATTATACTGATCAGCAATGCGGTCAGCTCTGACCTGGCCTCCAAGATGGTGAGTCGAGTTTTTGTAGCTTAGAGTCCCATTCGATTGTTCAGGGTGCTATTTTGTAGCTTAAAGCTGCATTATTGTTGCTCAGAGTGCCATTTTGTAGCTAGGAGTGAAGTCATTGTAGCTGAGAGTGACATAATTGTAGCTGAGAGTGACATTATTGTAGCTAAGAGTGACTTCATTGTTTCTGGGAGTGACATTATTGTAGCTGAGAGTGACATTATTGTAGCTAAGAGTGACTTCATTGTTTCTGGGACTGACATTATTGTAGCTGAGAGTGACATTATTGTAGCTAAGAGTGACTTCATTGTTTCTGGGAGTGACATTATTGTTACTGGGAGTGACTTTATTGTAGCTGAGAGTGACATCATTGTAGCTGAGAGTGACATCGTTGTAGCTGAGAGTGACATCGTTGTAGCTGAGAATGATATCATTGTAGCTGAGAGTGACATCGTTGTTTCTGGGAGTGACATTATTGTAGCTAAGAGTGACTTCAATGTTTCTGGGAGTGACATTATTGTAGCTGAGAGTGACATTATTGTAGCTAAGAGTGACTTCATTGTTTCTGGGAGTGACATTATTGTAGCTGAGAGTGACATTATTGTAGCTAAGAGTGACTTCATTGTTTCTGGGAGTGACATTATTGTAGCTGAGAGTGACATTATTGTAGCTAAGAGTGACTTCATTGTTTCTGGGAGTGACATTATTGTAGCTGAGAGTGACATTATTGTAGCTAAGAGTGACTTCATTGTTTCTGGGAGTGACATTATTGTTACTGGGAGTGACTTTATTGTAGCTGAGAGTGACATCATTGTAGCTGAGAGTGACATCGTTGTAGCTGAGAGTGCTATCGTTGTAGCTGAGAGTGACATCGTTGTAGCTGAGAATGATATCATTGTAGCTGAGAGTGCTATCGTTGTAGCTGAGAGTGACACTATTGTAGCTAAGGTTGCCATTTTTGTTGCTCCAAGTGCCATGCTCCATAAAACTGCCCGTCGATTTTTAAGGCGTGCTAAATAATTTCAAAAAACAAGGCAGATTATATATTTTTTTCTAAAACTCGATTCACCGCCCCTCGGAAAGTTCTGTCGGGACGGCCTGGGCAGCCTGCAGAGCCGGAGTCTGAGCAGCTGGCCCTCCTGCTTCATCAGCCAGCTCGAGTCCCGGGGTGGCCACTCGGTACCGTGGCATCCGAAAAAAATTTTTTTAAATAGAGCTATTTTACTATTTGCTACTCGAGCAACAATTTATTATTCAATATTTATTGATTGAATATTCACTTTTCTTTGCTGTCAAGCTTTTGCCAAAATTTATTATTCACTGCGTATTTTTCTGTTAAATTTTGACTTGAAAGTTTTAACTCCCACACGCGTGCAGGAAACTTTCAATCTGATGAAGCTGGCACGGATGCTGCGCCTGCTGAAGCTCTACCAGAAAATTGACCGCTACGCCCAGTACTCCAGCCTGGTGCTGCTGCTCCTCATCTCGATGTTCGCCCTCAGCGCCCACTGGTTCGCCTGCATCTGGCTGGTGATTGGTCGCAAACAGCTGGAGCTCAACCAGACCAGAGAGATCAGTGAGCTGATGAATGACACCGCTGGGATTTCCCGATTATGTGCATTTAGAATCCCCGATTATGTACATTGGGAATCCCCGATTATGTACATTGGGAATCCCGATTATGTACATTGGGAATCCCCGACTGTGTACATGGGATTCCCCTATTGTATATAGGATTTGTACTGTGGGAATCCCGATTCCTGATTGTGTACATGGGATTCCCCTATTGTGTAGATGAGATTCCCCAATTGTGTACTATGGGAATCCTCGATTTTGAATTTGGAATTTCACGATTGTGTACACGAGCTTCCCAGATGTGTACATTGGATTTCCCGATTGTGTGCTATGAGATTCTCCGATTTTGTACTTTAGGATTACCTGATTATGTCCATAAGATCCCCGGGATGCGTGTATCAAATAGCCGTAATTCCTACGCTAGATTCCATCACTATTTCCATTGGGTTCCTAGAGGTCGGTAAAGAGAGTTCTCATTTATAAAACAGTAATTATAAAAGTGTATTTTACTAAAGCATACAGAGCGCCCCACTAGCTGTGGAAAGTACGCCCTCGGCGACTGCAGTCTTGCGGCACCCGCCTGCTTAAGCGCATCGTAAATTATCAAAGTCGATATGTTTTTTATCGGCCTTCCCCCTATAGCGGCTGGGCCATTCATTGACTTGCCCAGCTGTGCCAACTGCCGGCTGGGTGTGGCCTCGCTGAGTAGGCAAAGAGCAGCTTGCGGTGATAAAATATATCCCACTGATTGTGCGGGATCGGGTATCGGATATTGGGATTTTTTTCAGTAAGAATGCTCGCATTACTCTCCAGTAGAGCATGACCCGGTAAACTGGGCTGAGGTGTGACATGAATTGAGCTGAGGAATTTGTGTTTTTGTAGATCTAAAGGCGTCATTACTGATGTAGAGGCGTTATTTTCTATCAAGCGGCAGGATATTTTAGATCAAGCGACGTCATTTTTGTACATTAAGTGGCGTATTGTAGTAGAAGCAGTATCTTCGCAGATCTAGGGGTGCCATATTCCAGCATAGCATTTTGGTAGATCTAACGGTACCATTGTAGATAAAAAATCAAGAGGCCACATTGTAAATCTAGGTCCGCGATTAGAGATCCAGAGGCACCAATTTTTTTAGATCTAGAGGCGCTTTTGCAGATCTAGAGGCGCTTTTGCAGATCTAGAGGCGCTTTTGTGGATCTAGTGATTGATCTAGCGGCACCATAAAAGTACTCCCTCCAGACGGCTGATTCAGCCAATTAATATTGCCACCCTCATGACACCAGGCTGGATCAACAAGCTCAGCACGGACATCAATGCGCCATTCAACTTCTCGTGCGCCGCCAGCGGCGCATCCGCGTCCGCCTCATTCGACGAGGACCAGACGAGCGGCGGCGGCAACGAGACCGGCTGCAGCGTCGGGGGGCCCGCCAAAGCGTCCAGGTACATCACTGCCCTGTACTACACCTGCAGCAGCCTCACCAGCATCGGTTTCGGCAACGTGTCAGCAAACACTGACCACGAGAAGATATTCAGCATCTGCGTCATGCTGATTGGGGGTGAGTTGGGATTTCCGAGAAAGGGAGGTGGGGTGGGTGTCTCAGTAATCCCAATGTTAAAAACCTATTTAATGGACAAATAAACAGCCTTAGAGCTTAATAAATATCATTCAAGGTAAGAATTGTTTATTCAGAATCATGTTAACACGGCTCGCATAACAACAGTCTGGAATCCACTAATCATAACAATCCATTAGCGCCAAAAATAGCTTCGCTCTTAAGGTCAAATTTGTTTAAATTTACTCATAATTTTAGTTTCACGTGTTGTCTGGGCTTGTCTGTTTTTCCGTTTAGGAAAATTTCAAGTACTCTAAAATTTCCACTCAAAACAGTTAAACAAAGTTTTTAAGCATCTGACAGTGTCTGTATTCAAGCATCTGACAAAGTCTGTATTCAAGCATCTGACAGAGTCTGTATTCAAGCATCTGACAAAGTCTGTATTCAAGCATCTGACAGAGTCTGTATTCAAGCATCTGACAGAGTCTGTATTCAAGCATCTGACAGAGTCTGTATTCAAGCATCTGACAGAGTCTGTATTCAAGCATCTGATAGTGTCTGTATTCAACCATCTGACAGTGTCTGTATTCAACCATCTGACAGTGCCTCTTATTCGAGTATAAAAACCGCTGACCCTCTGCAGCGCTGATGCACGCCGCCGTGTTCGGTAACGTCACCGCGCTAATCCAGAAGATGTACGCCAAGCGGGCTGCCTACACCGCCAAGACCCAGGAGCTGAAGGACTTCACCAGGACGCACCACATACCCAAGCATTTGAAGCGTAGAATGCAGGAATTCTTTCAAGCCATGTGGTCCATTAATAGGGGAATTAATCCCAGCGAGGTATTCTTTATAACACAGCAATAAACAGCCTTATTAACCAACTAACCCTCAACCTACTGACTGAACTGATCGATAAACACACCCACAAGCAACACCCTAGCTGACCCACAAGCACACCCTAGCTGACCCACAAGCACACCCTAGCTGACCCACAAGAACACCCTAGCTGACCCACAAGCAATACCTTAGCTGACTCACAAGCACACCCTAGCTGACCCACAAGCACACCCTAACTGACCCACTAACACACCCTAGCTGACCCACTAACACACCCTAGCTGACCCACAAGCACACCCTAGCTGACCCACTAACACACCCTAGCTGACCCACTAACACACCCTAGCTGACCCACAAGCACACCCTAGCTGACTCACTAACACACCCTAGCTGACCCACAAGCACACCCTAGCTGACCCACAAGCACACCCTAGCTGACCCACTAACACACCCTAGCTGACCCATTAACACACCCTAGCTGACCCACTAACACACCCTAGCTGACCCACTAACACACCCTAGCTGACCCACAAGCACACCCTAGCTGACTCACTAACACACCCTAGCTGACCCACTAACACACCCTAGCTGACCCACTAACACACCCTAGCTGACCAAAAAACACAGCTCAACTGACCCAGCTGACACTTTAACCCACAGATCATGAAGGACTTTCCCGAAGAGCTGCGGGGCGACATCGCCCTCCACCTGAACCGGGAAATTCTCTCCCTGCCGATCTTCGAGACCGCCAGCCAGGGCTGTCTGAAGGCCATCGCCCAGCAAATCCAAACCGTGTTCTGCCGCCCCGAAGAGTACCTGGTGCATTCCGGCGACGTGCTAAAGTACATCTACTTTGTTGTCAACGGGTCCATGGAGATTCTCAAGGAGAACATGGTCGTGGCTATTCTGGGTGAGCGGCTGGTGTGGTTCATATTTTACAGTGGGGATTTCAGATTGAGGGTGGCACATTAGGGATCAGAAGCAGTGGGGATTTCAGATTGAGGATGGCACATTGGGGATCAGAGTTAGTGGGGATTTCAGATTGAGGATAGCGGAGTGGGGATCAGAGGCAGTGGGGATTTCAGATTGAGGATGGCAAATTGGGGATCAGAGTAAGTGGGGATTTCAGATTGAGGATGACGCACTGGGGATCAGAGGCAGTGGGGATTTCAGATTGAGGATGGCACATTGGGGATCAGAGTTAGTGGGGATTTCAGATTGAGGATGGCGGAGTGGGGATCAGAGTTAGTGGGGATTTCAGATTGAGGATGGCGGAGTGGGGATCAGAGGCAGTGGGGATTTCAGATTGAGGATGGCACATTGGGGATCAGAGTTAGTGGGGATTTCAGATTGAGGATGGCGGAGTGGGGATCAGAGTTAGTGGGGATTTCAGATTGAGGATGGCGGAGTGGGGATCAGAGGCAGTGGGGATTTCAGATTGAGGATGACACACTGGGGATCAGAGGCAGTGGGCAGTCGGCAATAAAATTGAAATCCCCTTCGTTGCCTACCCGTCAGGAAAAGGGGATTTATTCGGCACTGACATCAAGAACCCGGACGGCTTGATGCGATCCATGTGCGACGTTCGCTCTTTAACCTACTGCGACGTGCAGTGCATTGAACTGAAGGGTCTCGTCCAGCTGCTCAGGCAGTACCCCGAGTATCACGAGAAATTCAAGGAGGACCTGCTGCACGACCTCACCTACAATATGCGGGAAGGCAGCGACCTCGAGGTTTGAGTTATACTAATTTCTTGATCGCGAAGACCATTTTATGAAAATTATTTAGTTAAACTTTAAGTCAATTTTTGTCTTTAAAGTTTAGTTTAAATATACTGAATTAAATTTTCTACAACTAGAAGCCCATTTTCTACATCCTGAATTCCATTTTCTACACCTGAACTCCATTTTCTACATCCCAAATTCCATTTTCTACATCCTGAATTCAATTTTCTACACCCTGAATTCAATTTTCTACATCCTGAATTCCATTATCTTCATCCCAAGTTCCATTTTCTATCCTGAACTCCATTTTCTATATCCTGAACTCCATTTTCTACACCCTGAATTCAATTTTCTACACCCTGAATTCAATTTTTTACATCCTGAATTCAATTTTCTACACCCTGAATTCAATTTTTTACATCCTGAATTCAATTTTCTACATCCTGAATTCAATTTTCTACACCCTGAATTCAATTTTTTACACCCTGAATTCAATTTTCTACACCCTGAATTCAATTTTTTACATCCTGAATTCAATTTTCTACATCCTGAATTCAATTTTCTACATCCTGAATTCAATTTTCTACATCCTGAATTCAATTTTCTACACCCTGAATTCAATTTTCTACATCCTGAATTCAATTTTCTACATCCTGAATTCAATTTTCTACACCCTGAATTCAATTTTTTACATCCTGAATTCAATTTTCTACACCCTGAATTCAATTTTTTACATCCTGAATTCAATTTTCTACATCCTGAATTCAATTTTTTACATCCTGAATTCAATTTTATACATCCTGAATTCAATTTTCTACATCCTGAATTCAATTTTCTACATCCTGAATTCAATTTTCTACATCCTGAATTCAATTTTCTACACCCTGAATTCAATTTTCTACATCCTGAATTCAATTTTCTACACCCTGAATTCAATTTTCTACACCCTGAATTCAATTTTTTACATCCTGAATTCAATTTTCTACACCCTGAATTCAATTTTCTACATCCTGAATTCAATTTTCTACACCCTGAATTCAATTTTTTACATCCTGAATTCAATTTTATACATCCTGAATTCAATTTTCTACATCCTGAATTCAATTTTCTACATCCTGAATTGAATTTTCTACATCCTGAATTCAATTTTCTACATCCTGAATTCAATTTTCTACACCCTGAATTCAATTTTCTACATCCTGAATTCAATTTTCTACATCCTGAATTCAATTTTCTACACCCTGAATTCAATTTTTTACATCCTGAATTCAATTTTCTACACCCTGAATTCAATTTTTTACATCCTGAATTCAATTTTCTACATCCTGAGTTCAATTTTCTACATCCTGAATTTAATTTTCTACACCCTGAACTCATTTTTCTACACCCTGAACTCATTTTTCTACACCCTGAAGCAATTCTCAGCCACCCCGAGTTTACATCCAATCCTGAAGCCGAAGCCCCCGCCCGCCGCCACGCAGGAAGAAGAGTACCTCAACGAGCACTCAACCATCATGCCGGCCATCACGCTGCCCTCCATCGGCGAGGAGAAGGAGGGCGAGCTCGAAGATGATGACGCAATCAGCCAAGCAGGCAATCGGCCTGGCGCCGATGCTGACGAGGACGCCAACAAAAAATCCTCCGGCCGAAACCGAGCTGACGGCGAGTGCACCGGGGCCAGTTGCCAGGACGGCTTGTCGGAGAACAGGCGAGGATCCCCTCCGCCTCCGCCTCCCCAGCCTGCGTCAGTCCAGTCGGGCCAGCAGGTTCTGCTGCAGCCGTCAGTTGATTCCGGTGGCAGCGGCTCAGAGGCGCCGGCCAGGTGAGACACGTGACACCAAATTTATTGCATCCAATTATTGCTTGTTTTAATAGCAGAAAAAGCGTATTACTTTTACTCGCTCGAAACTGTTCACATCTTGCTCGCTTTCAGCTGGAGTCAGAGTGTGCTGATCACACTCAGCAGGTATTGAACTATTGCGTGAACAGCAGCTTCCTTTTGTGTGATTTTTTTATAAATCATTCTTCTTACTAAAATATACATCTGCTGCTTTATCACGAGGCTTTGCTTTGATGCCAATTTTTGCTTACAGATCTGCCCGCTGAATCACTCAATTAACTTCTCAGTCACTTGGTCGCTCACTCATTCACTCACTAACTCACTCATTAAATCAGTTACTCACTCAGTCAGTCACTTTCTCCCTCAATCACTCACTCACTCACTCACTCACTCAGTCACTCACTTTCTCCCTCAATCACTCACTCACTGACTCACTCACTCAGTCACTCACTTTCTCCCTCAATCACTCACTCACTCAGTCACTCAGTCACTACTCCCTCGCTTTCTCACCCACTCATTCACTCACTAACTCACTCATTCAATCAGTTACTCAGTCACTCAGTCATTCACTCACGTCATTTACTCACTCACTCAGTCTCTTGCTCCCTCAATCACTCACTGACTTGCTCACTGAGCCACTCACTTTCTCCCTAAATCACTCACTCACTCACTTTCTCTCTCACTCACTCACTCGCTCAGTCACTCACTCACCTGCTCCCTCAATCACTTACTCACTCAGTCACTCACTCGCTCACTCACTTGCTCACTCAGTCACTGAGCCACAGACCTACTCACTCAGGTTAGCCCGAAATCGATTTCCATTAAAACAATATTTAAGTTTGAAAAATCCCAGTAGCTCGTACTTTCACTAACAGCGCACTCTAAGTCAACCAGGACACTTTAGTTATTCAATACAGTCATTAATTAGGATTTGTATGGGAAACTGACAGTGGAAGGTCGCTATGAGACTGCAAACAACGAAGTCTTCATTCTAAAGAACTAAAGAATGGACGCAGATTGTTGAACTTTCAAGATTCCGAACTTTAGGGTCTAGGTCCAGTCCTCAGAGATTAACCCTAATTCATCGTAATGGCTATTGATTTCTGTAAAAATATTATCATCATGCCATCACTCCTATTGCTCCAGTGGGAATTTCGAGTTCACATCTGTAAAAAATGCAATTTTAAAACTCATAGGCTCAGTATGAAACCTTTGCTTTTTACGAACGGGTACTTTCTTACTTCTCACGATTTTTCGGTTTTACTGAAACTATCGTTAAAAACACGCTTTGCTTATGCTGCTTTCGAACTAAAGTGGATTTGCTCATGAGCTGCGATCCTAAATCTGTGACGCAATCTAACCTCCCCAATAAGTTGAATACAATCAATACATGCTTTCAACTATTCACGTCCCAACTTTTTGTTTGTTACTCCACACAAAGACGCACAGGCCGGTCTTTGTGGCAGAGGCTGGCTGAGAGTCAGCGCAAACTGCGCTACCTGTCGCCGAACGCTCCCGGCGTGGGGTTCAGGTATCCCGGCAAACTAAGCCGGCACCGATTTATCCCATTTTTAGAGATTTACTATCCAAGCGTAACCTTTAGTTTCTGTTTATCCCTCGTCAGCAGCGCAACATTTTTCGAAAATCTGACTCAACTAACATGCGCAATGCCTGCGAATGAGATTGCGGTGGACCAAATGACCGACTTTTTGCAGGCGCAGAGGATTAGAGATCCGTGTTGCTAGGGGGATTCAGAGACTAAGAAGTTACGAGCTATGAAAAACGATACAAAGACAGGCGAATGCAGTGAACATAAAAAACCAGCAGAAGTTCATAACGCGTTTCAATACTCTAATTAGGCGAAGTGAAAAATCTTGTTGGTCTATCCTCCCTATTAGTTGGTCTTGTTGCTGGGTAGTTTGAACTTTCAGACTAGACTAATTCCTTTTGCAATTATATAAGCTACTAACTTTTTGAGTGCGGCGCTAACTAAAGTGCAATGCTTTTTATTACTAACGTCCGTTATAGTTACATGCGGTCAATTAAAGTGCATTAGTTTGATATTGTTTTTTATAGCAATAGCTAGAATAATTTTGTGCGCATAACAAATTAAATTGAGTCTAATAGACTAGTTTTTAATTACTAGACTGAAAACCTGTCTTGTGTGTTTAAAACAGAAAAATAGGAGCAACAAAAAGTAATACGCAACCGCATTCCCCCCAGATACTTCCCACCTCACGAGGCAGCAAGCACAGCCTCCCTGCCCAACGCCCCATCTGCAACTGAGCTGGTGAGCCTGCGGCGTCAGAGAATATCAGCGGCTGCTGCAGCCACTTCGGCATCAACCAATGCCTCGGCATCGTCCGACTCGGTCGCAGCAGCCGCCACCTCAGCCGCTGACGCTGAAGGACCGAACCAGCTGAATGTTCCCCAGCACCAGCAGGCGCCGCATCATCCCAGATTCGCTCGCCAGCAGCCCCGAAGCAGCTCCATGCGGGTCCGCCTGCAAACGTCCGGCATTGGGGCGGCCGCGCAACCCGGCAACCCGCCTGGGCCGACGCCGTCGTCGTTTCCGTTGGCCAGCATTTTGAAGAAGCCGAGCGGTTCAGCCAGTGAGTCCCGGCTCTGCTCCTCACCGCTCCCGCCTGGAGACACAACCTTTTCTTATGCCCCATCTTCTCTGCTCTTTGATTCTCGCTCTAATCCTCTCGGACTCCCTATCTAATCATCTGAGACTCCCTCTTCTCGAAGCTTTCTCACAGCCATTCTCAATGTTTTATTTTTAGCTATTTTACTACAATAATTACATGTTTTATCAGTCGTGTTTCGTCTCTGCATCCTCCGGATTAAGCAAGCCCCAACACCCGTCCCCAGGCGATCTGACCCAGATTGCCTCAGGCTCAACCGGCCAGCCGCTGCATCTTCACCGGCCAACCGACCAGCTGCCCGAGCTGCGCCGGGAGGTGTCCGAGCTCAAAGACAGTCTGGCGGCGCTGCACGACCGTCTGGACCAGCTGACGGGGCTGCTCCGCGACCGGCTGCCTGCATCAAAGCGGCCCGCAGCATCCGGGTCAAGAGGCAGCCCGCCGCCGCAGCCTCCCACGCTTCATCACGTAGGGCCGAACGATTCGTCGATTCTGCGACACGACTCCGACGAGGAAGCCGAGGACGAGTCGGCTCAGCCGCTGCTGCCGCGGAAAATTCGATAAATTCGAGCAGCAGAACCCAGCCCCTACACAATCCCAGCTGATTGATACATTTACCCATTCACCGCGTTACTACTTTAAGTAGCCAAAAATGCGTATCGTTCATTTCTTAACAAACCGTCGATCCATTTTTGTTTCCTAATTCCTTATCAATTCACACAAGAAAAATTATTTTTATTATTTGAATAGAATTTGAGTCAGGAATTTTCAGAGCGGCGCATGTTTGAATGCGCGAGCGATAATGATCATTCATGTATTGTAGCAAATTGAATTCAATGTAATTACACAACCTCACTATGAACATTGTCACCGTTTGCTCGTTGAACTTAAAACAGATCAGTTTATGAGGACCAGCTGAAATAAGCGACGCAGATTTTTGAAATCGCAGCCCTATTTTTTACCAAAAACTACTTGCTGGTGGTCCTTGATCGAGGTTCGTCCTAATCGCATGCGTTAAACTAAAACTATAGCCCGTTACTATCACCGAGTTTTTACACGAGAACAAAGACTAATCTACTTGTTTAGGTTGTTTGTTTTCGCGATACCTGAGCGGCTTCAACCCTCCTGCCCCGAGAGCTCAGCCGGCCAAGCTATCGTCGCGGAATTTTTCCACCGAAACGGTGGTGGTGGCAGCCGCCGCCGCCGCAATTCGCTGACGGTTGCGCAGGGCGAAGATGGCAGCGAGGCCGCAGACCTGCAGCAGGGCAGCGCCCAGGCAGCACAGGGCATAGACCCGCAGCTCTCTGGCGAGCCACACCCTGATCTGGGCGGCGCAGCCCTCTGGGAACGGCTTGGCGCACTCGGTCACCTCGCGGCCGGGGCAGCAGCTCGCCGGCGGTTGGGCAGCGAAAGCCAGCCAGTCGCTGGGCGAGTCGATGCCGCAGCATCTCAGCGCGCGTTGAGTGACGTCGATCCACTGGCCAGGGTCGCCAGTGCCGTTGGTTGCCGAGTAGGCGCTCATCTGGGCGAGGAAATTCTCCCGGGCGTCCTTCTCCACCTGCGCTTGCATGACGAAGCCCGCCAGGAAGCCGGAGATCTCCAGGCTGAGCAGCAGCAGGATGGCCAGGATGAGGATCAGAGTCTGCGTAGTGAATTTTAATTGTTGGGCTAAAATTAATTATTAATTAGATCTATGAGTTTGTGTCCAATTCAAAGATTTTAAGTGAGGACAAAGAACAGGGGATGTCCTACTCAGAACAGGGGATGTCCTACTCAGAACAGGGGATGTCCTACTCAGAACAGGGGATGTCCTAGTCACAAGAGGAGGTGTCCTACTCACAAGAGGAGGTGTCCAACTCACAAGAGGGGGATAAAATTAATTATTAATTAGATCTATGAGTTTGTGTCCAATTCAAAGATTTTAAGTGAGGACAAAGAACAGGGGATGTCCTACTCAGAACAGGGGATGTCCTAGTCACAAGAGGAGGTGTCCTACTCACAAGAGGATGTGTCCTACTACAAGAGGGGGTGTCCTACTCACAAGAGGGGGGTGTCCTACTCACAAGAGGGAGGTGTCCTACTCACAAGAGGGGGGTGTCCTACTCACAAGAGGGGGTGTCCTACTCACAAGAGGGGGGTGTCCTACTCACAAGAGGGAGGTGTCCTACTCACAAGAGGGGGGTGTCCTACTCACAAGAGGAGGTATCCAACTCACAAGAGGAGGTGTCCTACTCACAAGAGGAGGTGTCCAACTCACAAGAGGATGTGTCCTACTCACAAGAGGAGGTGTCCTACTCACAAGAGGGGGTGTCCTACTCACAAGAGGAGGTGTCCTACTCACAAGAGGGGGGTGTCCTACTCACAAGAGGGGGTGTCCTACTCACAAGAGGGGGGTGTCCTACTCACAAGAGGGAGGTGTCCTACTCACAAGAGGGGGGTGTCCTACTCACAAGAGGAGGTATCCAACTCACAAGAGGAGGTGTCCTACTCACAAGAGGAGGTGTCCAACTCACAAGAGGATGTGTCCTACTCACAAGAGGAGGTGTCCTACTCACAAGAGGGGGTGTCCTACTCACAAGAGGAGGTGTCCTACTACAAGAGGGGGTGTCCTACTCACAAGAGGGGGGTGTCCTACTCACAAGAGGGAGGTGTCCTACTCACAAGAGGAGGTGTCCAACTCACAAGAGGATGTGTCCTACTCACAAGAGGAGGTGTCCTACTCACAAGAGGGGGTGTCCTACTCACAAGAGGAGGTGTCCTACTCACAAGAGGGGGGTGTCCTACTCACAAGAGGGGGTGTCCTACTCACAAGAGGGGGGTGTCCTACTCACAAGAGGGAGGTGTCCTACTCACAAGAGGGGGGTGTCCTACTCACAAGAGGAGGTATCCAACTCACAAGAGGAGGTGTCCTACTCACAAGAGGAGGTGTCCAACTCACAAGAGGATGTGTCCTACTCACAAGAGGAGGTGTCCTACTCACAAGAGGGGGTGTCCTACTCACAAGAGGAGGTGTCCTACTACAAGAGGGGGTGTCCTACTCACAAGAGGGGGGTGTCCTACTCACAAGAGGGAGGTGTCCTACTCACAAGAGGGAGGTGTCCTACTCACAAGAGGGGGGTGTCCTACTCACAAGAGGAGGTATCCAACTCACAAGAGGAGGTGTCCTACTCACAAGAGGAGGTGTCTAACTCACAAGAGGAGGTGTCCTACTCACAAGAGGGGGTGTCCTACTACAAGAGGGGGTGTCCTACTCACAAGAGGGGGTGTCCTACTCACAACAGGGAGGTGTCCTACTCACAAGAGGGAGGTGTCCTACTCACAAGAGGGGGGTGTCCTACTCACAAGAGGAGGTATCCAACTCACAAGAGGAGGTGTCCTACTCACAAGAGGAGGTGTCCAACTCACAAGAGGAGGTGTCCTACTCACAAGAGGGGGTGTCCTACTACAAGAGGGGGTGTCCTACTCACAAGAGGGGGGTGTCCTACTCACAAGAGGGGGTGTCCTACTCACAAGAGGAGGTGTCCTACTCACAAGAGGGGGTGTCCTACTCACAAGAGGGGGTGTCCTACTCACAAGAGGAGGTGTCCTACTCACAAGAGGGGGTGTCCTACTCACAAGAGGGGGTGTCTTACTCACATGAGGAGGTGTCCTACTCAGAACAGGGGATGTCCTCCTCACAAGAGGGGTTGTCCTACTAAAAAAGTGTTTTACTCAACACAGAACGGGGAATGCAATACATCCATATTATTTCACTTCTGCTCTCTTTTGTACTCCTTAGAGAAAAATAGCTAAATTTACAAGAGTTGGCACTTTAGAGCACTAGGTCACACAAGGAAAGCAGAAATACCTGGCAGCCCCCAATGCGAACTCCGCCATGGTGAAACGCACTGTCAGACGCAAGCGCCGTAATTGCAATGGCTACAGTAATCAAAATCAGCAGCGACATAGGAAAAGTGCATCCGTAGATATCATAGAGCTGGTCCTTCTGGCCGGTCAAGAAGAAGCCGCAGACGATTAGCAGGAAGCCGATGATGAAGCAGGCCAAGTTGTACAGCACTAGGTACATTCTGAGAATGCGGCCCGTTTATCGATCCCGATCAGGTCAGCGAGTGGTAGCGGACGAAAATGAAATCAACAGCCAAGCAGAAGATCCCCCCGGATCCGATTGTCTTATATAGGTAGTAATTTCCTAAATGCAGAAAGATTTTCGTCCCCGCATGCTATTGCTGGCGCTGCAGCTGAGTGGATAGCGACTTGCGGGGGCAGGCGCTTTGGGGGACAGCGGGACTAGCGCTTCTGCTTAAGCCGATCAGCTTACAAAATAGTAAAAGCGTACGCGTCTGGGGTAGCGCATAGCGCAATTCTGCTAATCCGCTACTGAGGATTGGAATTGATTATTGAGAACTGTTTTTTCTGCGTAGGATTTCTATTTAGGGTTCGAGCGCACGGACGAAAACTAATTTTTCAATCCAAGCGGTGGCGATATATAATTTTGCTACCAAACTGGAACACATTAGGTAGCTAACCTTGGTTTTACTAGCGTTGCAATTAAAATCCTCCAGTTTAATCACTGATGCTGATTCAACTGTACCAAAGATTTTGAATGTGACGCACGTGTGGCAACCCTGATCCTATTTATATCTATTTTTCAAAAATTTAAATAGAAATCAAGCGAGCCGCTGTTCCCTTTTTCCTCACACTCCTTTGCTCTTCATTAGATTAATACTTACGCTGGTACCTATGATTAAATTTCTGCTACTTAAAATCCTATCATAAACAGCCTTCGCTGTTCACCAGCCCCACTAACACAGTCATAGATTGATGAAATAAAACTAATTGATAAATAGCGTGATACCATCATTAAATTATTCTGATGGTATCGATCCAGCCGATTTTACGCATATCTGGACGACGATCTACAACGAGATCATTGCTTGTGTGTATTCAGAGGGTGCTGAGCCTGTTCCTTGCACACAGGCGCAGTTCGAAAACGCTTGTCGTTATCATCTTTGCGCTCGCGTACATCACGTGTACTCGAAAACGACAGGTGTGAGGTCGCTTGGCCGTGTTGCCATTCAGACCGACATCCCGTTGCCGAAGTCAGTCGCTGATTTTCTAAACAACCTCGGCCACGTGACCGTTCGCCATAGCAGCGAACTGTACTACTCGGTGCCCTGGGCTTTCGCTCAAGGCCAACAAGTTGATGCTGCCACGCCAGCCGCCGACCTGATTGCGTTTAACGCTCTGGTCGCCAAAGAAGGGGTCATTGCCACTAGCCTTGTGTCGTCAAATCCAGACGGTACAGCCTACTGGATAGTGACTGATTATACTGACGATGTGGCTGTCGCCCCCGTCGGCGCCGATCGCGTCTTTATCCGCGCGCCATTCCCGGAGTTTACTCCGTCGGACGTTGCCTTTGCTGCAATGGCCAGACTCGGAGATCGCCGGCATGTCGCCAATTCTGATTGGGTTTGGACCTCCGGTGCAAATTATTACCCAGCCCCAGCGCTGGCTTGCCGAGTTTGCCTTAATGGCTTAACTTTGACAATGACCAATTCGTGCTCTGACCAGTTCGGTTAAACAGCTTTTGTTATTTTGCTTTTTCTACAAATAATCCATCTCTTTACTTAGGTTGATCTGCATTTTCGTGCCCCGTTCATACTTTCCTTGTTCTTTGATTGCATTTGTTCTTTTATTTTATAAGTAAAATCGTTGACCGCCTATATTTTGCGGCCCAACAGAGCTGGGTACGTCTGGGTACTTTTTACTATCTCATGTTAATTATTCTTATTTAATAGAGTTGCGGAAGGGCTATTTTACGTGTTACTACTGCAAGTAGTTTGACCCCAATAGGAATAATAGTAAAAAACGATTGCTCTTCTGTAAACTCTTGCTTTTAATCGGAAATCCTCTAAAAATACTACAAAATATGTAATCATGCATTTGCCAAATAAATACGTACAATAATGCTTACCTCATTCTTTTATAACTCCCCTTTTTATTCGCTTTATGAAATTGTAATCCCACGGCATGAAAACAAGGAATTTAGTCTCTGTAACTCCACACTGAAATCAATAATAAACGCGAATTAATTAAATGCGAACGCGAATTTTTGGCCACTATCAAAATTTAGTTTTTCTCTTCTTCCTCTTCATTTCTTTTGCAGCTTGGGCTTTTTCTAGGACTTTATCTCATCGGTAGTTAGTTAGTAGCCCAGACATTTACGTGTCTTGCGCCACGGTGCTACCATAGTCGGAAAATTGCTAAAAAAATTCACCGGAAAAGTTATTTGTCACAATCGACACTCGAATTAGTAAGGATTCCTTAGAAGAAAAAATAAAAATCGTAGCCGTTCGTTTTAGCTCAAAAAGTGCTATTTTCAGTTTTTACCATAGACGAATTAATAAAAAAGCGAAGTATCACCGTACTGTTTAGAAATCAGTTTGATTGACTCCAGGATCAAAGGCAAGCATTAAAAAACATGTTACTGATATTCATCCATGATTGGTTGATGCCTAAAAGCTACACATTTGACTTGGATGGGCCTACCACAAGAGAGTCTTAAGGCCCATTCACACCGCCATCAAACGAGACCAAATTTCAAGTGATCACACGACATGTGCATAGTTTTTCATCCCTTTGTACGTAAGTCATGTGAGTTGGTTGCTTGTTTGATGGCGTTGTGAATGAGCCTTTATACTCGTACTCACCCTGTTCGGATGATGTCACTGGTTCAGATCTACCCAGCCCGCCCAGACCCAAAGCTTTACCCTCAGCCAATCCCTCCACCATTCTAGATACGTAGGTAAGCACTCGTACGCTTTGGCTTGCTCTCTCTCTTCCTGAGCTGTATGTACAAAGTATGATATTGTAGATTGGTGTGTGCTCTTTGCACCAAGCACTCGCCGAACCACTCTCAGTCTTGTAATGCCATCGTGCTCATTTATGTTTTTCATCAATATAAGCGTCAAACCTCAAACGTAAGGTTTTGTTGTCCAACTCTGTTTAAAAGTTTCACCCAAAAATTTAGTTGCAACGATTGTGCTTGCGTGTACACAGTTTTTGTCATGCCACTGTCACACGAAGATTGCCTCAATCGGATGTGCATTTTGTGCTTTTCGAAGGCAAAAGAGTTGCGATCCGTTACGCCCTGGATGCTGGCCATCATCAATCGGCACAGTGGCTGGCTGTACGATCTGCACGATAATCGCGTTCCTAAGGCAATTTGTGGCACGTGCAGATTCGCTCTGCAGCAGCTGGAAAAGGGCCAACGGGCTGATGTGCCACAGATGTATGACTTCAGGTACGTGCAGCCACTGCCGGTGACCCGATCAGTGGGTCAAGATGGATGCGACTATAAGATCTGCAGCACTGCCAGATGCAGAGTCCATCCACCAGAAGCCAACGTCCCAAAGCGGTCTGTTGGGCGGCCGAGTTTGACGGCGGACGAGGCTACAACGCCCAAGCCCGAAATGGTCAAGGTCTGCTCCTTTTGCATCAGTCCTATTGGCAGGGGCAAGCCGCACACATGCAACAGACCCACAAGACTGCAGAATGCGCATGCCCTGATGCAGGCAGCGTCCCCGGAATTCCCAGAGCGGCTGGCCACAACGATTGTGCGACAGAAACTTATTACTTCAGGCTCCGGAGACACAGCCTCGGGCATCACCGTGCTGGCATCCAACGCTGGACCCTCAATGAGGCTGGCCGTGAATCCGCCGCCTCCGAAGCCAACAGCGGTCTTCACGGCGGATAATATGCGTCATCTGCAAGGTAAGCTGGGCTTCAGTTCGCGCAAAACGGAGGTTGTACTTCGAAATCTTCGGTCTTCGATTGGCGCCTCAGCTGTCCAGAGCAACATCCGGCAGAGGCAGACATTGAGGGAGATGGATCACGAACTGGATGACCTTTTCCAAGCGAAGCAGCTGGCGTTTATCCGAGAAGAGAAGGGAAGGCAGACTCCAGCTGAGCAGTGGGCCGTTGTCTGCACTGATGTGGTCAAGCTCCTGGACCGCATGATTGCAAACCGCCGGCTGATGGATGTTGCTTCCACAGTCGTCAGAATTGGAATCGATGGTGGAGGTGGGTTCTTGAAGCTCTCGATATCCGTTTTTGACCTGTGCGTGTGTGCTGGTGAGGAGCAGCAGAAGGGGGGCTGATCGCCGATTCCTCGACACTGGCGTGCATCGGGCCGTCATCCTTGGCATCGCTCCCAACACGCAGGAGAACCACAGGAACCTGGAGTGTCTCTGGGAGAGCTGCCGCCTGCAGCTTCTGTCGGCGAACATCAGCATCGCGTGCGACCTGAAGCTTGCCAACATCCTGCTCGGCTTGATGGCCCACAGCAGATCGCATCCCTGCACCTGGCGCAACGTCAATAAAGGGAGCCTTGACAGCTGCGGCGAGCCAAGGACCTTTGGCAGCCTCAGTGAGAAATACCAGGCCTACCTGGCTGCTGGTGGTGAGCGCCAACTAGCCAAGCACTTCGATAACGTCTTCCAGCCCAGCATCTTTTCCGCTAGAGTTGAAGTCCCGGTGTTGCACATTGTCCCTCCGCCGGAGCTGCACCTGCTGACCGGTGCGGTCCATGTGCTGTACGAGGGTCTGCATGGTGTGTGGCCCGAGAGCGAAGCTTGGCTTACAGCTTGCAATGTCCAACGTGACCAGCATCACGGTGGCAGCTTCACTGGCAATGCGAGCCGCAAGTTGCTGCGCAACGTGGACCTGCTCGAAGCGATGTGCCCGATGGCAGCGCTGCCGTTTGTTGCCGCCCTTCGAGCGCTGAACTCGGTTGTGGTGCCATGCTTCGGGAGTGAGCTGCGTCCCAATTTCGAGCAGGCGATTCAGGAATTTCGCGCCAGTTATGCCGATCTCGGCATTTCCATCAGTCCAAAAATCCACGCGATTTTCCACCACGTCGGTGAGTTCTGCCGCGCCAAGGACAAAAGTGGGGTACGAACTCTACATAATAGAATGCATTACCACTATGCTACGCTGGCCTGCTACCACTGAGGACCAGTATCGCGAATTGCAGGGGATTAGCTATAGAAAATCAATCATGATTAAGTTGCCCCTTCCCCTTTCTGTTTTCGTGTAAGTTGCAATAATTCATTAGCATTTTCTAAGGCGAATTAGTACTTTACGACGGCAGCAAACATTTTAGTTGGGCATGTATGTAAAATTAAAAAAATAAAACGATCTGTGAATTCTGCTTAAGTCAAATACGCGGTTACTTATGCCTGTTGGCTGGATAAGTCGTTTCTGTTGGATGACTTATCCGCTGCCGTTGAAAAGCTTCTGCGTAGTGTCTGCGTATATTAGATGAAGCAATGGATGGTTCGGAGAAGAGCATTAGATCAAGGGAATTAAAAATTAAAAACAGAAGCTAGGTTCAACTTGCAAAGCCAGTCAGAGGAGGCCCAGGACTTAAGCAATGAGTGCCGTGCAGTCAAAATGAGTTTATAGAGCTTTTTTTTACTTCAGAAGGAAATTTTGGTAAAGGAAAATACGTAATCAATAAAATAATTCCATTGCTGTATGCAGCAAACGTTTTTTAGCGCTGCTAAGGCGCGAGATTTCTTGTATATGAGAAATTCATTCTGACTGTACAGATCAAGGCACGGGTTGACAACAGCAACCTTGAATATCGCCAGCAGGATTGACTCAAAAAAGTGTATGACAATTTGAAACAGCATCTTGGAGCGTTGATAAGCGATAATAAAATCTAAGCATAAACTTGCTCAAGGTTTGGCAACAGGTAAATATAGCACACTCCTTGTAGTAGCATACAATGGGATTAGCTGGGACACTGGGTAAATGTGGAGCAGCACAATACTAATAGGTGCAGACACAGGGATTAGCTGGGACACCAGGGTTAGCTGGAATACTGGGTAAATGCTAAGTAAGACACTAGTAATAGTTATATGCCTTTCTAATGGAACATATCGTACGAGTTTTACGCTACCAATCCGGCTATATCAAATACGGTAAGTCCCATTTTTTCCTTTTTTAATTTATATCTAGAAGGTTATTTAGACTGATTAAAAGCTGTAACTACTAGCAACTTATTAACTGTAAATGTTATTACTACATTTTAACAACATTCTTCTTTGTAATGTATGTTTAGATTAGTTAGTAAATGCTGCGATGATTTTAAATGTAAGCGTAAGTATTCTCCACCTTTCTAAATTGTATAACTGAAAACAACAGTCAAACCAGTTCGACGGCCGCGCAAACTGATACTAACTGCGGGGGCCGGCAGCGCCAAAGATGCCACAGGAAATCACTTACCACAGTGCAGCGTTTACTCGCTACAGAAAGCAGCTTTCATGACTTGATCAGCAGCGATTAGTAAATTTTCAATGGCTTTTGTTTGGTGAGTTGTTTATGTGATTTATTTTATATCAATGCTATGAGAAAGTTTACTTTTTTAAACAGTATTCGATTTGCACAACTTCCGTCGCAAAATGAGTCTCCTGTGCCAAATGGTTCGATAGAGTTCATCCATGAAGGGCTCTTTAACCGGCAAATAACTTCAGAATGATTCATTTTTTGTTGGCATAATAATAGCAGGCATTCCCTTTGCTGAATAAGTAAGTACTGTAGGCTTAAAAAATAAATGGTATGGCGGCGACCAACAGTGTCTACGATGATGCAATTGCGACTGGACTCTGGCGAGCAGCTGCGGCTGTGGCTGTGGCTGGACATCAATAAGCAGCTGTGGCTGCGACTGCGGCAACCAGGACATCAATAAGCAGCTGCGGCTGCGACTGCGGCAACCAGGACATCAATAAGCAGCTGCGGCTGCGACTGCGGCAACCAGGACATCAATAAGCAGCTGTGGCTGCGACTGCGGCAACCAAGACATCAATAAGCAGCTGCGGCTGCGACTGCGGCAACCAGGACATCAATAAGCAGCTGCGGCTGCGACTGCGGCAACCAGGACATCAATAAGCAGCTGCGGCTGCGACTGCGGCAACGAGGACATCAATAAGCAGCTGCGGCTGCGACTGCGGCAGCCTTTAGTCCCAACATTAAGCGGCTCCGTGAATTCGGAAGTTGGGAAAAGTCAAAGACTTAACTGGCTCAGGTCGCACTTTTTACACAAAACTTGATGGGGGAACTGAGTGAGGTAACCCTAAATCCTTTTAGCTTTAACGATATTTATATTATTATTGCTTCTGCTACATATTTTTAATCTTTGAATCGTGTTGCAAGTGTAAGATTGGACAACTCTGTTCGTGTGTTTTGTGCGTAGTATTGGTTCTGTATGATATAGTGCTCATTACTAACAGTTTTATTGGATTCAATTATTTACAACTGAATAAATTTAGGTTATCCTAACGAGCTATTTCGCGCATAGAACAGCCAATAATGTAGGATGATGAGTAAACGTAAAAAAACGCGTAAGAATAATATATTTTATTCCACATGATTAACAAAATGTAATCATGTTAGTAACAGAACTTCATGCAATGTTATTACTACTGTCTCTTATTTTTATAGTTCTAAACAAATTTTAGTTTTCAGATGTCATAGGTAATCATTTTTCTCTACTATATACGAGTTTAAGTAAGCGAACATCTATCTTAAACAGTCTCCATTTTATTCTTAAGATATTCACCAACTCCAGTTCATGTCCTATTTATTGACTTGAAAAACTATACTGATTTTACCAAATTTTTGTGCATTTATTCAGCTGGCCAATTTTTTGATTCTCAACCGTCTTTGGTCGTGTGGGCTTTCTTTATCATAGGTAGAGTAAATTTTTTCGCTTATTTTCAGATTGTTAAATTTGCGCTATTGATCTCGGAAATTGTGATCCTGTACGTGTGTAAAAGTCTACAAAATTCAGCATTTACTCTTTTGTCTTTTTCTGTTTTCTGCAAGTTTGTATTTACAGTCAAGTATTCTCGTTAACCTCCGTCAAGAAATAGAAGCCGGTTACGACTGTCAAATCAGTGTCAGGGCATTGTTAGACGAATGAAAAATGGGTGTCAGGACGGTGTCCGATGAGTGTCAAAGCACTGTCAGATGAGTGTGGGGTCAGTATCAGAGTGTCAGTGGGAGTGTGACATTTACCAAAAAATACTTCGCGATTATAAAAAAAATTACTGTTAAGGTAAAAGCTTCGTGTCGACTCTTTAAAAGTTTAAAGAAACACGTGTTTTCAGCGGTCTCTTTGTACTTACGAAGTTCGCAAAATCCAATGTATGTCAGGCTTTTGTCGTACAGCAAAATTTAGCCAATGCCAATGGGATTGTAATTAAAATATTGCCTTCTCGAGATTATAATTACTTTCGAGTACGCTTACAGTTGAATTTTACTGTGCAGTGCAAAAGGATGCAGGACTTGCTGATGCAGGAACAAATTTATGCAACACGGAATTTTTAAGACTTGATGGTATCGGTTTCGAAATTTTGTAAAGAAAATAGCAATTTGTTTTGTTTTTTGCAATCGGAGTTTTTCCATATGTAGCAGTAACACTTTAATCGTTTGTTTATATTTGTTTGTTATGATTAGGAGTGTAAAATTATGTTTTAAAGTAAAAGTAGTAAAAGTTTGCCACATTTTTAAAAAATAAAAGTAAATATACTGGACGCCAACTAGTTTGTGAAGCAAATTTTCTTATTCATGCGATCGTCAGAATTATTTTTAAAAAGCATGGCTTGATCAAAATCATTAAAAGTCGAATGTATGAGCAAAAGTAGAAGTACAAGTATATCTGTAAAATTAGTCATTTAAGTTTCAAAAAACGACTGTAATTTTGCCAAACAAAATTTTTACAGATGATATTCAAAATTTATGTGAAGGAATGTGGCGGCAGGGGCGGCGGCGGTAGCGGCAGAGGCGGCGGCCGCGGCGATGGTGGCCGCGGTGGCAGAGGCCGCGGCAGTAGCTACGGCGGCGGCGGCAGAGGCGGCGGCTGTGGCGGCGGTGGCTATGGCGGCGGCGGCAGATGCGGCTACGACGGCGGCGGTGGCTACGGCGGCGGCGGCAGAGGCAGAGGCGGTGGTGGCTACGGCGGCGGCGGCGGTGGTGGCCACGGCGGCAGAGGCGGCTACGACGGCGGCGGTGGGGGCTACGGCGGTAGAGGCGGCAGAGGCGGCGGCGGTGTGGGCGCTGGCCGATTAAGTAAGTATTTTTTATTCCAAATATCTGTTGATAAGATACATGCAGCACCTGAAAGTTACTCCAGTACGGAATTCCAGTAATAATACAGCGAACGATGTATGCAATTACATTAATCCCTACGCATTATCAGCAAAGCTTATGTAATTATAGAAATTATGACGGTGGCGTCGGTGGTTATAAGAGATCGCTTACTGCAAGTAGCGAGGAAAGAATTTGAAGCGAGTCTCTTATAGAGGCGCAATGAAAGTTGTGTTGAATAGTTAGATAGGACTTCGAGCTTGCTTGTTCTTGGGTGAGGTCGTGGCTTAGTGGTTATGCCTAACTGACGTAGGCAAACAAGCCAGAAACCGGTCTTGGGCAACGCAAGGTGCGCGTCTCGCTTTTGGACACACATTTAAGAAGTCTATAGGGGTGATCAATGAAGTAAAAACTGTTTGATTGAAGGTTGAATAATTTGCAATTAATAAAGCGTGAAAATCTAGTAATTACGCTGACAATGTTACAAGCTGGTACTTTGAAGTCAAGTATGGTTGTTACGATCCAAGTTATAATTATAGAAAGTATGACCCCAACCCTTGCAGAAACTTGCTATAATTGTGGCCATGCCGGCCACTTGTGGCGGGCCTGCCCAGTCCCGCAGCAACAGCAGCAGCCGCCGCCGAAACCACAGCAGCAGCAGCCGCCGCAGAAACCACAGCAGCAGCAGCCGCCGCAGAACCCACAGCAGCAGCAGCCACCGCAGAACGCACAGCAGCAGCAGTCGCAAGAACAACAGAAATAGAAAGAAAGAGGAAGCCTAGCATCCTCAAAGGGGAATAGAATAGGCTAGTTGGGAATCTTTTCTGCTAAGTTTTCTCCACCTTTGTGATTGGCAAAATACTATCGGAGACAACCGCATGCTGCGTGCAATAATCTGATTCCACTAATTTATGTCCTCACCTTTACAATACCAAAAGTTGATGGATTTGAAATAAAAAAATACACTTTTATTATATAGTCGGTTGTGTAGTAATAATTAAAGTGCTAGTGCAGATCATACATGTTAACGGAAAGTCAATTTAGAAAACTTAAATTCTTTATAATAAATTATGACTTCAGACGTGTTACATGTTTGTTTTTATTTGATCCATGATTTGTCGCAAGAAATTTCTGCAAAGCAACCAAATCCGTGCTTATTATCCGTGCTAATAGGCACTATTATAGCTGAAGGACTGATTATAAACTGACGGACATACGCTCGAAGTAGCTGTGCAGTTATAAAGAATTCATTCTGGCTCATTCATACCTATATGTAAGACGCAGTCTTCATTAACTAGTTATAGCTTCTATACCCTGGGTAAGCTGGTGCTTGTGTGGGTTCTTTGTTCTCCAGTTAGGGGTTTGAATTAGAATTTTTGGTTCAGTTCCGTTCCCACGACCCACGAGTGCTACCTGGCCACCATAGCAATAAAATTGGTGTCTGTTGGACAGTCGGGCCGCGACTCAAACAATAGAAAGCTAGATTATTTTATGAAACTGCCAGCTTTTTATTTAAAAAAAATTCGATTTTTTTAAAAATGCTTACAAAAAGTTATTATTGAAATCGATTGAACCAATGGTATTGTTATATTATTATTACTATTATATTGTTAACCTTCCTCTTTTCCTTTTCTTACTGAAATGGCTTTGTTTTTCTAACCAATTCGACTAGATAAATTCCTGCCCCGGTCGTAAAAAGTAAGTATTTCTTCAGTTCGCCACACTGCGCTTTACAGTTCAATCTGTGAATTCTCCATAAACACCTGGCAGCACCCACAGGCTATATGGATTGCTATATCCTTATACTAGCATTTTAGTGATGAAATCCGGAAAAGTGAAGCTCAATTGTGAAGCTCCCTTACAAGACTGAGCTCTGATATTCTAAACATATGTAGTGCCATTTCGCGCAGTATACCTTTTTACAGCCTTACTACAGTTCTTAAGGGCTATAGTAATTAAATAATCAAAATCGTTAAATATGTATGAACCAGCAAAAAATCACGGAAGCTGGGAATAATGTACATTTATAATAGCACGATTTTCATTAATTTTATTGTCTTCTTTCCTGGAAATTCTGGTTCTCGAATCGGCGTCGTTAGGAGCATTTTTGTGCGTCTACGTCCCTCACCCCGGCTGACGCTGCGGCTCCAATCCCATTGGCCTTTTCATTTACCGCTCTTCCTGTATCCCTCCCCCCTGACGGAGAGGGAGACAGAATTTTCCCCATTTAATGAGTTCTTCAGGTGCTGATTTGGGCTTCGATTTCCAAATCGTTAAATCGCAAATCTCAGAAAGGAGTTTCATAAAATCTCAATCATAATATTAAAATGTCTAAGAGACGCAGAACAGGGGACAGCAACACCACACGAAGCTTCCGCACTTGGATTATTGAAAGTCTGGATTTATCATCTCATCTATCTGAGTCCACAGAACCAGCTCCTGCAGCTGCACCTGTACCTGTACCTGCACCTGTAGATGTGGAAAATGAGGACTCATACGGTGACGCTGAATCTGACTAACTGACTGACGCTGAATCTGAATCTAACCCTAAACAGTACTAGACAAAACTGACTTAAACTTAAAACTAATGCTTGCCTTTAAAGCATGGGATGATGATGCCGAGGCGTACACAAAGCCCTCAGGTTCTAGATGTCAGGACATCCAATTCGATGACAGTATCGGTGATATCGACTGCGGGGAACCCGATTTCGAAGATTCTGATGACGAAGAAAACCTTCAGCCCACAATGGACAGCTTGAATGAAGAGCTTCTTATTTTCTTTGTTCTGTTCAACATTTCCCACCGAGCCATGAAATTTTTATTGAATGCGCTCGTCAGCCGTGGCCTGCCTGTCGCGAAGTCTCTGCACCAACTGACTAAAGGGGTCGGCCGGAAAGTAAAAGCTTACACAATGGGAAACGGCCACTTTGCTTATCTTGGCATCGCCTCCAACTTATCCTATCTTCTCAGGAGCGGCAAATGGTCCGTTCCAAAAATCATACAACAACTGAAACAGCAGGTACGACTACGATCATGCTTTCTTTCTTTGTAGCTAATAAAATTAGGTTTGAATATCGAAAAGATCTGACAACAATCGAAATGATCCATTTCGTCCAAATTTTGACAGGCCTGCGCACGTGCTCGATATTGCGCAACCCTTCGAGATCTGCTGTCCTCGGAGCCGCTTTCCCCTGTAAAGTTTTCTGCTAACAGACCCGATAATTGTGCCATTGTTGACGGCAAGGTTGTCCTAATCGATTCCCTGTTTGGCAAGCAAGTCAGTGGCACTATTTTGCAATTCCGAAGTAGTCTGTACGACTTCCCCTACGCTTCCAAAAATCTTCAAATTGGAATCTACGTTGAAACACGGAATAAACTATTTGGCACTCCACAGAAAAAATCTTTCGCATTTCCCAAATCGAAAAGCCAAGCATGGCTCATCATCCCTCTTACTGGACGTAAGAATTAATTAAACTATACAGTGTTACCGGGAGGAAGCAGGGATTGTCGGGCTCCGTTCTGGCCAATAAGGATCGTCCCTCAGGTTTAAAACCTGAGAGACCAATGACAGGTGAATGGGAGCTTGGGTTTGGCAGCAGTGGGGTCGACAAGGAAGCTGAAGGCTAGCAGCAGGCCGAAGGCGACGGCGACAGAACACTGACAGACAAAGCACCTCCAGCGCTGGCCGCATTTCCGTCCGCGCAGTCGGTCTACTGCTTGAGTGGCACCACCGGAAGAAAAATAAATCCCTATCAACATCGAGCTCGCTGGATTCCTCAGCTTTTGAGTCGAACGCTGCTGCAGCCGCTTCGTGTCAACAGTCTGCTCAGGTGCTAGTCGCTAGTCAGGGGCTCGATGATTCCTCAGCTGTCGATTTGACAGTCCGGCCTAGCCTTACACCGCTGATTCTGCTGTGATTGTGGAGCACTCCGTTTTAGCCATTTTTGAGTTTCAAGCCAGAAAGTCCGTTGAATTTGGATTCAGTTTGGCGTCGTTGAATTCTGACATTTTTGACAATGCAAATTACGAGTTTCCAAAAGCTTTCGATTACGAGCTAGTTGAGGAAGACCTTTTGAAATTAATCTTGCCAATGTTAAGCCAAAGAATGAACGACTAGATGGTTCTAGTCGTTTTAAGTCGAACTAAGTGCGACCCTACTACGCTTGTACCATTCCGAAATCGAAAAGTTCGGCAGCTAATAACACGGCTGCTGGCACCATTCCAGAAGCAGGTAAATTAAATTCTAGTAATCAAAGCAATTCAATTACTACAGCCGAATTTGTTGTTGTAAGTGTCGCTAAAACAGAAGCTGAAGAAGCTAAGAGTAGTATAAGCTGTAGCGTATACGAAATTTAGAACTTTCTAGAAAATTAATGAGGAATGATTCAATCGAATAATTTCTGTTAATTTCCAGAAACTTCTTTGATTGTTAAATTCGCCTAAATTTTCCAAAAAATCAATGTAATAACCTTTTTTATTCAAGCGAAAATAAAAATTAATAATGCAAAAATTTCACCAATAAAATATTATAATTCTTTTGCTCTAATTGTAAAGAAAATTCCTGAAATTTCCGTAACTCCAGTAACGAATATAAATACACGCAACCAGCCATCAAATTAACATCCTTTCTTCATCTCATTAATTATCTTGTTTAAAGAAAAGAGATTAAATAAGCCAACGAACCACCGCCCTCGCTCGTTAACTTTATTTCCCGCCGGCCACGGACCGGCGGACCCTACAAAGCCTTCAAAATATAGTGGCAAAACGTAAGGGTCACTGCTGCAAGTACTGCTAAAAGGTAGTGACAAAAGTTTCTCAAATTATTCGGGTGTTCACAAACATAAAGTTGATGTAAAAAGGATTGCGAACGTCAAGATAGCTAAATTTAGACAACGCGCCTTTAAAGCTCTGGCCTTCAAAGCCTTCAAAAAACTGTCCCCAACAGCTCTGCCGCACGCACACTGTCCCAACCGCTCTGCCGCCCGCACACTGTCCCAACAGCTCTGCTGCACTGAATGCCGCACACACTTTCCCAACAGCTCTGCTGCACTAAATCCCGCATACACACTGTATTTACGTGGGTGCGTATCTGGCTAGTACTGTTTAGAGGCTTAGAGAGACCCAGTATTAGGGGTTGGGTCGAGCTGCGTAAAAGTACTTTTTCCAGCTTTGTGTAATCCTGCATTAAATGGTGTGCATTTGAGTTTTATTGTTAAAAGGCTTAAACGATCCGGGAACCCAATGGAGCTCGTAGAAGTGTTTCAAAATATTATTTAATTTTGTAGCAAAGATGCGCATTACTCGCTAAGTAATATTTAGGCTTAGTTTTCTATAAAAGTGTAATGCCAATTGAGCATCGATTTACATTTCAGTACATTTTCGCGTCCCTGGGATCTCGCGTGTCTGTCGTCATAAGCAGGAAATGACTTTTGCAGAGGCCGAATCGCATCTTAAAAGATCTACTGGTGCTAAAGCTAAAGCTAAATCTGCAGGAGGGCTGTAGGCATTTTGACGCTTGAAGCGACATTGTCCCACAACCAGCGACTGGGCATGACTGTCCATTGCGCTGACTCCTGAAGCGCGTTCAGTCACACTAAAAACGGTAGAAACAGATCTACTGGTGAGTGTACCCCGTAATATAGTTTATCCTTTACTATTGGTAAAAATTATAGCATGCTGAAGCTTATTATATTTCTGCATTACGAGTATTTGAGTGGAAAATTAATAATTTAAGCTAATATCGGTTCGAATTTTAAATTTACTGAAAGAAAATGACAGTATTTAATTAGTTAATTTACAAAGTATAATTATTATATTCAGAAAGAAGAAGAAACATTATGATTTAATTTCAAAGCTCAAATTTTCTACACTGTTGTGCATGCGCGCGGACTTTTAGCGAGTCAAATATATATATCAGTAATTTTTTGTGCATGCGCGTGGACTTTTAGCGAGTCTAAAATATCAATATTAAATGAAGTGAAATGCAGAGATTGGCTGTGGGGGGCTAGGGGCGAGTTGTGAGCGGCTTTGGCCGCGCGGTGGGCTGGGGTCGGGAGGTGATTGGTGTGCCTGAGCAGCTTACCTGCCAGGCTTGCTTACTCACACCCAGCACCTTCTGCTCTGGCATAAAGGCTAGCTCACGCTCGCTTCCCCCCTCCGTGTTTTTTCGGGCTACGTTGCTCTGCTAGACTGCCAGTCCAATTGTAATTATTTCCTTATTTGGGTGGCTTCCCCTATCAGTATAGGAACTCTCTGTGCCGGGACTTACTCTAGCACAGAGAGATTCGCACACTGACAGACCTGAGCTTTCCTCAGAGCTAGCAGTATGCCAGAGCCGCTGATCGGCTGCATCCTGTTTCAACAATATATCCCATCTCTATTTAGAGTACCAGCGCGCAATGACACAACTTCGGCTTCTTGGAGATTTTAAGAACAACATCGATGTGTTGTTGAAGAAAAAAGGAGTTCTCATTGTCATCAGGCACGAAGGCGTGTCGTGTTCGTCTTTAGATTATACGCCTTGCAAGTTCTGTCGGTTTTTTTGGTCACGGGAACTGTATAAGCAGTGCCACAAATGTGAATTTTGCACGAAAGTCGACGAAGCTACTAAATTCGAAACAGTCTTAGCTGACGAACGGTCTTTGGTTGCAGCAGCTTTGTTCTCTGATAATTACCCAAGTAAATTCTTCAGCATTGTTAATCGAACGAATTAAGACGAAAATACCAAGGTCGTAAGAAATGATCAAACTATTATGCAACTTGGAATGCACTGTTGGGAGGTGGATAAGAACGGCAGAGGCGAAAAAATCTAGCGTACAACAAAAATGCAAGAAGTTTCAAGATTTCTCATCGAGCTGCGAAAATTAACTAACGATTCAGATCTCTAACTAACTAACTAAATCCGCAGGAGGGCTGTAGACACTTTGACGCTTAAAGCGACATCGTCCCAGAACAAACAACTGGGCATGTCTGTCCATTGCGCTGCCTTCTGAAGCGCGTTTAGTCACACTAAATACGGTATGGAGGCATATACTGAAAACAAGTTAATTTGTTGGGAAGCGACCAATTGGAATGCGAGTCTATGATTAACAATGAACAAACAATGAATAATAGGACATAAATTAATCATACATCTCTGCTGTCAGTAGCATACAAGGAAAATTATTTTGCGTTCAGAATTTCTTAAAAAAATAAACGTAATCCGGTTAATTAACTATTAACATATAGTAACCATTGGTTGGGTAATATCGCACCGACTAAGAAGCAGCAAGTCGGCGCCGATGCTGTCACCGTTCGGATTAGCGCTAAGCAAATAGTCATATTGACTTAGCAATGGAATGGAGTACTGGTTGTAGTTAGCCTACATGTGTACTTATATTTTACGTCAAATGTGCACAGCTAACTACTAGCAGTAGCAATATGTGCATGAAACTTTACAATAGTTACAGTTTTGGTTTTTTACTTGGACTATATTAATTTACTAAGCTGCGCTTGCTGACTATTGTTTGCTGCTGCTGCTGTACGTTCTACCTTTGAATAACTGGTATCCTTATTTAATTATCTCATCTTGTTTAGACGACGCTCCTCCGGCTGATCAACGGTGATGACTTCCAGGTCAACCAAAAGTATCAGCCCGTCATGAATAAGCGCTGGCTCGTCCCAAACAATCGGCTGCTCGTCTTGGCTGGGCATGACCCCGTCGTCAGTTATTTGCCGGATTTTAGCCTAGCTGCACTGATTCATCTTTAGCGGGTGAAAAGCTGATTGACTGAATTGAAATGGAAAATAAAATATTATCTTAGTTTAAATATTGCCTGCTTAACAAATGAATAACTTCCAGTAAAAATTCAAGTCTTTTATTTAAATATACTAAACCAATACTACTATGACATGATTTTTTATATCCCAGTATAAAAAGTTGAGTCCCGCGGACTCAGATCGGACTCTGACAAGTAAGATGTATGCTGCTGGCAGCGCCACCGAATGTCGTATTCGTGGATGCAAGCGATGACGTGAAACGAGCTGCGTCCGCAATCGTCAGCCAGCCTAGCCAGAAGCGGTCCAATTCCCGGTATGCCAATCGGGTTGTGGCGCCGTTTCTATTATGCCGCGTCGAAACAGTCCATGTAAGTGTACCGATTACTATAAACGACTAAAATTCATGCAATCGTATAAAGATCCAGACGTACACCAGAATACTTATGGACAATTTGATATTTTATGTTTTAAGCTCCGCCAGTCAAGATCTAGCTCTTTGCGACACAACCGAATTCCAGCGGTGCACTGTAATTCTACAATTTTATGATTAAATTTCAATTTTAAACCTGAAAATTATTGCAGTTAATATTTTCTTAAACTTGATGTAGTGAGCCGCCTGTTAGTTTGTTAGGGACTCACTACGTAGTCAGCGCCCCTCTTGCCCCTCTCTCCCTTGAGCTGTCTGCCGCTGGGCACAGTCTCTTCCCCTCTTCCCGGGGGCTTGTAGTGCGTGCCTGTGTGCCTCTCGTCTTCGGCGCCGCACTGTCTGTTCCCCCTCTTCCCTTCCGCCTCTCTCTCTTCCCCAGTCACTAGAGCCTTCACTAGTGGCTGACCTCTTCGTCTCCTCTTGCTCCGCCTCTTTCTGCAGTCTTTGTCACTGATGCATCACTAGTGGCTGCATCAGTGATCGCCTCTCCTCTTCTTTCTTTTCATCCTGTCATGTGATCTTTTAGTGCAGTAAACATGTTTATTGCACCGGGTGACGTGTTTATGCCCAGTTTCCTTTTATGGCAGGTTTCCTGACGTCAGTTGCCACTAATAGAAACCACGTGATTTCTCACGTGAGTTCTGGCGTTAGCACTGGCTCTATGGGACCTGCTCGGGTATAAATACGGAACCCCTCTCCTCTCCGCTCTTCACGGGTTGTTTTCTGGTTTTCTGGTTTTCTGGTTCTCCGTACCGTTTCGGTTCGTCTTGCCTCCCGGTCTTCGGTTCTGCTCGTGCTCGTCTTGCCTTAAGTCCGCTTTCCGTAATCTTGGCTGTCTACCTGAACATCTTGAGTGGAGTGCCTGCCTCTGTCTCGCGTGCATCACAGAGACTAACCGCCTCCCTCTAACCGCCCCTTTTGAGATCGGCAGGAACGCTGACTGCCTTTGCCGTACTACAAATCGCTGTGTTCTCGACTTACTATTTTCGCTCTGCTGGACCTGCTCTACTGTCAGCAGCCAGAGCACCCAGACGAGCTGGTGGCAGCCCCAAGTCTACCTATCTAGCTACCAGAATCCGCGAGCTTCAGATTGGAGCTCACCTGGCCGCAGTCTACTACTATCAGCGGGCCCAGGTACAAAATTGGTGGCAGCGGTGGGATCCGAGAAGCTCACACCCACATCAAGCGCTCTTTCGAGAACGATTCGGCCTGATTCGATCATCAACCTGATGTCAAGAGAATTCGAGCGACATGACAGTCGGCAAGAGCTCAGCAGCCGGCTGAGTCAGCAGTACACCCGTCCTGCCGCAGTGTCCGGAGCTGCTGCCGCAGCCGCAGCCGAGGACTGCTGCCGCAGCAATCCTGCGCGAAGCCTGCCTTCAGACGACCCACCTGACGAGTTGCTACGCGGCCTGGACGAAATCGGCCGAGGCGTCACGCACCAGGACATGAGGACGTTGCTGGCGGCCCTTCAGCGGCAGGTAGAGCAGCCTCAAGGTAGGCAAGTTAAAATTGTTAAATATACACCCCAGCAGGACATTCATGTGTGGCTAGCAGCTTTAGTGCAGAGATGCGAGATGGAGCGCATAGCCGACCCTTTTGAGATGAAGCAACACCTTGTTGCTAATCTCGACTTGGCGACTGCGTATCCGGCGCTGCTCGGAATGAACCTGCCTAGGTATGATAGCTACAAGGAGGTTAAGCAGCGTTTGATTGAGCGGTTTGCGCACCATGCTGGTGCCGATGAATACCGCGAGCTGCTGAGACGTCGCCAACAGGGTAAAAACGAAACCGTCGAGGAGTTCGCCGATGCTCTGCGTACTCTTGGAGATCGGGCTTACCCTCGAATGCATCCGGAAGACCGTGAGAAGGAAATGGCTGATCAGTTCCTTGCCGGTGTCCGAATGTCCCCTGATTTGCGCGAGCGTCTGTATTGGATTCGTCCAAATAACCTCCTAGTCGCAGTCCGTGAGTATCATCGTCTTGAAGGTGCTAAGGAACTTGCGCACAAGTCTTCTCAGCCGCCGGTTAGGATGATGAACGGGGAGCGGGAGGAAAGCACCAAGCCGGATGCTACCGCCCAGGCTCTCCTAGCTCTAACGGAGCTGCTTGAGAAGCAGCAGCGACTGTTAGATACGGTGGTCCAGCAGCAGCAGCAGCCGATGCAGCAGCAGTATCATCAACAGCAACTTCTGCCGCAGCAGTACCAGCAGCAGCAGAGTCCGCCAACGAAGGCTGTCATCTGCTACTACTGCCATCAACCTGGGCACCGTCGTCCTGAATGTCCGTTGCGCCAGAGCCAGGGAAACGGTCAGCCGGAGGTCGTAAACGGCAGCGCCCTCCGAGCGGACCAGAACCAGGCTACTTGGCAGACTCCGAAAGGTCCGCAGAAGAAGAGGTCGGCTGTGCAGACGCCTCTGCCCAGCTCGACTCATCTTCGCCAGTAAGCAACCGGGAGTGTGGAGGTTTCGTGGACACCTCCTTTGTAGATAAAGTCCATGCGCGTGAGGCTGATCCGTATGTGACTGGCCATGTTGGGAAGCGAGACGTTGCCTTTCTGCTAGACAGCGGCAGCAGGAGGAACTTTCTCGGAGCTTCCACGTGGGCCGCTATTAGACGTACGATGCCTCGTTGTATTATATCTCATGCGATGCCTGATTACGTTACTATGTATGATGGGACTCAGCTCCCGCTTGCCTGCAAGGTGACGATTCCTGTGAACTTCGGTGACTTTGTCGCGGACACTGAGTTCCTGGTAACCGTTGCTGACTGCGAAAATTTACTTGGCGTTGCTTTCATGCGCCAGCACTGCCAAAACTTGGACTTTGCCCAAGGTATGCTAAGGTTCAATAATGGCACGTGCATGATGCATCCCTGTTCGTTATTGCCGTCGAGAGTTGCAAAGCTGTAGGGTGTACACTGCTGAGAAGTGCATTCTTCGGCCACGCAGCTCTGCTTTAATTGCCGTCAAACTGGATGATGCTCATCCTGAGAATCGAGGATCGCCATCAGTGGTTGAGTTGGTGAAGTGCCGACTGCAACCTGGCTGCAGCGCCCTTGAAGCTGCACCTGCCCTGATGACGATGCCTGAAGGTCAAGGTTTCTTAGAAGTCGTTAATACTGCTGACACTAAGATCATTCTGCCGTCCAATGTCCGAATTGGCGTTGCCACTCCCTTGCGAACTGCCGACCTGATGTATTTGAATGAGCCGTCCGAACCTGAAGTCCGTCATCTTCCTGGTGACGCGGAGTCGAACACAAATTGGCTAGATGAAGTTGAGATCAACACCCAACTCTCCGAAGAACAACGTCAACGTGTTAGAGGTCTCTTGCTCGAGTGCAAGGAAGCCTTTTCCAAGCACCGACTCGACGCTGGCTTGACGTACCTGGTGACTCATGAGATCATCCTGAAAGATCGGACACCAGTGGCGCTCCCGCCCCGTCGAATTCCTCCACACCTTCGAGAGAAGCTCGACGAGTTGCTGGCGAAGCGTATCATTCGTCAAGCGTATTCGAGTTACAACTCGCCGTTGCTTATCGTGTTAAAGAAAGATGGCTCGATTCGCCTCGTCCACGATTTCCGCGCCCTTAACGATCGGTGTGTGTACCATCCATACCCGATCCCGTTAATCCAGGAGACGTTCGCTAAGCTGCGAGGTGCTCAATGGTACTCGAGCTTAGATCTTGCTCAAGGTTTCTGGCAGATTCCGCTCCGTGAGTCAGATCAGCACTTGACTGCCTTCTCCGTCCTTGACCGAGGTCAATTTTGTTTTAACGTTTTGCCGATGGGTCTCTGTTGTGGAGGCACGCACATTGTGCGCGTAGCTTCAACGTGCGATGTTGAACTTTTCATTTATCGATGTTCATTTGCTCACAACGTGCGTACGAGTATAAATATATTGGAGCACGGTCCACTGTGACCAAATAATCTAACTTTCCTAGCAAACTAAAATTCAAAGATTCAATACACAACATTGGCGACGAGGATGGGATCTAGGTCTCAACCCACCAACTCCGTACCTAGCCAGCCCGGGTGAGCCAAGCTGCCCGTGGCCGAGATGGAAGAGCCAGTTCAGAACCTACATGGAAGCAACTGAGCTGACCAAGGCGTCGGAGGCGCGGCAAATGGCGATCCTCAAGCACTGTCTCGGACCAGAAGGACAACGGCTAGCGGAGAATGTGGAGGCAGCTGATTTAAAGACGCTGTACGAAGAGCTCGATAAGATCTTCAACCCGAAGCAGAGCGTCATCGCAGCGCGCTACAGATTCCGACAGAGGGATCAGCGACCGGGAGAACCGGTGCGGCAATTCGTCAGGGACCTCCAGCAGCTGGCGGCTGATTGCGCGTTCAAAGATCTCACCCATGAAATGGTACGCGATCAGCTAATCGAAAAAACATGCGTGCCACGCATTCGGGAGAGACTGCTGATGGAGTCCGACGACCTGACACTGCAAAAATCCCTGACGATCGCTACTCAAATTGAAGCTGCCATGAAAGAAGCCAAGGCCATCAGTGGAGCATCAGCCACAACTCAACAGCCGCACTCCGTGCACGCCGTCTCAAAGCCGAAGGCTGAAACAAGGCCGAAGAAGCCACAGGACGCGGAAAAGTGCAGGCGTTGCGGCGGCCACTACAGCAAGGAGCACAAGTGCCCAGCAATCGGCAAGAAGTGCAGCAAATGCAGTAAGCCAAACCACTTTGCTGCAATGTGCAAGAGCAAAGCAGTGGCGAGTATCAGTGAAGACATCAGCACCATACTGCAAGTCAAGAGCCAAGGCTCAGCGACGGCTCACACGATCGAGTGCACCATCGGCGACAAGCCTGTGACATTGACCCTGGACAGCGGCGCAGCGACATCAGTCATCAGCCTTTCCGACTTCCAGAGAGTCCGGCAACACGCGATCCAAGGGAACGAGCCACCAGCACAGCTCGTAGCCTACGGAGGATTCCGCATCAAAACTCATGGTGCCGCAAGACTGCCCGTCAAATTCAAGGATAAGACATCCACAGTCTGCTTTCAAGTCGCGGAAGGCAGTTCAAGTCTGTTGGGCCGCCCGGACTTTCCAAAGTTCGGGGTGTCATTAGAAATCAATCAGCTAGATGACCACAATCTGCAGGTGCGAGACAGCTTCAAGAGCCTCTTCGGACCAATCCGACTGGCAAAGGGAGTCGTTCAGGGCGACGTCACGGGTTCGAGTCCGCACGAGCTGATGACTGGCAGACCAATGCGCACACCGCTTCGCGCACTCCAGCCGCCCGCCAGCCGCAAAGACCTGACACCGACGCAACAGCGATCCACGGCCGTGAAGCAGCGTTCCAAGGACAGCACCGACCGCCGGCGACACGCTTCGGCGGTGCGGACTGCGGCGATCCAAGACGGCACCTGGGTGCGCATTTACAAGCCAGTGGCACCTGGAAAGCTGCAACCGAAGCTCATCGGGCCGTTGCAAGTACGCCGACGATTCAGGACGACTGTGCTGTTGGAGAACGGCAAACGCTGGCACCTGCGGCGCTGCGTACCGGCCGGACAGGGTGGCGTCGGGACGCCGCTCAGCGACGAGGACGGCGGCCCTACGGCTGATCCGACAGAGCCATCGGCGGAGGTCGATGAGCCGCCGCCGGCTGCGCCGGTGCTGCGAAGGTCGGAGCGCGTGCGTCGACCGCCCACTAGATACCCCAACTAACAATGACTCTGTAATAATGCGACATGCGATTGCTTTCGGGAATCCCATGTAGGGAGGGTGTTGTGGAGGCACGCACATTGTGCGCGTAGCTTCAACGTGCGATGTTGAGCTTTTCATTTATCGATGTTCATTTGCTCACAACGTGCGTACGAGTATAAATATATTGGAGCACGGTCCACTGTGACCAAATAATCTAACTTTCCTAGCAAACTAAAATTCAAAGATTCAATACACAACAGTCTCCACGGCTTTCAGCGCTGCATTAACAAGCTCCTGGACGGCCTGACGCCGCGCACTGCGCTTGGCTATATGGACGATATCGTGGTGCACTCTGTTACCTTCGAGGAGCAGCTGGATAATCTGCGGCTCGTGCTCCAGCGGATTATTGCAGCCAACCTCAAGGTAAAACCGAAGAAGTTTCATTTGTTCCTCAAGGAGCTCCATTACCTTGGTCACGTCGTAACGCCTGAAGGTCTGAAGACTTCTGAGGACAAGATAGCGTTGATACGTGATTGGCCGACGCCTCGATCCGTGACTCAGCTCCGTCAGTTTCTTGGCCTCGCCAATTACTATCACAAGTTTGTCGATGACTACGCCGGAGTAGCTGCACCCCTGCACGGCCTGACAAGAAAGGACGTTGTAGGATTCCGACAGCTGTGGACTCCAGATCATCAGCGTGCTTTCGAGACGCTGAAGTCGAAGCTGTGTTCGACAGATGTTCTTGCTTTACCGGAATTTACGTCCGATCCAGCCGTGAAGTTTGTCCTAGACACGGATGCTTCTGATGTTTGTATAGGAGCGTGTCTAGAGCAACTTCAGTCAAACGGAGTTCAACGCCCAATAGCATTCTTTAGCCGGAAGCTTCGCGATCCCGAGAAGCGTTACTCGGTAACGAAGAAGGAGCTGCTTGCTATTGTGGACGCAGTTCGACACTTCCGTCATTACCTTATTGGCAAGAAGTTTGACGTCCGATCCGACCACAGGGCCCTGCTCTGGCTCATGAAAGAGACCCAGACCACAGGAATCCTGGGCCGTTGGGTCGAACGACTCAGCGAGTTCCGCTTCCAGCTGATTCACCGCAAAGGCAAGGATCATGCGAACGCTGACGCTTTATCAAGGAGGCCGGAGACTCCACCGGTCGACTTCGAATACGGCCAACTGCGCGAGCAACCTGATTCTGACGCCCCACGCTGTGATGACCACGACGGCCCGCAGCTTCCAGCTCCCAGCGCCGCCGTTTCTTGGAAACGGACTTGGATGCGCTTCCCGAGGCCACTGCAGAAGCAGCCCTCCCGACAGCTGTCCACCCTCGCTACTTGGAGGCGGAGACTGACCTGGATGAAGATCTCGAGGCCACTGCTGTAGCAGCCCTCGAGCCCAACGTCCATCGTAACAGTCAACGCCAGGAGACAGCCTTGGATGCAGTCTCGGAGGCCACTGATTTATCAGCCCTCCAACACGCCGTCCACACTGCCTGTCGTTGTTTGGAGACCGATCTGGATAAAGTCTTGGAGGCCACTGACGCTTCAGCCCTCCCCGACCAGGTCCAAGACCCCGGTTCTCAGTCCTCCGATGTACCTCAGCAGTCCAGCCAGAAGGTCGGTATGGCCACCAACCTCCCGGTCAGCAGTCAGAAGGTATCTCGCGGACATCGAAAGAAATCAACTTCTCCTGAGTCCATCGTTGAGGTGTCTTGCTCTCGTGGTAAGAGCCAGCGTCTCTTGACAGCTGCAAGGTCGAAGCTCGGTCCCCGGAGCCGACAGTCAGCTGCTCAAGGCCTTGACAGAACGTCTAACCCACTTGAAAGACACTGTCAAACGCCATTCTCCAGTCGATCGTCTTTGTCGAAGCCGGTGGCTACGGTCGCCTGCGGCGAGCTGCGCTTCACGTTGGGTAGCTCGTCCAGCAATCGAGAGTCGTCCGTGCTGTGCAGTGGAGTCTCGTGCATTACTCCAGCTGCGGATCGTTCTGTCTTGAGATCTGATGTTAATTCCTCGTCGTTAAATCCACGCTTGTATTCGGATGTCGTGAAACGAAGTCCCTCGGAGCGACCTAATCTCAGCACTGATGTTACAAGGCCTGGTGAAATCCTTGGAGCAGCAGACACGCTGGCTTCGGGCATTGCAAAACCGTTGCCATGCCGTGCATTGCTCACTGACTTTCTTCGTATTCCGCTGGCCCGTGATCAGCTTGTTGCCGCTCAGCAGGCTGATCGAGCCATTAGCTACGTCACCAACTTGGTTAAGAACGAAGCCCCGAAGCCTGAGTTCGATGACCGGTTGCGTCTGACAAAGGAGCAGCGTAATCTGCTCGGTTATTACCGGTTATTATTCTTCTCGTTGATGACGATCTGCTGTGCATTGACCTGTCTGATGGTCAGCAGCCTGTTAAGATCGTCCTGCCAGAGGCTCTTGATGCCACGGTGCTCCAGGAGCTGCACAGCTCGCCGCTGTGTGGACACCTTGGCCAAACAAAGACCTTGGCGCGGCTGCGCGAACGTTTCTGGCGGCCGGGGTTGACCCGAGCTGCCGAAAACTTTATCGCCAGATGCCGGACTTGTCTTGAAAGTAAGTCGCGTAAAAAGGAGCGAGTGCCAGTCCAAAGCTTTCCGGTCTGTGAAGTTTTTGGAAGGTTGCACTGTGACGTCGTTGGCCCCATTGCCCAGAAAAGCAAGGGTGGTCATCGTTACATCTTGACGCTCTGCGACGCTACGTCCAAGTATCCGTTCGCCTATCCGATGAGGAATCAGAAAGCCAAGACGATCATCAAGATCCTCCAGGAGCGGCTCATTCCAGAATTCGGTGTCCCGTGTTGGATCCATACGGATCAGGGCACAAACTTTACCGGCTCAGCGTTCAGGAAATTCTGCGATTTATTCGGGATACGTCATACCACCACGACGCCGTACAATCCAGCTTCCAATGGTCAGGTCGAGAATCTCAACAAGCAATTGAAGAGCGTCTTGACTTGCCTTCTCGAACGCGATCATAGCGACTGGGACACCTTCCTCCCAGCCTGCTTGATGGCGCTCCGCTCAAGCGTGCATCCAGTGACTGGCTTTACGCCGCACTTTCTCGTAAGGAAGCTGCCTGAGTACGAAAATTTGCCCGAGTATACTAAAGAATTTCAGAGCCAGCTGGACGAGGCCACAGAGCTAGCCAAGGAGCGTTTGCAACTCCACCAGCAACTCCGCGACGAGCACTACTCGAACCTGCCCGCCGCGAAGAAGCTCAATCCTGGCGATCTGGTCTTCCTCAACAATCCGGTGCTTCAGCCTGATGAAGCTGCGAAGTTTCACCGGCCACGGAAGGCAGTCTATGAAGTTGTCGAGCCAAAAGGCGAGGTCGTCTACAAAATTCGCCGAAAGACGCCTAACCCAAGAGCCCGACGAGACGAGATGGTGGTCCACCGGCGCAACATGCTATTGGTGCCGTCGGCTGACTACCTGCTGTCTGATCCTGAGGTCGACCGTCCGGCTAGACGTCGCCGACCTGTGGACGACTCCAATGGCTCAGGACCCGCGACCCTGACGCCAATCCCGGAGGACGATCCTGATGATGACGATGAGGAAGATGCTAGGCCATTCTTCCGGTGGCACTTCCGGCCCTTGACGAACCCGGCTGCGCCGCCCGGAGGTGGTCCTGGACCGACACCAGCTAACCAGACGAGTTCAGATCGGCGTGAGCCACTGCCGTATGGTGAATGCTGGATGGATGAACCTGTGTTGGATGCATCTGTTCCTCATGTTTCTGCTTCTGTGCGCGTGCCCTCTCCCGCTCCTGCCCCGCCCGTTGCTCCGACCCCGGAGTCTCCGCTCGGTGCCGTTGCCACGGCCGCGCCGCTAGAGCTGTTAGGTTTGCCTAGGCCAGTTAGGGATCGTAGTTCGCCTGATAGGCTCGTTGTTAATCCTAGGGCGAAGTCTTATGTTCGCAGAATCGCCCGCATCCCGATTAACACCCATTACAGCTTGAAAGTGCACTGGCGCCCAAATAAGCGCAATGAGCGCCCTAGCTCCTCTGACGAAGAGCGGCGCAATCCCGCTCGCCGCAGGCCATCGCCACCAGGCGGAGCCCTGTATCCGCAGCCGATTGGCGCAGCAGCCGGGCAGTTTGAGCCATTTGGCGGTCCTTCCGACGCCACCCGAAGGCCAGCCAGGAAGCGCCTCGGTCGGCGTGAGCCGGAGCATCTGGCGGAGGCGCACCTGTCATCACGCTCGGCTTCCCATCGCTCCGATTGGCATCCGAGAGATCGCCACCGAAGGGAGCGGAGCAGGACAGAAAATCGCCGCCCGGCGACGCCACCACCAGCTGTCCGCCGTCTTCGGACCGACCGTGTCGCCCCTGCGCTGCCTCATCCGCCTCGACCCCGGTGCAGCCAACCTGAGCGCCCGCCAGTGATCGATCTTACTGGCATTTCGTCTGATGAGGAGGCGCCGAAAGAAGAGCCGTGCGACGAGATTGACCGGGCCCTTAGTCAAATGCGACAGGAGGCCGAGCGCCGCCAGCAGGCCCAGGAGCTGCCACGGGTCGCAGCCTACCCAGCTCCTGCAGTCGCCCACGGCCCCAAGGCTGAGCCGGCCGGCCCTGTCCCGACTGCCACGCAGACGTCAACCGGCCATAGTGCTGAGGTGGCCGAAGATCTCAGCGGCCACCCGGGTCCCGGAGAGCCCGGCCCCCTCTCTTTTACAGGTACGGAAATCCGGCTCGAGCCAACGACCCCGCCGTCCGACGAGGTCGGCTGGCTGGCCGCCGGAGGCCTCATTGAAACGTCAGCCGATGGTCGCCGGCGGGCCGAGGTCGGCGTGAACACGGAGGCCTACGACGCCGACTCCGAAGGCGAGGCCAACTCTGCGGAGGCCGTCCGACGCCTTGCTGAGGCTGTCCATGCGGCATTGCCATCGCCGCTGCCGTATCGGTCACGTCGTCTGACCAGTGAGGCCGGCAACGAGCCAGCAGACGCGGCCCCGTTTGTAAATTACGGCATCGTGTATCCGGATGATCCGCCGCCCTCCCAGATGCAGCTGGAGCACGCTGCCATGATGACCGCAGCGTCCAGCTACATGACGGCCATACTCAGGGACGCCGGCCGCTTTAACATCTGGCCAAATCTGGGAGGCTGGCCGTTACTCGAGCACCTCCGCCGGCTGAACGACGAAGACCGCCAGCGGCTGGTCAACGACGCCGTCCGTGACGCGTTGCTGCTGCTGCCCGAAGGCGCCAACTTCGACCTGATGCGCTGGCCGCACTGGCCGCAGGTCGCTCTGCTGGCAGTAGTAGATAGCCGGAAAGCGCTGATCGTTAGGGCCGTGCACCCCAGTGACTACTAGGCAGAGCTCTGAGTTGCACAAGGTTTCCTTAGGTAGCGGCTGTAACAGTTTTGTTACATTGTCTAGCAGACGCCGACTAACTAGGCCGCAGTCCGGACTAGGACAAGTCCAAGCTGCTGCAGCAGATGCTGCCTCATCGTTGCCTTCACGACGGACACAATTGTACACCGGATGCAAGCAGGATTGAAGAAGATAAGCCGCCGGTTGGTCTTTACAACTGGGGTTGCAGTAAAAGCGATAAGCCTCGATGTTGGCAAGCTGAGGTCTAGCCATTCTGCTGTTCAGTCAGTGGGGCTGTACGAAAGAATCGAAAAGCATAAGTTTTGAGGCCACTTATAAACGTTAGTAGCTCTTTCTAGGGCAACTTAAAATAGATTTTTGGCACAATGTGAGCTACAACTCGAATGGCTAAGCATAAATCTGGACTATATAATATTCTATATAAAGCCGTCAGAAAGTATCAAAGAAAAATTTCAAGTAAGGGCACTAAAGGCAAAGAAAAACTTCAATGCATTACTGCTATTATTGCAATAAATTAGAACTGCTTTCCACTATTACACAGCACAAGTTAGTTTGACTAGCTTTCCGGATCATCGATGGTCGGCCTCGATTCGCTTGGCGTTGCAGGCCAGGAGGCGGCGCGACTCGGCCAGCCGTTCGCGATTGTCCGCGATTGTCCGCAAAGCGGCGTAGTGCCGGCTGAGAGCGCGACACCGAATCACCCGGTCCGCTGTTTACCTGTCGGCCGGCCAATCTGGCGGCGGCGGATGCGGCTGCAGTAGCCGATATTCCGCCTGGCACCAATGCGCAGGCTGTATAGGTGGTCTAGGTGGCTGTATAGGTAGCTTTCTAATTGGTGGTTCAGCTAAGCGCTCTCAGAGCAGTATTAACGACAAAAAATGCAAAGTGATTAGTTAAGGCACGCAGTAATCGGAGTAACAAGACAAGTAAACAAAATATTTAACATTAAAAACTTATAGATTCTAAACCGGTTTGAACTGGCAAAGACACAGGCTGACCGCCGTTTAAACCAAGTTAGCTAAACTGGCTTTAGTAATCTAATCTCCCCCTAGCAATGAAAGTCCGCCCCTAAACTGTGCCAGATAAACTAGGCTGTACGCACAGCAGAAAATTTCAAACGTAAACTTTAATTGGCTAAAAGCCAGGTCGTCATTCTGTTGGGCAACGTCGGTCAGGTGCCGCCGGGCGACGTCTGACGCGCGCTTTAAAATCAGACGATTGTCGGCCTCGATTCGCTTGGCGTTGCTGGCCAGGAGGCGGCGCGACTCGGCCAGCCGTTCGCGATTGTCCGCTAGAGATCCGCTAGAGACAATAATACAATGCGCAACACCTTCTTGTAGTAGCAGTATATTGGATTGATAACAGGGTACCTGAATGCTAAGTAAGGCCGCTAACCTAAGTAGAGCCCTTTAGCAACAAACTTAACGTTTAACAACACGGTAAACTTTAATTGGCTAAAAGCCAGGTCGTCATTCTGTTGGGCCACGTCGGTCAGGTGCCGCCGGGCGACGTCTGACGCGCGCTTTAAAATCAGACGATTGTCGGCCTCGATTCGCTTGGCGTTGCTGGCCAGGAGGCGGCGCGACTCGGCCAGCCGTTCGCGATTGTCCGCTAGAGACAATAATATAAATACCTATAAAGTGGGCCAGGCGACCGAATCGGGTAGTCATGCGGCGAAAATGATCACCTGCCTGATAGTTTCTGCATCATTTCCTGGCTTGAAACAACTGCGAAATGTCGTAGGTGATTGATGGCGAAGTCGGATGCGCAGGCTGTACAGGTGGTCGGCGCCTTCCATGTCAGGCTACAGTTTGGCGGATCCGGGGTGGATAGAGACGCCCATGGGTCGACTAGGAGGGGCTCCAGTCAGCTGCGCCCCCCCCCCTGGATCTGCCACTGGGTGCTCTTTGTATATTTTGGCAGACGCAGAGTGCGGTTCCTCTGGCGTGCTCGCCGTCGCGTATACGGAGGGGCCGCTGCGAAATACATGCATATAGCAGCTGGGGTGGCGCTGCGGTCCCTCTGGCGGGCTCGCTGTCGTGTATACCGAGGGGCCGCTGCGATGTTTATACTTGGTAGTCGGAGCAGGCAAAGACTTTGCACTTTGCGCACGTTCGGCTCGTCTATTGAGCCGCAGACGATTGGGCATGGGGCTGGCCGGCTTCTTGCGTTGTCCGTCCTGCCTCGTCGGACTGCCGTTTGGCGGAATATAGAAAAGCGGAGCATGGCCGCGGCCATTGCCAAGCTGACAGCTATGCACAGACTGTACAAATGGTCGGCGCCTTCCTCGTCAGGCTGCAGTTTGGCCAGCTGGCCGAATTGGTTTTCGGCCTGCAGCACTGCGCATTCGTCATCCACAACTAAATAGGAAATTTTTTCGCCAAGTGGCACTTCCCGGATCATCTGGTATACGGAGGGGCCGCTGCGAAATATATAGCAGCTGGGTGGGCGCTGCGGTCCCTCGGTGAGCTCGCCATCCTGGCCGTGCTACTTCTAGTAGTGGTAGGCGAGCCAATTCTTTGACTTTGTTGCAAGCATTGGCTACAAACTGCATTATTTTTGCTCAGCCTGTAATTTCAGTTGCAGATTGGCTAACCTGCTTATAGTGGGATTCTGAAAAAGTAACCAAGAAAAAAATTCGGGCTATATAGAGATATAATTATTTTGCAGAGTATTTACGCCCTCAATGGATCTAAAAATATCAGAAAATCAAATTAACGAATATATTATACTATACAATACTAATGTCAACCACAGAAAACGGAGAATCACTGACTCGATGGAAGGCAATTTCGAAAAGCATTTAAAGATTTTAGCAATTTAAAATAAATTTCCTCGCGCACTAAGCGCTAGCCACTAGATACGGAGGGGCCGCTGCGAAATACATGTATATAGCAGCTGAGTCAGCAGGCGGTGCGGCCTGGCCACCAGCAGCCAGCACTCCTTCCCACGGCCAGCTGCTCAGATGTATATACTTGGAAGTTGGAGCAGGCAACGATTGGGCCTGGGGCTGGCCGGCTTCTTGTCGGGTCTTGGCGTTGTCCGGCCTGCCTCGTCGGGCTGCCGTTTGGCGGATCCGGGGTGGAGACGCCATTGTCGACTGGAAGGGGCTCAAGCCAGCCACGAGATTGAAACAGCTGCGAGATGTCGTATGCAATTGACGGTGAATTCGGATTGGACACCTTCAGATGCTCTTCGTATATTTGGGCAGAGAATTTAAAAGGCAAAACTTTTCGCTAAGTGGCACCCTAGGTGCCAAAAAGATTTCCATAATGTTTTAACAATATTTCTTGACCAATATAGTTGCATAGGATAAACGTGAATAGAATAACAACGTGTAATGCTTTATAATAGTTTCTTTTTCGAATACTAAAAACACATATTATCGAGTCCTAATTCAAGAAATACTTTGGTTTATATGACTTTTAACAACAATTTCATTCGTATTAAAACTGATTCAATAACACCGGTGGCGGCGGCGGAGGACAGTTGGCATCAGCGACAGCGTCGGGTTCGTCTGCCGGGTGTCTCGGCCGCCGTGAACGATGATGTGTCCAGCATGTCTGTTGGCTCCGCGGATGATACGCCGCGGCAGTTCCGTCCGGCCGTTATTGAAGCTAGGCGCCTCGATACAAAGAACTCGCGTTCAGTGACCTCGCCCCTGCCCATATAATTCAACACAAAGGTAACAAGAGCAACGTTGCTGCAACATAATCTGGCGCTATGGGACTTCCCGGATGTGGCTGACTTGGCGCTACTGATAAAATGAGATGAATGGCTCCATGCCTATTATTAGTCGTGCATAAGGAGGGGCCGCTGCGATATATAGCAGCTGAATGGGCGCTGCGGTCCCTCGGCGAGCTCGCCGTCGTGTATGCGGAGGGGCCGCTGCGAATTATTTTTTGTTGTGTCCTACTGGTTGCCTGGCGAGTTTTGAAGTATGCCACCTTTGTGAGCGTCAGCATCTCAACCCCTATATGCCTGAATGGGAACTGCAGTTACTCTCTTTTCTCTATCACTGATTCGCATTGAATTTAAATCGGCGACTTACTGAGATAACTCGGGCTCGTCAAGAAAACTGCAGGCCCGAGGCGAACTGCCCTGCTGCTTGTTGGCAGCCGCTAGCGCTTCGCCAATTTGCTGGAATCACTGCTCCAGCGACTGACGGACTCTATCGCCAGCCTGAACCCCAGCCCGCATGTGCTGCACCATGGCTGACAGCGGCGATCTTCGCCTCCTGGCGAAGCGGGGTCAATGGCGATGTACAGTCTGTTGTCGGATCCGACGAACTGGGCGACTGCGACTGCGAGCCCAGCGACGTCGATCCTTTCCATTTTATCCTTGAAGCAGGTAACAGGAATATCGGATAGTTCAGTGGCGACAATGATTACCTTCTTGCTAGTTTTTGTAGCATTTCGAGTCGGCTCAATTCAAAGGTAGATTTTTATATCTTAATTATAAATTGCCAATCCATTACCAGGCAGACGTCTAAGGGTCTAAGGCATTAATTCTTTTTAGAGAATAATTACCCTATAATTTTAGTAAATATAATCAAGAATTTTAATACTGCTCATTTAATATATGATAAAAATAGTATATATCCACTATACTTCAAAGGTCTATACTGATATTATCATTCAGATCAGTTGCTTGATTATAAAAATTATAGAAGCAGGCAACAAGCAGACGGCCTATTTCACGGCATAAAGTATAGAAAAACTATGCTGAACTAGTCAGTCAATCGTCGTCAAACATTCTTGAGTTCTTCTTTGTATATTCTAGCCTCGAATTGATGCTATCACAACTTCTCCAGCACATTCAGTCCAGCCTGCATTGGAAACTGACTGTGGCTCTGATGGTAATGAAATGCAAAGTGAAGTTTCAAGTAGCAATCTTGCCAAAGAACAAGGACAGGAACAAGAAGGCTCCAGTAAGTTTTCCATCATTCTATTTTTATTCAGGTAATGGAACCAATGAAAATTTTATATTTTGTATTTGTATAGCCTCCTTTAAATCTGTATTAATTTATATACAAATATTCTTTTCAGCTCTTGCATGATTGCTAGTTGCATGGGACCCCATGGGATTGTTTCGTAGACACTTTACAAGCTACAAATTTGAATACATGAAGGGAAGATAGGTATTTCCAGTACATTTTGTTAACTTGTAGTGTGTAAAACTAACTTGTAAATTGTATGAACCATCACATATATGTGAGTTATATCTTAAACTTTTGCTAGGTTCTGGGTTCTACCAAGGTGCTTCTGCCAGCGCGGATTTTTAAAGTTCACCATCTGATAGTACATCTAACTCAGTCACAGAATCGGAATTCTCGGCCACGGAATCAGAGGTCAATTTAATTGACCAACGGAATCAACTGGCCCCTATTCTTTGAGACTGGGTCAAGGACAATGACCCTGAAATTCCATCTGTAGATGACTTGCTGCACCGTTTGACAGCTTTGGATCCTGGATTACCGGACATTGATGGATTATCTCTACCAATAGATATGATTCATTGTTTTCCATTGGATCCCATGCACCTTATCTATGAGGGTGTTGTGTTTAAGCTTCTTGGCAGTCTTTCCGCTGCCAATCCCGACTTTCGTGTACGTGCACTATCTGTCAAAAAGATCAGTGACTTCTCTCAGGTCATGCATCACACGTGAATTTCCTCGCAAGCCGCGTTCTCCTAATGTTTTAAAACTGTGGAAAGCCACTGAGCTTCGAATGTTTATTTTTCATCTCGCACCACGTAAACGGACCCTACCCTAGGTGCCCATAATGGAAGATAATGCATTTTGCGACCCAATTATAATCCCATTAAATGGGATTAAATGCGATTATAATCTCAGTTTAATGAGAAAGTAATGTGATTATAATGGCAAAATAATGCGATTATAATTGTATTGAAAATATGCATTATCCATGCAACAATGTACACGTACGAATACTGGACCAATTAGGTTATCCAGATGAAATGTTGAAATGCCCTTATAACCATCCATGGCGTGCTAATAAAAGACTAAGACATTGAAAAACAAAATCGTTAGTTTTTGTGTTCGTAATATTTAACATATGTATACGATATACTAATAGTATATGCAATGCAAATCCATTTTTATTTATTGTAAATAGTACATTATTAATATAGACTAAATAAATGTCAACTTTTAGCTTCTGTCTGCAACAAGTCGTTCTTCAGCGATACTATCGCACTTGCAAGCCTATTCAAGGATAGACAGCGATAAGGATGAAAGATGTCGGCATAGACAGTGTGATTGACAAGTTTTAATTTTTAAGGGTTTGCAGAGACCAATTGTCCAATATAAGCAGAAAGTCAAGTTGTTAAGCTTAGAGAATTGTGTGGATAGAATTAGGGGGCTTTGATCAGTTGCTCGTATGTCTCGCTTGAAATCTTTGCATATGGCTTTCTGGGCCCTTGAGCACGCAGCCATGCTTATACAGCCGACCCTTAAATAGGCTTGCAAAAACAATAGTTACCTAACATGCGACTAATCATTAATCATGTTCAAATTCTTCGACTAAAGGCACGAGACAAAAACTACCTGCAGGCAAGTGGGCAAAATTAACATCTATTTTAACACACCTACTGAAAACGTCAGAGAGGCTTACGTCTTTGAATGCACCGGTATCCACAGATGAAAATATGAATATATTAGAAATAGGAATTCCAGACTGCAAAAATTCGAGTCTCTGACTGAGCAGAAGTACTAGAAGTACTAAAACAGGCGTCCGTCAGGTCAAACAAACGGTCAATTAATGGACAGTTTTTTACAAGTCTATGGCAGTGCAAATGAGGTTGATCAGAATCAGCAACAAGGTCGTCAATAGCATAGAACTGACCGGAGGCAGTTTGAAAAAAAGAGCTGCAAGTTGTTAAGTGACAATCTTTGTTAACTGTGCTCAAAACTTGGCCATCCCTGGTTACATTTTTTAATCTTGGGGCTATGTACGAGCTATTTAGGTGCAAGTGAATGGAGCGCATCATAGATAGGTACATTGGATTCAGCTGCGGTTTGTAAAGAGTAAATTAGCATCTTTAACCAGAAAACATTTTCACACATCTGTTTACCATGAAATCGAGTTCCATGGTGTAGCCGATTAAACAGGTGCATTGCCGATTCAAATGGAAACATTGACGCTGAGTATAGTGGACCAAAACGCTCATACTGATCAGGAAGGTGGTTAAGCAGGTGAAGTTAAGAAGTAAAACCCGTTCAGAAAAAAAGATGGGACAGAGCTTAAGAAACAAATTACACAGCTTTTTCATAGTTACTACAGACGAATGCACCGAATAAAACATCGTGTAAATTGATTGAAGCAACAACAGAGTCCCTCTTAAGTTCTGGTCTTCAATTCTTGGCAAAAGAATAGCGGGAAGTAAATAAAGAGCAAAAATTTTGTAAGTTTTCGCTTTCCACAAAGAAAGCTTACTTAGTGGAGGAATAACAGCAATACCAGAGGGCAGCTTAATACAGGAAATAGCTGAATCTATGGCACTAAGTGACGCAGACCGTAGGAAATGGTCACTAGAACGATTTTTAGTGTCTGTTAAAAATAAAAGAATAAATTTAACTTGCCCTTCCCACAAGCAATGCATTGGATCGATTACAAAATTTTCTGGGAACTTAATAACTTTAAGCAAAGCTGCTTCACGCTTGATACCAAAGTGATGTTTGAGAGATTGGGTTTTCAAAACAGTTAGATGGTGTAAATGCAACGAATTAGTACGCAAAGTGACATTACGGACATTAGGAAAAATTAAAACAGAACCTTTCTCAGATACGCGTACTGATTTTCCAAAAATCAAGCATTTAGGGCAGGAAAACGTTCAATTAAATTGTTTAATTCCAAACAAATGTGACAATGCTGGTAGATCACATGTAAAGAATGAAAAATGGAGAAAAAACGTTATGTTCCGAACTACAACAAACGAAGGCAGTTGCTACAGAATCGTTGGCAAAAAATTCTCGAAATTTCGTTTTCCACGACTTGCAAACATTGCAATGGTTATCATGTTAACAAATTTGAGGCGCAGTCGAATAGGTAAATTTAGACAGATTGCACAAAATGGCCAGATACTCATATCTGAGGCTTTAAAAAGATTAGCACCATCTGCAGATAGCAGAAAATATAAATGACAAACAGAAGCAGAGTCACTCATATTTACTTCATTCTGTATCCCAGAATTGAGAAAATCGGAGTGAGAATTGTGCCTAAGAAAATTGCAATGGGACAACAGCAGCATAAAATATCGTTTAATTATGATTTCTACCTGATATTGCACATTTAATAGCCAGATGCCTTCAAAAGAATCAACTGGATGTTCGCAGCAATTTAGCACCAAACAAGCTGCACAGAGTCGTTTAACAAAGTCTGGACGGATAACGAATGACTTGCAGAGACTCGTTTTCATAGCCTTGGTAGAAACAGGAAGCGGTGCGTTAGGTGAAATAATACGGAAAAAACTAAGAAAGCCGTTAAGCCGACTCTTTGAGACGCCGGAGAGAAGCAGCCAAAGCTGTAGCAACGCGCAGTTAGTTTTCACGGACAGGCCTTCCCAACGGAATGTCGAAATGAAGGCCTCGTCCATCTCGATATCAAAACGGACTTGAGGCTGCTGAATAGCATGCTCATTGTGTTCAGCATCAGGATTGTCATTTTGAGCAGAAGACCGTGGACCTTCATTTTCTACAGCCAAAGCACCACGAGATTCTTCAGAGCTCAAAGAAGATTCACCCATGGAAGTTTCGTATGTTGAAGACACTTCCGAATCAGTGACAAGCAGCGATGATAAACTGTCGGTTTCAATGGAACTCATAGTTAGGACCGCCCTTTGAGTGCTGAAATTGGTGCAAAATTAAATACAGAAGTTCTTGTAGCATTTACATTGAACATGTATTTTGCAATAGGAAACTGAAACTTTATATAGCTAGCAGTTCAATATACCACTGTTTTAAATGAGGAATGCATGTACTTGTATGGCCCTGGAATATATTTCAGTTTAACAGTCAAGCTGTGATAGCATGTTCAAATGCAAAACCGTTGTTCTCAATAGGGAAGTATTTAAATAAAGTCTAACTCTGCGAAGCTGTATAAATCTATTAAAACAGTTAAAATAAATGAATAGGAGAAAGTCGCAATTTCTTATCCAAAAATTCCAGCAATAGAAAGTATCTCATGACGCCTTTTACTTCATAGTAATGCAACTTATACAAAATGACTTAATATCACCTAACAGAAGTTAATTAGTGAGATACAGTTCATAAGAAACACATGACATTTCTAAACAGTGCTAACTAGCATTTCTTCGTTTCAACAGCTATCAGTAAGTACACATATTCACATTGCGATTGAAAATTAATCAGCCATTTTGTGCACAGTGAGTCAGTGACTGCAGTAACTTATTACAAGTCACCACCACAATAAATTCATAAAAAGATATATTGAAAGTATTTTAACCTTTAATCCTTAGGATATAGTAATTAGCACTAATTGTCTTGCTATAGAAACCAGACTGCCTTTGATATGAAAATGTGTCAAGGAATATCATTAGGCCTAGGACCAGCAGCTTGCTGCTTCTGTGCATTGCGATACGTGGCCTCTGGACCCATGCGATTGATAGAATCCTTAACAGCAGTCCACGAGGCCTTCTCCCGTTCTCTTGGAATCTGAAATACCTTAGTGAGAACACCTAGAATTAGAACAGGATAAGAACATACAAGAGTTACTGTACAAACACTGGTGAATACAGCAGAGTTATTGTGTTATGCTTTGTGCAAAAAGTCATTGTCCATATTAACAATAAATTGAGTTAACTTACGCTTCAGTTCAGCAATGACCTCCTTAGTTGCCTTTGGTCGTTGCGAACTTCCAGTACATGAGCCAAAAATGTGGCTATTCATGTACTCCTGTCCAAACTTAGCAGCTCCATAAGCACGAATATATTTTGATGTTGTTGATCGTGGAAAGTCCATCAGAGTGTACTGGTGCCTATCCCAACCAACAAACTCCTGTTTAAGGTTTTAAGATACTACAATATTCATCACATCCAATATTAACTAATTCAATGTAACAACCTTCACCACTAGAATGATTGTCATACATAAATACTGATAAGGGAATGACTGGATTTACATTTTATTCAGTACCTGTAATTAGTTACACCTATTAGTAATAAAACATTACTCACTATATAATCTACAACTGTAGTTACCATATGAGCTATAAACTTACAATGTATATTATGAACTACCATTCCTAGCAGGTATAAAATACAATAATTCACAATCTGAATAATTGATATCGTCTGAGTGTTCAGTGCAAACTTGCACATTCAGTCAAAGTTCAAGGTACATTTTTCAATTTTGTTATGATAGGCCTATTGTACAATATCCTACTACTTAAATAATATTAACAATAATAAAAAGACTTCTTACCTCATTGTCAAAATCAGAAGTTGGCATATGAACACTAGCACTAGCAGTACAAGTCTTGGATGCTGACATTTTACTAAATTTATGGGCTATGAAGCGCTTGAGGCTAACTGGAAAAGGGGAATAAAACATAATTTGATCATATTGCTAGCCTGTCTCTAGGCAATGTAACAATAATCAATGAATCAATTTGCTTTTGTTGCTAGGCCAAATAAAATTTTCATTTGCACAAATACACCTACCCATGGCCTCATCAAATTCATCCTTTGTGATATACTTGCTTTCTGTTCTATCAGATGCAGTCAATACAGAGCCACTATTGCTAGGCATCACACCTGGAAGAAGATCATGGGGTAGCCCACGCTGGTTTTCAGCAACAAGTGCTTCATATTGCTCATGGTCATCATTCTCAATACTCTGTTCCAAGGTTTGAAATGTAATAGAAGATTGACCTCTTGACAATAATGGCTGCTGATGCCTTCGCTTCTGGCCCTGGATACGCAAAATACTAGCATTACTAGGAGTTGAAGTTGTTGAACTCCCACTTCTTAGACCATTTTCATTGTTTCTTTGGCACTGCTCCAAATGCTGGTTTTCAATCTCATCAGGCCGGTAAGAACAATCACGATCAGAATCATCATCAGCTAGCTCACTAGCACTTGAATCATCAGCTGAACCAATTCCAAGATACTGTCTCATATGAGACTGGACACCATCAGAAAGAGATAAATTGTCCACATTCTCGACAATAAAGGCATCCAGGTGCTTTTCAATTTGAAGCATACGAGAACTTGATTCTGCAGCTAGAAACATGCCATTATATATTCCACCATTTAGTGCAAGTGGATAGTCAATACCCTGCAAAAATTAGTTTGGTCAATTATATAGTTATATAGGTCAATAGACAGAAAGTACTTCAAGAAGGCTATAGGGGTCTATTGAAGTTTGGGTATATTTATTCCCTAAATTATTTTTATTTATTTGTGGAAGTGGCTTAGGGGTTTTGAATAGCAACATAATTAGGCCTAGGAGAAAAATATATTTGAAAAAAAAAATTCACAAGGGCTTTGAAGATCAATTATAACTTAAACTAAAAACATTTCTAACAATAATTAATCTAATTGACTTAAATTAATTACTAGGCCTATTTTGAGAAAAATTAGTATAATCTAGATGATAAAATACATAAAACTAATTATTATAATTAAAAAGATAATTTTAGATTGACAAAAATGCTTCAAAATTAAATTTAAGTGTGCAGTATATACTTATGTAAACTTTGTCACATTACTATATTAATATATATTAAAATAGAAATTCATTTAAACATAGCTAGGCCTGAAAATACAAAATTTATAAAATCCTGATTGAATAATGGGTAATAAAACAATATTGAGAAGCTGAAACCAATGTTTCAAAATAGTATTGGACTAACTACTAAAATTTGGTGTTGCTAGGCCTAATGCTAGGCCTACAACAATAATTGGAAGTAATTTATATATAGGGGCATGTACCTAAAATTCAAGAAGCCCCAAATAAAAACAACCTAGCTAAACAATAATTGTCCCTTGCCATTAGCATTAGCTAAAGGCAAAGACTAGGTAGGCCTACAAAAAGTAGACCTAATTCAATATATTTCATATCTAGAGCTAGTAGCAATAGCAACTTAGCAATAGCAAGTAGCAAAAATGTCTAGCTAATTTAATCATTCTTAAGTAGGCCTAATTACAATAGCCTAGGCCTACTTAATCAATATAGGGGGGCCTAATAAGGAGATCCTAGACCTAAGCCAAGGAAAGGCTAGGTTCCTTTCCTAGGCCTAGTTTATTATTTTTTGGTTAACAGTACACTTAGGCCTAGCTAGGCTACTAACAAAGGTATTTTTACAAAGGTAGGCCTACTAACATTTTTGTAATAGTACTTACAAAGGTAAACTTGGTAGCTGGCGCAATATTCGCTAGTGGCACACTTCCTCTTGCAAAGTTATGATACGACTTGGTCTTTCGAATAAAGAAAAGCAAATACTTTCCTTCGTAGTTGTAACTATCAACAAGCCTAGAAGGAGGCTTACTAGCTCGAGAAGATAATCGTCTACTTGAAGCAGAAGCCATGCAAATAAAATAAGCTTTTGAGTATAAAAAGAACAAATAAATAGGTATTACAAATAAGTACCGTTAAAGTGTGATGCAATAAAATAATTAAAAAACTAATGGGAAAAAAAGTGTGCATATGATGCCAGTACAATATATACGTCTTGTTTACAAAATTAAAAAAATGTCTACTTCAAGTTCAATGCAATATGTACTTAATGGATATAACAAAGAAGCATACTTTTCGAAGATACGCCATTTTTGGTAGTTGTCTTTACAGTAGGCCCATGACTTATCCATTATGTTAAATTAAACGTGTTCCGGAGAGAAACCGGTAGACTTGGATAAAGTTGATCCGTGGCCCATGGGGTCAATAAGAAGCCATGACCGGCTAATCTTTTTCCTCGGACTGGCAGTGAGGAAGAGTCTAAAGGGAGCTGCCCATCTTCAAAACCGTGTGGCAAAATTTACCGACATGTGCGAGAACTTGTTCGGAGAAAAATTGAACCCACCGGCATCGCTCAACTTCGAGTCGCTGTCAAGCTCTGAAGCCGTGTCTCTAGCATGCCTCATTGAAATGAGGCTAAGAGCCGGGTATAAGATTGACAAAAACGACCCCATTTACGGTTCTTTTGTAATTGTGCTAGAACATCTCGGCGTGTCGGTATTCTCCGGGGTCGCCCGGATTTGCAAAATGCACTCGGTCAACGTGGGAGAAGCGATAACCGGCTTGAACACCGGTCTTTACGGATAAAGAAATATATAAAATTCAAGAAGCCCCAAACGTGTTCTGGAGAGAGATATAACTCTAGGCTTTTTTGACAAATCTCGTCGGAAATCGTCGTCTCGTCTGGTCTGTTCTTCGTTACTTTGCCATCTCTGGAGCGTTTTCGAAGCTATTGCTGCCAAACCGATGTACATCAGTTTCCACTCTGCATCCTGACTGCTATATTTATACTCGACATAGTGATTTCGTTTGCATAAAGCACACTTGCTCCTGCATTGGAAAAGACTCATTTGTTTCGATGGACTCCATTGCGTCGCGTGCCAGTAATCGAAGCACTGCGGAAGTGCTTTGTGACAACTTAATATAAAAATTCTAAATACATCAAATTGACATGCCTGTTGCCTGTCGCGTTTTGGACAAAGTATGGGTGTCCTTGTCGCGCTTTCCAAAGCACCCTTGTCACGCGTCCACACATTTTTTACAAATATTCCAATAGGGACTGCAACGATGAAGAATACAAGGGTGCGCAGCAGGCTTGGGTTGAGTTCCAAGCATCAACATTGTATGACTATATGCTAACCTATCTTGAGTTTGACATCAGACAGTTGGTGGACATCTTCGAAGGGTTCCGAAGCTCAGCCTATAGGAGGATAAACTTGATCCTGTACATTTCGTGCTTACTACAGGCTTGTCGTGTAAGTAGGCTTGCCATTTGCATCCGCACTAAAATCATCACTAGTAAAAATTGAGATGTTGGCTGACCCTAAATGAAATGTACAAGATTTTTGAAAAATTCATCCGTGGAGGATGGCCATTTATTAATGTGCATCACTCGCTTTCGCCCCTCTGCGCGTGCTTAACACTTTAGGTCAGTGTGAACTCTCTGCACCGCCTGTTTGCGCACTGACAGACCATGTGACTGTTTTCCACTGGTTTACCTATTTTCCCATTTCCTTATTTGGTAAACCTTGAGTGTCTTCCAAAGTTAAGTTTTGCCCCAAGACTGTTTGCCCCATTTCCTATTTCTTTATCTGCCAATGCCAGAGTGTTTCACCACAGTGTTCGCTGCAAGGATCACTTCCTCCAAGGAACAGAAGTTACTGTTGTATCATGACGTAACACTCGTGTTTTGTGGAAAATTATTTGAAGGCCCGTTTGTTTAAGTGTATTTGCATACGTTGTCTAATCTTTTACTGAGAAGTCAAGACTTTTTTTCGAACTTTCCCAAACTTTTTGCATGCATTCCTCCCGCTTCCTTCCCTGCAGTCTGCCACCCCAGTGACCATTCGAGTTCGAACTGTTTGAACTTTTTTCCGAACTTTCCCAAACTTTTTGCATGCATTCTTCCCGCTTCCTTCCCTGCAGTCTGCCACCCCAGTGACCATTGGAGTTCGAGCTTTTTTCGAACCGGCACTGTTTGTAACTAGAAAACAAATTTATATTTCCGCAGTGAAAGCGAGGCTGTCGTATTGAGGGACCGCATGATCAGCAACTCCTTTGGAAACTGCCGGCATGGCGGCTCGTCATGTGACAGTTGCGACTCAAAGACTACTGCGGGCGAATGAAGGAGTATGGCTGATGGCAAATGGCTGACTTTAAATTTCCTGTTAAGTACTGTGTGCCTGAGCGGATTTTAAAAATGATATGGCAGACAACACTGTACGGCTTTTGGATGTCATTATTTTACATTTTTTGAGTAAAGTCTGTGTAGTGTAGGGTAAACTGTAGGTAGCACGGACACACGCAACTTAAGACTTAGGATAGTCTACCGAATCCCCAAAGGCGTAGAACTGATAGGCACACTAATTGAGGAGCTCCTTTATGCCTGAACGTGTGTGAGTTTCGCGTCGCCAACAGTTTTAAACCTTTTTGCGAAAAATTTTAAACCTGCTTTTAGTCATAAAGTGTGACAAGATGTTCCGCCTTATTTTCGTTTTTATACCTGAACCTGTGTCAGTTTTACGCCGCCAACAGTTTTAAACCTATTTGCAAAACATTTTAAACCTGCTTTTATTCATAAAGAGCCGTCTTACTTTCGTTTTTATACCTGAACATGGGTGTTTTGGCATGAGACTCAGTTTTAAACCCATTCATGTTAATAAACGGTGCGTAAAAGTAAAAAAAGATATTTTACGTCCTACACAACCCTTATTTATTTTAAAAGGCACGTACAGTGCCATTTTATTCCTTGCCATCTCTTTGAGTCTTTCTCATTTTACGGAGCAGAATTTTACACCGCAAGATTTCCCACTTGATGCGAAATCACCTGTGACTACTGTAGTTGGTGTCGATGAATCCCATTTAACACAGAATTAACCACGCGGGTTACCCGGGTTATGGACTGCTGTTGTTTCACCGCGGAGTTCACCGTAGAGTGTGTAAGGCAAAGTACCTCATTTGCTACTTGTGGTTCCAGTTAATCAGTTCTTAAATCATGGTAACCGCGCTAAACGTCCGCGTGTGCATCCGCGCCTTCGTATTCCGCTGTGGTGTCGTGACACTGGCCGATCTGCGCGACCACGGCTGGGTTATGCTGAAGCCCAGCAGCGAACTGTCTCCAGCTTTTTTGGCCTCTGCTGATGACCCCTTGGACGGAGGTCTTGAATTTGCCAGGGTCCACTGCATTAAAGAGACTGCTGGCTCCGTCTTCGTAACCCTGCGGCCACTGCTCACAGGCAATCCGCCTCCATCGCCCCTGTACCTCCTCAGAGGAGCTGCAAGTGCCGAAGCGGATGCAGACTTCTCATTCAGTCACGTGAGACGTCTGCAGTGCAACCCGTTCGGCAATCTTCCAGCAGAAGCGGACAGAGTGCTGCACTTCAGCAACATCATTGGCGCTTGTGGTATTAGTGCGACGCATATAGCTGTGATGCCACACGCGCAAACGTCGAACTCTGATATAGCTGTAGGTGTTCCATTAATTATAGGTGCAGGCCCAGTGTAGACATATTTTTAGTGCTTCCAAACTGTTTTTCCTACTGCTTGCACAGCTCCAGTAGACCCTTTGACGAAGTAATTCCCTTTCATTAGTCTGTTAAACAATCCTCAGTTGCATAACGAGGAAAGTCATAAGTTTCTTAGTAAGAAAAGGGCAGCCTACCGAGTACTAGCGCAAATATCAGAAACAGTTTTCAGAATTCAGAGAGAGATTCAAGGAGTTAGAAGTGCAGAAAAACTTCTGGCTCATCGGAACAATTTAACACCAGTGCCGAATTCTAAGATAATCTTGCCGGACAAGTCCAACCCTGAGTTTGTGCCAAAGCTTAGGCCAAAAATCATTCCGATCAATAACGAACTGTACGCAGAGGAAAGCTCTGACGAAGAAAGACCTCTATGGAGAGTGAGAGCCCCTGCACAAGCAGAGAATGACGAACCGATCGATGAAATTGAGGTGGATAGCGAAGCCACAGAGCACGCCATGAGCGAGGGCGAAAGTGAGGATGGCCTCAAGCCAGACCGCACAAAGCACAATAGCGAAAGCGAAAGCCCTGCTGAGTCAGACCCTGAACACAGTGAAGGAGAAAACCAGCCCTCTGTACAGGCGCGGTATGAACTCAGACCCAGAGCGCACCCACCCCAAGGCAAAACCCCTGCCAGGGAAGGGACAGGCTTTGTTCCTCGTAAGCCACAGTGCTTTGGAAGGGGTAAAAATATGTAAAAAAATCACCGGAAATTTCATTTGGTTTTTCTTATTCAGCATTGCTCTCTGATTATTTTGACACCAAAAACTAAATCCTATCACTTTGGCTTCGCGTACAGTACCAAAAATGTACTTTTATCTGGTCAAACATAGGAATCCGTATTTAACAATCCATTTTAACGTTGCATAACAAGTTTGTTAATGGATAACAATGAACAGTTAATGTTTATTAACTAACAGTACAAGTAGATGGAAAATTTGGGAATGCAAACGCATGGTAGGTACCAAAACATGGTAGGTACAACTGGAAACTAGAAAAGGTTTGTGGGATGGTAGTTGAAGGCAGGCCAGACTGACAAGGTAACACAGTTCTGAATGAAGGAACATATAAAGTTACGAGCGTAAATCAGGTCACAGGTGCTGGCTATTATAGGTTTGCACAGCTCGCAGCAGCTGCCTTTCATATGCTGGGCTGCTGCAGTCTCGCACCTGGAAATTTTGCCACATGGCACGGAAGTCGTGGTGCGCTGCCTCCACGGCCTGCTCAGTCCACAGGCCGAGGCCGCGGCCATGCAAGCAGCAGAAGTCAATGACATGGTGAAGCACGGCGTGGACTTTTGGCGTGACACTGAGGCCGAGGTCCAGGTAAGCAACTCGAAACTGCTCGATGGTGTGGCGGTACCCGTCACACAACTGGTCGCCATAGCAGCTGGACACAAGGGCATCGAATGCGCGCAGGGCAGCAACGTAGGGGAGGCAGCTCACGGGTCCCAGCGCGGCCAGTAAATCCGCGCTGCGCAGCAGAACACGGCAGCTGTTGCCGGTGAAGGTGCCTCCGTGCTGCGCCTCCCTGCTGACATGGCACTGCTTCACCCAGGTGTCGCACTCGGGCCAGACGCTCTGCAGCTGCCGCACAATCGTGTTCACCGGGCCTGTGAGCAGGTGTAGCTCAGGCGGAGGGAAGATGTCCAGGACGCGTGTCTCAGCATCCAACTGACTGAAGAGCGGCCTGTGGATGACATTCTTGCTTTCCTTGGCCTTTGCACGCTCAGCGCCGCCTGCCTGGTAGTCTTCGAAGCACTGATGCAGCTGTCCGATTGTGCGATCTGTTCCCTTACAGTGGAGGTTGTCCTTGTGCACATCACACCAGCAGCAAGGATGAGCAGATGCGTGTGACATGAGTCCAAAAATGATGTTTCCCACCTTCAGGTCAGCCGCAACTGTGAAGCGTTGCAGAGTGCCCAGGTTTGCCAGGTCGCACAGCAGGCTGAGGTTTGCAAAGTTCTCCTGAACATCCGGCACAATGCCCAGGATCAGAAGCCGCTTGACACCGCTGTCCCTGAACCTCAGGCTGTGAAAATTGGGCGTAACAGCTGGAGTTGATGTCGGGTAGAGCTGCAGGCAGAGCTTCAGAAAGCCGCCGCCACCATCGATTCCGATCTTTAAGATCGTGTCCACAGAGCCATACCCGCGGTGGTCAACAATGGCCTCCAGGAAGCCGGGCAGGTCAGTGCAGGCCACTACTGGCCGGGTTGTTACACCGCGTACATTGTCGCGCTCAGTTTTTACAAAATCAACCATGCGGCTTGCAAAAAAATCGTCAAGACGGTGGTTGAGGTCACGAAGCTTCAAGCACAAGTGGGGCTCAACTGCAGCTCGCGCTCCACTGATTTGGCGAATGTGTTGACCAAGGCGGAGCGTTGCTCTGGTACTCAGCTGCAGGTCTTTCTGGATGGTGGCCATGTCGCCAGCGCCAAAGACCACAGCCGATGAAGTTGTCGCAGCTGCCGTAGATGAGCCACGTCGAGGGTTACTGGCTTGTAGCTTAGCCAAGTTGGTCAACATTCTGCTGTTAGTGCAGTTGTGCAGCTTGCCTCGGCGAACCTCGCTGAGACACAGCGGGCACAGTCTGCAAGCACAGTGCAGCTGAGAGCTGGCACAGTCGACACTACTTGGCCTGCCTCGAGGTTTTCTAGCGACCGCACACGGGTTAGGGCTCCTTACGATCTCGCACACAAGGCACATGCAGCCGTGCTGAGCCTGTGCGCGCGTTGACGGCGGTCGTTCCGCAATCAGCGAATGATCAAATACGTCGATGGCGGCTGGCTCACCCTTCTCCATCTTAAGCAGCGCCGATCGGCAGGTGCCGCACAGGACAGTCGGAAGACGGTCATCATTAAAGTCAAACCCGTAGATAACGTGCGTTGACACGAGAGTGCGGGTCGACTCTGTCAGTTGCCGGACCTCTTTAGCTTTCTTCATGCATAGCAGGCAGACAGCAGCTCTGGCTTCGTCGTGGTTGCGAGCATGATGAGGCATGCTTTGCAATCTTATGATTTTTGTGGCTGGCCCGGGAACTACACTAAAAGATGTCTAGCTTTGGTCTTTTTTCGCCGCGCGTGATCTTACTGCTCACTCTGTTGCCCCTCGGCTTTCGTTTTATTCTGTTCGCGGAAAAGAGGATGTCTATGACCCAAACTGAAATACTACTTCGCTAAGAGATGGTTCATGATGTTGTTGAATTAACATATAAAACATGAAATTAGTTGAATGAAGCTAAATTATCCTATTAATGATATCAAACTGTCATAATTATTAACAAATAGCTACAAAACGCTGTACAAAAGCAAAAAGTACATCAAAAGTACATTAAAAGTACATTTTTGGTACTGTACGCGAAGCCAAAGTGATAGGATTTAGTTTTTGGTGTCAAAATAATCAGAGAGCAATGCTGAATAAGAAAAACCAAATGAAATTTCCGGTGATTTTTTTACATATTTTTACCCCTTCCAAAGCACTGTGAAGCGCTTTGCACGCTATCGGGCTAACTCATTGTGATTATGTCACCACCCCGCGTAAACAACAAAAACCTTGTCATTTTCACGCCTAGCCAATAGAAAAACAAAGCATAAATTATAGTAATTAGCTTGCCTGCAACAAGCGGAAACCCTGTTAGTGCAGAAATTCTTCCCTAAAATGACCGCTAGCCAATGATAATCCTGTGCATAAATTATAGTAATTAGCTAATTTTCCGACTACATAAAGAAGAGCACGAGCCTGACTCGTGTAATTATTTTAAGATTGCTACTCAGACAAATTTGGAAAACCAATTCGACGACATTTTCATCACTGCTGGACGAGAATTTCGAGCCGTTATCGCCACCTCCGCCTGGTAGACAGCCGCCTTTGAACAGACAGCAACCGCCGCCGCGAGAAGCGCCGCAGGACGAGTCTGCACGGCAGCAGCCCACTAAAGTGCCAAAGCCGCAGAGTAGCGCCAGGCAGCCGCGGAGTAACGTGGAGATGGACGAGATATATAATACTCTAATACGTACAGAAAATTTGTTAACCTTTTTGATTTTTTACAGGCCACGAGCATTAGTGAAATATAATAGAGAATGGCAAATCAACCTAGAACCACAGGCGTCGAACCTCGAACCTTCGAGGAATTAACATCTTTAACATTATGATAGCTAGCTAGTTATAAACTTAGCTATAATAAAAACATGTACAAAGCATGTACAGAAATATTGATGGGATTGGGTAGCTAATTGAGGAAAAGGAAACTAGCTATTATGATGTAGTTGCCTTCTGTTGTTGACGACACTTAGCTAGGCTCAGTCATAGGCGTCTGATTTAAACAGGCTTTAGTGATAACTAGCTAGCTAGATATCCTTTTTTAGCTAGCTATTAGTTAGCCAGCTAGCTAGCTACTAGCTAATCATGTTAGAAGCCTAAGCCAATAGCTAGATAAGAAGCCAAGTTAGCTACAATCTTTTTTAGAAATAGCAATGGGTTTAAAATGTTAAATAGCTATCGGCATTAGCTATCTTTAAGACATCTAAAAAGATTAATTCAGACCTCAATCAATCAATCATCTCACCATTTCACGATTTTAAGAAGCTAGAAGCTAGCTATAGCTATTGGAAGCCAAGTTAAAGCCTTAGTAGACTGGTTAGAGTGGAAACAATTTTTGTTAGCTAGCTATTGTAACAAATTTCACAACTGTAGCTATTTTTGCAACCCAACATTTACTATTTCCATTTTAGAATTTCCATTACCAATGAACCGACAGTGGCGGTCTTCGAACTTCGAATCTTCGAATAGCTATTTGATTTGATATTTGATTTGAGTGTCGATCGACGAAGAGTTTGACGACGATTTGAGTATTGATCAACGAACAAATCGATAGCTGCTACAGGACAGTCCGTTCTTATCCGTTCTCATCCAATCTTAACAAATTTTTATCCAGTTACCAGTATGTATTTAGCTAATATGCATTTATGCATAAAATATATACAATATAAAATATTTTATTTATATAAAATATAATATTTTGTTTACAAAAACTAACTTTTTGTTAAGTCTTTTTCCTGCTGCTTTGTTTATCCATTTAGCTTAAATTATAGTTGGACAGCCAATCAGTTGCTTGCTTGTTTTAGCTAGATATAAAGGCAAATTGCTGTATTGACAGCCAGCAAACAATTAGCAACCACTAATTGCTGCTAAACTGCTGCTAAACTAGTTACCACGCTACAAATTTAACAATGTCTGAGGCTTCTGGCCTTCGAAAGCAAAGCAAGATGCTTGGCGAGCATAAGCGCAGAGCTACGATTAGCGCGAAGCTACAGTGGCTCGAAGATACGCTTGCTTTAAATAATAGGATTGACTCAGGTATTACAGGTAAGCTGCAAAATGCTGAAGTTTTGGACCTCTATCAATCTTATCAAGACTTTCAGCCCTCTAAGACTTCCGGAAGAAAGGGAAAACCATCCACAAGCAGAATCGCCCAGAATCCTCGAGCCACTAACAAAACGCCGAAAGTCAACAGCAGCGGCTAGCAGCCAGCATCACCCAGCTGATGCCACGGCACAGCAGCAGCAGCAACAAGATTTGAACCAGTTTCGAGACTAGGGAAAGCCCATTCGCCCAAGGACGTCAACACCAGCTAGCATTTAGCCGCAGCAGAGCCAAAGTCCTGCCCAGTCCTCTCAGTCACGTCCTGAGGCATCTAAAATCTGGCGACCTTGGTAACTAGGCTGTTTTATGATTTAGCATATTATTTTTTTCTTTTCACTTTCTTTCATTTCTTTTTTTCTTTCATTTCTTTTTTTTGTGCATGCTTCGCTGTCAGTGACCTTGGACAGCTTGCCCCTGAAGAAACAGAGGTAATATTTTTGCAATGCCCTTTAGTTGCGCGTATCTGAAATATTGCCAATACACCTTTAACAGGTGGGCAAAGTTTTGTCAACTAAAGTGTACTTGTGGAAATATATGAAATATATACTTATGAAACCTCCCTATTCGTATCTTCAATTTAATGGGCTTGGAAATCAATAATTTGCCAGATAATTGTCAGTAGCTACGCTGAATTGATAGAGACACTTGTTTTCTACAAAATTTGGTACAACTTGACTAGAACGGTCTAGCCTGAGCAATTATTTATGAATTCTAGTGAGACACTTTTTTCATACCGCAATGGGAAAAGATTGTTTTTTAAGAAATTTACTGTTTTTTTAATCTAAAAAATGTGACCCATGTCAGCCAGTTACCTCGTTTTTCGAATGGATAGTCTTAATCGATAGATGCCCTTTAAATCTATAATATTGTAGAGTATCTTTTCGCTAAGCTTTTCACTAAAGTTTTAAATTGGATTTTACTTTACAAAAAAATCTATCAAATTGACGATAGTTTTCATCAAAATGACGATAGTTTACGCTAGTTAACTTTAAATATATATGTATATGTTATTCTAACTAAATATATTTCCATCTTTTACTTCAACTTTAAAATTATATATTTTTTTTTTATAATTTTATATTTTGGCCTAGTTTGCTTTTTAAGTGGTCTACTAGATGAAAACTAACAGTAACACTGATTTATAAAAAATTAGACTGTTCGAAAACAGCCATTTAAAAATCTGGGCATAGGACCAGTAGATTGGATGATTTGATTTTTTAATTTATTTTTAAATACTTATTTTTAACTTCACTAAGTAAATAGTATAAAGAATAGAACACTTTGTAATGGCAATAGTAGGTCTAGTCTAGAGCTAGCCTAACTTACCGAGACTTTAGAAGGGCCTTGTCTTCTATGTTTGTCGATCAGTAGGCCTGATTACATGCTTAACCTGTTAATTGTAAATTATTGGGTTGAGGGGTTGAGCCACAATAAAATTAGAAGTGTAATACGAGAGCGTTGAAAGTCATTCGAATATTAAAGGATTCAAGGCCAATGCAGAATGTAATATCATTGTAATTTATTATTAAATAAGTTCTTTTTTTAGTTATACAAATTGTTGTTATAATGTATTGTAATTTAAAATGTTTTGCGCTGCATTTCGCGATCTTGTTACGCAGGTAAAGGAACCGCGACACCCAATATTAATTATAAATAAATAAATTCGGTAAAGCTTCAAATATTAGACTCCACATAACCAAATATTACATTGGCGACCACGTCAGGACCGGCCTCTGGTATTAATTCGATATTATCGAATTAACTCTGGTATTATTTCGAGTATTAATTCGGCTATTGTTTATAAAAAATAATATTGGTTCAACTCAATTTATTAATTGGCAATATAATTAAATAATTTGTCGGCATCAAATATTTGTCTAATAATCGAAGCTTCATATGGAACTAATGCTAAAGAATTATTGTTAATATTTTAACCATTATAACTTTTGATCCTTCCAATTTCTGCATTTATGCATCAATAAAATAATTTGCACTTATCAACCAAATTTTTTGGACAATTCTGCATTTAAAGAAAATATCTATTTTGCCTAATCCTATAGAACATTATGCCACCTAAACTGGCTAAAGTAAAGGCTGCAACTGGTCAAAGCAAAGTAGTTGTGTCAAAGAAGAAAGTTTGTCCAGCCATCCTTAGCAAGCCATCAACTAGGAATTCTGGAATTGTTACTAGGTCAGCAGCCAAGAAGAGTAACAATGACAGCATTCAGCCAGCTTCTAACAAAGAAAGTAGTCTGAAAGAAAGTAATAATAACTCTTTGTTGTCTTCTAATTATTCACATAGAATCAATGAAAATAAGGCTAGCATCTATGAACAAACACAGCAATTGGATCCTATTCCAATAATTTCAAAAGGCAAAGTTGATTCAAGTAATGAGGAGTTATTGGCTTCAATTTTCCAGCCAACAGTGACAATTTCTGAGCAGCTTTGTCAGCCAACAAATTCTTCAGCAACAAATGCCCAAGTTGCCCAAGTCCAGTTGCCTCCAGTGCCTAAGCCAGCACCTTTTAATGGAAAAGAAGATTTTTCTGACTTTGTTTGCCGAATTGAAAATTATATTGACAGGTTTCCTAACATTTCTGAAGCCTTGAAAATTCAAACCTTTACTGCTTTCTTAGGACCTGCCTTCAGTACATATCGTTCTTGGCTCGCATCTACTTATGTTAGGCATGGTGTACCTATCAATACACCCTTGGAAAAGATGCCTAACATTACGTTCACCAAATGTACTCAATTCCTTAAGAGTCGGCATGGAGAAAAAAGTAATATAGTGCTACGCCGTGAACTTCGAAGCCTTCATAGGAAGCCTACAGAATCTTTTGAGCAATTTTTAACTGCCTTGCAGAATTTGGCATTTCAAGCCTACCCAGAATCAATTGCTACTGAAGTTGTGCAAACCATGATCCTAGACCAATTCATTGTTGGCATTAATGACCAAAGAGTAACAGAGTATTTGTCCAATTTAACTTGTCTGGAAACACCTGAGCAAGCCCTACAAGTTGCGCAGCAAGTCAGAGAGACTCAGCAATTACTAACTACTACTTGCCAACAAACAGCCACAAAGGTACTAACATCTAATAGTCAACAGGTACTTGCTGCTACTACTGCACCATGGCAACAAAAAAGTGTTAGTCAACCAAGTATCCCTGTTCCATCAAATTTCCAAGCACCAAGGCCTAACCAAGTAAGGTTTAATAATTATCAGCATCAGCAGCAGCCTAATGCAAACTACTATCAACAGCCTGGATTTAGTCAAATGCAGCAACAAAGATTCAACCACCATCAGCAACCGCAATTTAGCAATTATGCTCCTTATCAGCAACAGAGGTTTAACTACCTTCAGCAACAAAGACCCCAGCATCATCAGCCACAAGTGGGCCCAATGCCAATGCAACATCAACAGCAACAGCAAGTCATCTGCTTTAAATGCGGGCAGCCAGGCCATATTCAAAGATTCTGCCCAAACATCAATCAGGCTGGTTCAGGGGCCAGACCCCAGCCTCACTAGAGAAAGGCCCAACCACTTGCCAAGCTGCAGAATCAACTAAATACACTATTGTAAATATAAATAATGAACCTAGGAATGTAATGTATGTTTCAGCTAAACTCTTCTCAAAGAATGTTCCATGTTTAATTGATTCTGGTGCCTCAGTTACTGTTGTTAACTCGTCATTAGTAAATAAGTTGTTGCATAAACTAAGCCCAACTAACATCAAACTTCAAGTGGCAGATGGCAACGAACTAAAAGTCTTAGGCGAAATCGAACTAAATTTTACTTTTGGAACGTCAATCTACAAGCATAAATGTATCGTCAGTAGTGGTATTCAGCACTCAATTATCCTTGGTTGCGATTTTTTCCACAACTTTAATGTCTCAATACACCCAGCCCAAGGCCTCATCACTTTCAACAACGAAAATAAAAGTTTTCCTACCCGACAAACTACTATGGTTCAACGAAGCTGCAAAGTAATTTCAAGCGATACTATTAATCTTCCAGCTGGATATGCAGCAACTATCTCAATTAAACCAGTTACTTTAACTCAGTCATTTGCACCAGGTATTGTAGAATCTAATAAGCGAATTCCAGGATTGCTTGTTTCAAGGACTGTTGATTTGTTGAAAGATGAAGGAATGGTTATAAACGTCATCAATTCAAATGTAGACCGAGACTTAGTAATTAGAAAGAACGAGACAATTGGATTTTTTACACCGCTTGACAATCGAGGTGAGACATGTATCATCAAAGAAGTAGATGAACGTGAACCTGTTGTTGAAGAAGAGAAAGTGGAAAAGTCATTCTGTATCTCCGAAGACCTCAGTCCAGACGAAAAAACATCTGTTCTCAATATACTCAACGAATATCACGATGTCTTCGCTAAAGATAGCAAGCTCGGGCGAACAGGGTTGCTGAAGCATACCATCGACACGGGTAACTCGGCGCCTGTTAGAGAACCTCTAAGAAGGGCAGCGTTGCCGACCATCAAGGAGCAAGAGAAGCTAATCCAGCAGATGCTAGACGATAATGTCATACAGCCATCAACGTCACCATGGGCCGCACCTGTCATTTTAGTTAAAAAGAAAGATGGAAGTTCGCGATTCTGTGTCGACTTTAGAAAATTAAATGCTGCAACTAAGCCAGATGCATTCCCAGTGCCTAGAATCGACGACATGCTAGATGCTTTGTCAGGCAATGTCTATTTTTCCGCACTAGACATGCAAGCAGGTTACTGGCAAGTAGAGATGGAAGAGAAAAATCGAGAGAAAACTGCGTTCGTCTGTCACCATGGACTTTTCGAGTTTAATGTTATGCCTTTTGGCCTGCGGAATGCTCCATCAACATTTCAGAGACTCATCCAGATGGTCCTGCAAGGTCTAACTTGGGACGCGTGCTTAGCTTACATCGACGATGTCATCGTAATGGGTCAGAACCTAGAGATCCACAACGAGAGACTTAAACTAGTTCTTGGACGATTAAGAGCAGCAAATCTTCGCCTTAAGCCTAGCAAGTGCACTTTTGCTGCCAAATCGCTGAAGATCTTAGGACATGTGATAACACCACAAGGAGTTGCAGTAGATGACGAAAAGATCGAAGTGATCAAGAGATGGCCAAGACCAATGAATCAGAAGGACGTTAAAAGTTTCCTAGGTCTCACCTCGTATTACAGACGATTTATCAAAAACTATTCAGAGATTGCCGAACCTATGAGAACGTTAACAACTGATCGAAAATTCATCTGGAACGATAATGCAGAAGAAAGTTTCTCTCGTCTTAAGACTGCTTTAACATCAGCACCAATCTTAGCGTTGCCACAAATGTCAGAAGAAAACTGTGAATTCTTTCTTGACACCGATGCAAGTGATACAGCCATTGGATGTGTTCTATCCCAGATGCAGAACGGCCAAGAAAAAGTAATCGCTTATGGCAGTCGAGTTCTCAATACAGCTGAAAGAAACTATTGTGTTACCCGTCGTGAACTTCTAGCTGTTGTGGAGTTTGTGAAAAAGTTTCGTTCATACTTAGCACCGAGAAAGTTTACAGTTCGAGTTGACCACCAGGCACTAACATACCTGCTAGAATTTAAAGAGCCTACAGGTCAATTAGCTCGCTGGATCGAATCCCTTCAAGAACTTAACTTTGAGATCAATTATCGCCCTGGTAAATCTCACTCCAATGCAGATGCGTTGTCACGAGTGTGTACAAGACCATGCGAAGCCTGTCGACCTTGTAAAACCAGTTCAGATGCAGAATGCCAAACAGATGAAGATCAAACTGTCGCAGCGATTATTTCTAGAAGAAAACAGACGTTAGTACCTAGGAGATCCGAAAGTGAAAACGAATTCGAAGATGTAGACGATGCAGAGCAGAGTGACTCTGAAGAAGAACCGAGCATGCGTGAATTGCAGTTACGAGATCCAGGAATCGGACCAGTATATCGAAAGTTAGCAGCTGGCGCAACAGATTTTGAAGTTGCAGAGCGAGACAGAATGTCACCTGAGACTTTAAGTCTAATGTCGAAAGCAGACAGTTTGTGTTTCGTTAATGGCGTAATGCACTATTTGTTCAAGTCTAAACCTGTTCCAGTCCTACCGCAATGCAAGCGAGAAAGTTTCATCAAAGAGATCCACGAGTTGGGCCATTTTGGCATCGAAAAGACTAGAACTTCTGTCAGGGAGCGTGCATATTGGCCTAAATTAGCTATAGATGTTGAGCTGTCGGTCAAAGCATGCATTCCGTGTCAAAAATCAAAGCCGACGTCAATGACTCGAGGACCATTGCAGCCAATCGCTACAGGATTTCCCATGCACCGAATTGGAATCGACATAGTAAAAGTAGCTACCTCGAGGCAAGGCAACAACCGATTGCTCACGATAATCGACTATTTTACAAAGTGGACGGAATTAATACCGCTTCCAGACGAAAGAGCGAACACCGTCGCGAAAGCACTTTTCGATGGATGGATATCTAGATGGGGAGCACCTCACATTATTCATTCCGATCGTGGTAGCAACGTGGACGGCAAAGTCATCAATAGCCTATGCAAGATCCTTGATATTCAAAAGACTCGCACAACTTATTTTCATCCCCAATGCGACGGACTCGTTGAAAGATTTCACAGAACGTTGCACAGCGTTCTGCGATGCTATCTGCAAACTGTTGAGCCAGAAGACTGGCAGGACGTCATTCCTCATTGCCTCCTGGCTTACAGAAGCACAGTTCACAGCAGTACCGGCTTTACGCCCCATTTTCTAATGACTGGTCGTGAAGTTACGCTCCCACTCGATCTCGTGTACCGAGTCGCTGAGCCAGTCAGCACTGCCATAACCTTTGCCAGATCAACGAAGGAACGCCTACTAAAAGCTTTTGAAAGCGTCAGAGAGTCTGTTAAATCTGTGCAGCGGCGTCAGAAGCGCTATTATGACAGAAAGTGCAAGAAGAGGAAGTTCAAGGTTGGATCTTTGGTCTGGATCTTTGTTCCACCATCAGTCCTGAGGCAACGTGAACCTCGTTGGTCAATTAAGCACCATGCTCCATGGACTGGACCGTTCCGTGTCACGAGGAAATTGACCAACCTGACCTACGAAGTGAAGTCGGTTGACGAACGTCAGAAAGTCAAGATCGTCAATGTAGAAAAGATGAAGAAGTACATCCCACCGAGAAGGCAGGAAGGATTATGGCAGGATGAAGAGCCGAACGTCGAAGAAAATGGAAATGGTGAGCGCGAAGTTGAAGAAGAGGACAACGAGGATTGGGTATTGGTTTGCCGCAAAGATTTTTGTTAGCTGGAATCGGCTGTGTGAACGCTGAGCGGACGGTTTCTGAATAGCAATCCTATTTTCTATTAAATCAATCATTAACCTGCTGGAATCGTTTACTGTTCGTTGGAATGTTTGGTACCTTATCTGGACTATCGCTAACTGCTGCTGTCTGTCAATGTCCGGTGGACCACTGGAACGCACCTCTGCATCTAGTCGTCGCCGCTGATGGCCTGGTGTCCGTCGGCGACCGCGGCTGGCTAGAGGCGGTCTGCAGACTGGCGGAAGACCGGTGATGACTGACGCCAACCTGAGGAGCGCTCTGGGTGATTTTGTGCTAATCTACTGATTAATTATTGCTAATTTAATAGAAACTGACTGTGCACTTTCAGTTGCGATCGCGTATTAACAATCAAGTTGAACTGTTTGCCACGGTCGTAATTCTTATTCCAGTTTTTTTTTTCTTCCTATCATGCTCTTCGTTAAAAGTGTTATTTAAGAAAAAATTCTTTTAATTCTGTGATGCCGCATTTTAACTCCCCATGCTTCGTTTTTCAATAGCTTTAGAATATTCGTAAACAAAAAGAAAATTTTTTTTTCGTTCAATGTTTTCTTTCGTGTGCATTTCTAGATTTTGATTTCAATGTCGTTATTGCTGTTTCTTAATCGTTCAGAAATATTTTTTTCGATTTTTTTCTCAATTCCAAATCCGCATTAGATTAAAATATTTTAAAATATTATTGAGTATAATTTTTCGTCAGTCTAGACAGATTTAGTTTGTTTTCTGCATGTAGCTGAGCTTCGATGTCCCCTGTGCGTTTTTTTTGCTCATGGCACATCGCTGTCATTCGGCAACCTTGCAGATTTGTAAAGCTTGTGGGCTGTTTCGCGCTTTGTTGGTCGTTCGATTCGTCTTTTGCCTTCTTCAGTTTGTGCAAATCATGTTTCGGCATCTGGTATTGGTATCCATGTACGAGCTAATGTGTACTTGAAGTTCCGTTCCCGTCGTATTTTTTTCGCTTAGCAGAGCCAATAGTGTCGTTTCAGTGGAACCTTGTGTCCCTCGCGCGCTTCGCTTGGCCGGGGCATTCGGTCACCGCTTCAAACTGAGCTGTAATTCGCAATTTCTAAATTTTTTTCAGGCTATTGTTGTATAAGTTTCATTTTTCCTACTGTTAGTAATATGCATTATTTCTTTTGTAATTGCAACAATGAGGACATTGTTTTTTTTCCAAGGAGAGGGTAATGTAATATCATTGTAATTTATTATTAAATAAGTTCTTTTTTTAGTTATACAAATTGTTGTTATAATGTATTGTAATTTAAAATGTTTTGCGCTGCATTTCGCGATCTTGTTACGCAGGTAAAGGAACCGCGACACCCAATATTAATTATAAATAAATAAATTCGGTAAAGCTTCAAATATTAGACTCCACATAACCAAATATTACAAGAATGCTTTTTAAACTATTCTTTCCGGTAAGAGAACTTAACAGTAAGTTTAACGATTGTCGTCTTGACTAAAAACTTTTTAGTTAAGACACGGTGTATAAATCAGAGTTAAGATTCACTATTTGTTACTTTTTGAATTAAAGTAACACTTTAGTGCTGTGCCACTGCCAAAGGATTTACAAGATAGTACCCATTTTTATCTGGAGTGAACAACAGAAACTGATAAAAGCATTGGTTAAAATAAAAGTTATATATTGCATTCTTATCAGTCCCCTCGCTTAGTGATTCATTAGGGATTTGCGCTATTGCTCATTGCTCATTTTGTGCTGATAAGAGGCATTAGGAGTTAATAATAATGTAATAGCGATAGTAGCTTAAGTGCTCCGATATTCATTGGCAGTGTGTGATTAACTAAGAAAGTTAAACCATTCATTTCATAGCTTTTGTATCTCGTTATTAACCCACTATGTCGGCTCACATGAGCAGCTAAATTAGTTGGCTTCGGTCATAGTGGACCAAGGGCGGACTAGTCATGCAGTCATTCACTCAATGATACATGCAATCAGAGTCCAGATTGCAATCTGAGGAGTCCTCATGAGGACTCAGCTTCGGCTGTACTTTAGTGCAGTTCGGGGCGGCGCGGCAGCCAAATTATTAATGTAACTTAATGTAATCTTTAGAATAGTTAGGGAGCGCTTTCGGAAGAGTCTAATTAGGTAATTTCAGTGCTTTGCGACTGTCTCTCTGTATCTCCGTGTCTGTCTCTTGCTGTCGTCTCGTATCATAGGACCTAGCCGCTCGCCACATCTATCCTGCTACCCCTGGGGCTGACCTCGAGATCGGGAATGGGAGGCCATTGTTTTCGATATAGACAATAGGAAAGCCGAAACCCAACAATGCGACGATTTATTGTCCATTTTCAATTTTCGGTTTTGCTTTTTTCGCTGTCATTTTTGACAGCGGGGATGTCCCCCTTCTCTTTCTCCTTTTCATATTCCAATTCCCCCCCTGTCAAAGATGTCATTTTTACTTGTTGCTAGGGCGTTCCGTTGCGAAAAGCCATCAATCATTTTACGCGTAAAACCCGCGTAAAATGAGTTGGCCACGGTCATGGTGCAACGATGGCGGATCAGTCATGCAGTCTGTCAGTCAGTCAGTCAGTGAATTCTTGCAAGCATAGTCCATATTGAGGACTCAGTTTCGGGTGTATATTAGTACAGCTTGGGGCAGTGAAGAAATTAATGTAATCTTGAGGTTAGATAGGACGCGCTTTCGGGGGGGGGAGTCTACTGAGGTCACTTCGTCGCTTTGTGACTGTTGAAGCATCAAGGCCAGAAGCTGAGTATTCTCTATTCATCCCACTTAATCCTAGCAGTCCGATCCTATTAAGAACCCCCTGCAAAAGTCCTCTCTGAGCCTGCCTTGGTCAAGCGATCTAGTCCCTGCAGTGTCCCTTAGTCGGCTATGACTTCGTTTCGATAGGGCTGTCTGATGATGCAGTCCACACAATTTGGCGGCGGAGACTGACAGCTCTCTAACTTTATCTCCGTGTCTGTCCCTCGCTGTAGTCTCCTACTATTATAGGGCCTAGCAGCTTCAGCATCAGCTACCTGGGGCTCACCTCGAGATCGGGAATGGGAGGAAAGGGCGAAACCCAAAAATTAGCCCATGCGCCCAAGTGCACAAGTACGTATAGTCAAGTACGTTTCCTCAGGCTTCAGCGCTTCCTCGCCAGGCAGTTTGACGCGCATGCTGGCAAAGAAGTCAGCCACGTCGTTCTCGGAGCTCAGCGCAGCGCCGAGGGCAGCCGTGTGACCGGACTTCAGGAAGTTCAACTTGATTGCGCTCTGCTTTCAAATTATTTGATTGGCATAAATGAGTTTCAGCGAGTAACAAATTATTGTCATTTGCCATGATTTATAGGTTCCAGCTACTTCAGTTGGGTTCCAGCTATCCCAGTTGGGTTCCAGCTACTTCAGTTGGGTTCCAGCTACTTCAGTTGGGTTCCAGCTATCCCAGTTGGGTTCAAGCTATTCTAATTGGGATCCAGCTACTTCAGTTGGGTTCCAGCTATCCCAGTTGGGTTCCAGTTGCTTCAGTTGGGTTCCAGCAATCCCAGTTGGGTTCCAGCAATCCCAGTTGGGTTCCAGCAATTCCAGTTGGGTTCCAGCAATCCCAGTTGGGTTCCAGCAATCCCAGTTGGGTTCCAGCAATCCCATTTGGGTTCCAGCTATCTAAATTGGGTTCCAGATATCTTAATTGCGTTCCATCTATCCCAGTTGGGTTCCATACACAAGACGTGGTCCACCAACTTTAATTGGGTAACCAGGAGCATTAAACTATGCAAGGCAGTGGCACTCACGG
>CATNEM010000199.1:167500-305000 GCA_950096795.1 Macrostomum cliftonense
TTAAGACACCTCTGTCTTCATTAAGAAACTCCTGTCTTCATTAAGACACCCCTAATCCTCATTAAGACACCCCCAGTCTTCATTAAGACAACCCCAGTCTTCATTAAGACACCCCCAGTCTTCATTAAGACACCCCCAGTCCTCATTAAGACACCCCTGTCTTCATTACGACACCCTCAGTCATCATTAAGACACCCCCAGTCCTCATTAAGATACCTCCAGTCCTCATTAAGACACCCCTGTCTTCATTAATGTAAACTATCTAAAAGTGGAATCGAACCTCTTCTAGGACTTTCGCAACCGGTTTCTGCTCTCTTAAGCGTCTTCAGGCGACTTCACCCAACCACTCGGCTGTCTTCAACCTCTAGCTATCTTAACACAACTCCTACTTATGCTGAGCGCTTTTGTGTAGCGCAATTTCTGATTCTTTACTGCAAGTTAGTAGAACTTTTTACTAACTTTCTACTTGCAGTAGACCATCTCGTATACTTAGGACGCCCCTGTCTTCCTATGAAAACGAAAATCAGGGTTCTTCTTTTGCCTTAGCAACAGAACAATACCTGGGAGATTTCGACCTCATAAAATTCCCTAATCCCAGGCGTTTCAGCCCGCTGTCTCACCAGCAACACGCCGGCTGAGGAGCCGTAGATGGCGTACAGGCAGGGAAATTTCTCCCCACTAGCCTGCTGCTGCATCATTGCGATTCGAGCCTCGCGAATTTTTTGAAAAGTCTCGCCCATACGAATCTGGTCGAACATGGGATCTGTGCACTCCGGCACGGGATGGCAAATGTTCTCCAGGGGGAAGTGGCGCAGCAGGAAGTAAAAGCCCACGAACTGGCTGAACGCCTCGTCAATGAAGACCGTGCTGCGGAGGGGGTTTGGTGCGGATGCGGTGCGGAAACTGGACTATTTATCATCCGGAAATTGAGGGAATCACTAGCCGGAAACTGGGCTATTCATCAACCGGAAATTGAGGGAATCATCAGCCGGAAACTGGGCTATTCATCAACCAGAAATTGAGGGAATCATTAGCCGGAAACTGGGCTATTTATCAACCGGAAATTGGGGAATCATCAGCCGGAAACTGGGCTATTTGTCAACCAGAAATTGGGGAAATCATCAGCCAAAAACTGGGCTATTCATCAACCGGAAATTGGGGGAATCATCAGTCGGAAACTGGGCTTTTTATCAACCGGAAATCGAGGGAATTATCAGTTGGAAACTAGGCTATTTATCAACAGGAAATTGGGGGAATCATCAGCCGCAAACTGGGCTTTTTATCAACCGGAAATTGGGGGAATCATCAGCTGCAAACTGGGCATTTTATCAACCGGAAATTGGGGGAATCATCAGCCGCAAACTGGGCTATTTATCAACCGGAAATGAAGGAAATCATCAGCCAGAAACTGGGCTTTTTATCAACCGGAAATGAAGGGAATCATCAGCCGCAAACTGGGCTATTTATCAACCGGAAATTGAGGGAATCATCAGCCGCAAACTGGGTTTTTTATCAACCGGAAATTCGGGGAATCATCAGCCGCAAACTGGGCTTTTTATTAACCGGAAATTGGGGGAATCATCAGCCGCAAACTGGGCTTTTTATCAACAGGAAATGAAGGGAATCATCAGTCGGAAACTGGGCTTTTTATCAACAGGAAATTGGGGGAATCATCAGCCGCAAACTGGGCATTTTATCAACCGGAAATTGGGGGAATCATCAGCCGCAAACTGGGCTATTTATCAACCGGAAATGAAGGAAATCATCAGCCAGAAACTGGGCTTTTTATCAACCGGAAATGAAGGGAATCATCAGCCGCAAACTGGGCTATTTATCAACCGGAAATTGAGGGAATCATCAGCCGCAAACTGGGTTTTTTATCAACCGGAAATTCGGGGAATCATCAGCCAAAAACTGGGCTATTCATCAACCGGAAATTGAAGGAATTATCAGTTGGAAACTAGGCTATTCATCAACCGGAAATTGGGGGGAATCATCAGCCGCAAACTGGGCTATTCATCAACCGGAAATTTGGGAAATCATCAGCCGGAAACTGGGCTATTCATCAACCGGAAATTGAGACAATTATGACTTTAGAATTTAGTCGTTAAGTTGTGAAGAAAAGCCTTAACACACATCCATAAATCAAGCCACTCACTCCACTCCGAGAATCTCCTTGATCTTGTCCCCATACAGATTCGAACCCATGCCGGTCACGTGGATTTTCCCTTCCGAGTTCGGCTCGAATTTGGCCTTCAGGTAGCGCAGAGCCGACTCAAAGTGCTTGTTGCGAAAGGTGGCGAAATGCAGGTCGCACTTGCCGTCGCCAGCTTGCTTTGTGTAGAGAATCTTTGTCAGAGTGCTGCCTAATGAGTGGGTTGGAGTCAGGTGTCAGAATGTAATTGTGTGTCAGAAGGATCAAAATGGGTGTCAGAAGGATCGAAATGGGTGTCAGAAGGATCTAAATGTGTCAGAATGGTTTAAATGAATATCTGAAGGATCAAAATGTGTGTCAGAAGGATCAAAATGGGTGTCAGAAAAATGGGTGTCAGAAGGATCGAAATGGGTGTCAGAAGGATCGAAATGGGTGTCAGAAGGATCGAAATGGGTGTCAGAAGGATCGAAATGGGTGTCAGAAGGATCGAAATGGGTGTCAGAAGGATCGAAATGAGTGTCAGAAGGATCAAAGTGGGTGTCAGAAGGATCAAAATGTGTGTCAGAAGGATCAAAGTGGGTGTCAGAAGGATCAAAATGTGTGTCAGAAGGATTAAAATATGTGTCAGAAGGATCGAAACAGGTGTCAGAAGGATCTAAAGAGTGTCAGAAAGGTTTAAATGACACTGAAGGATCAAAGTGTGTGTGAGGAGGATCTAGTCCACAAGTCAGAAGAGTGCTTTAATCAGCAGAAAAGCTCAACGAACCCCTGTCAATGGCTGCAAACGAGGAATCCTTGAGTCTGGCCACTAGATCAGCGTCCACTCGCAGGCTGATGTCTCCAAGAAGGTGCTCATCAATCGCTGTGTTTGACATTTCGTTCGACTTAAAACAATATCAGCTAGCTCGTAATATTCTGATTTAAAAATGCTCTGCCAACAGTTAGTTTGAAAGCAATCTAAAATTGAATTTTTAACCCAAATTTAATGTAGCCAAAGTGGGCAGCCGAAGTCCTCCATTTCGCTTGCTTCAAAATCATTTCCTTATCAGCCAAGCAAGCGGGCTGAGTGAAGCCGGTCTGAATTCAATCTTTTCTGGCAAAATTCGGAGCTTTTATCTTATCTCTGACGTGTATACCACTTTCCGATCTTCGAGGCTTGTGACTCTCCACTGATTCACTGAGACAGCACACTGCAATTGGATTATAAAATACCCAGTGCAACTGCGATTTTCGTACTCTGACACATCCCTCAGATGCAGCTGCACACATCCCTCAGATGCAGCTGCACACATCCCTCAGATGCAGCTGCACACATCCCTCAGATGCAGCTGCACACATCCCTCAGATGCAGCTGCACACAGCCCTCAGATTTAGCTGCACACAGCCCTCCGATGCAGCTGCACACAGCCCTCAGATGCAGCTGCACACAGCCCTCCGATGCAGCTGCACACAGCCCTCAGATGCAGCTGCACACAGCCCTCAGATGCAGCTGCACACAGCCCTCAGATGCAGCTGCACACAGCCCTCAGATGCAGCTGCACACAGCCCTCAGATGCAGCTGCACACAGCCCTCAGATGCAGCTGCACACAGCCCTCAGATGCAGCTGCACACAGCCCTCAGATGCAGCCGCACACATCCTGCAAATCAGGCAGGCAGTAAAGAATGCTTCAAACACTGGTGCCTCCACTTAAATCACCTATTCATCCTCTTTTTAATTTAATCCGCTATCAATACTCGTATTTTTCCACTTGTCTCCTCTTCAATCTTTCCTTCAATTTCCACTTCAATTTCCACTTCCAGGTGCGCAACGCCAAGATTAAAAAAATCCCGCATGCGTTTCTGGTTGCCATGCGAACAAACAGTCATCAGGATAAAAACTGATACACTTGATCAAACGCGATTCAATTTAAAAAAATCTGCTTAAGCAAGCTGCATGTACTTGAAAAAAATATTACCCCCATCTAAAATTGCTATCAATCTAGTCCCTGAAATTTAAGCTTTTGCCCATAAATATTGCGAATCGCACAGTTAAATAAAATATTTAGATTTTTTTAACGAATATTCTTTGATAAAAATCTACAGTCAGCGCAAGACAAAACATGCGAGCAGATTATCCATGGATTAGCGCTATGCTGATTTTGTGTAAGTTCGTTGACACATTTCCGTTTAATAAAAAAACGTTGACAACCAAATCAATTGAAATCGTAAATCGAAAAACTCAACACTGGCAGATCTGACCAGCCCCATCCACGGCTGCTCCAGCCGGGTTCAGTTGATCAGGCAGCAGCCAGACAAATTCTCAATCAGCAAGGACCTGTGCTTCTCGGTCAGCCAGCAACGCGGCGCGAGCTACCTGGCCTGCGCAATGGCCTGCGCGCTCAAGCACTGCGCGCTGATCAGCTTCAACGCTGAGATTGGTCTGTGCCGGGTGCTGCGCCTGCTTCCGCCCCCTCCGACAGGTTCGAAGAGCAAGGACCCGGCAGGCTGCAGCACCATCGAGGGGATCATCGGAGCTCAGAGCGGTGACCAGGTGTGGCTCGCCAGCGACTTTGACGAGCAGCTGGAGGCGGTCAGCCTGACAGAGCCGGTGGCTGCCGCCATCCCGCCTGCCAACGGGACTTTCACGCGTGAGTTGGAGGCCTTGGTTTATGACTTAGATCTGGGATTTGACAACGGGCACCCGACTGGCGGACAATCGGATTTCAGAATCCCAAAATCCAGCGGTGCAGCTCGCCAGCGCGCCACAGACTGGCTGCTACCGAGTCGAGGCTTTCGGAGCCGCCGGTGGCTCGGTGGTGTCCACCGCTGACGGCAGCTTCAACGGAGGCCGCGGCGCGTCCGTGTCGGGCCACTTCAACCTGACGCAGGGCGACCTGCTCGCCATCGTTGTCGGCGAGAAGCCTCAGAACGGTGAGCGGCGCCCCCTTGCTGGGCATCTCGTAGCGCGCCTGGAATCTCCGCCCCCTCCCCTCCCCGAACCTTGCAGTCGGGCCCGTATTCACCGTGCCCGACAATACGGGCAGCGGGGCCGGCGGCGGCGGCGGCAGCTTCGTGTACACAGCCAACGATAGCCGCCTGCTGGTGGCCGCTGGCGGAGGCGGCGGCGCCTCGATGTTCTTTGACGGTAGGCGGCCTTCGGTTGTTGAGACTGTCCGACCTGCGGCATTTGCTCACTGGGGAAGGGAATGTACCCCACGATGTACTTTAATAGGCTTTCCCTAAAGTACATCTGAACCTGCTCAGCCGCTTCCATACCAAATTTTGATTGGCTGCTGCAGCTTCCGTCACGCTTCATCCCGCACTGCTTCAGTCCAGCCAGCTGAGATTTGGGTGCCAGTTTGAGCTGGGGAAATCTGGGCCGCAGCCGCTGCTGCTGCGGGCTGCGCATCTGGTCGAAAGTTCGGGTGGCTGAATTTCTCATTTTCAACTGGACCCCGCATTCCAGGGGTGCACGGCCAGAGCGGCGAGAGCGGCGCCAACTCCACTGGCGCCGACCCGGGCGCTGTCGGTGCGGGCGGCGCCAACGGAGCTCCCGGAGAGTTCGCGAGCGGCGCCGGCCCGGGCGCCGGCTGGATGTCGAACGGCAGCAGCTGCGGCCTCTGCGGCAAGGGACGGCTCGGCGACTGGGCGGGAGGCCGAGGCGCGCTGACGGGCTTGAGCGGCGGCTTCGGGGGCGGCGGCGCTGCCACTGCGGATGCCGGCGGCGGCGGCGGCGGCTTCAGCGGCGGGGGCGCCGGCTCGGGACCGTCGCATGCGGGCGGCGGCGGCGGCTCCTCCTGCTCTGGCAGCGGCTGCAGCGCCACGACGGGCGGCAACTCGGTGGATGCGGGCCGAGTGATTCTGACACCTGTCAGTCAGCATCTGTGTGACTGATGGGGCTCAGAGTCTGTGTGACACCTGTCAGTCAGCATCTGTGTGACTGATGGGGCTCAGAGTCTGTGTGACACCTGTCAGTCAGCATCTGTGTGACTGATGGGGCTCAGAGTCTGTGTGACACCTGTCAGTCAGCATCTGTGTGACTGATGGGGCTCAGAGTCTGTGTGACACCTGTCAGTCAGCATCTGTGTGACTGATGGGTCTCAGAGTGTGTGAAAACTCTATTTAACACAATGATGCAAGCTATTGACTAAAACCAACAAATGTATATTGCTAACTTGCTGCGAATATTCGAGCTAAGTTTTAAGATTGAAAACGTTAATTAATAAACATCGTTTTTCTACCTAGAGTTAAAAGTACATTAAGCATGTATCCACGCTCTTTGCAAAAATCACTCGTGTACTTAGACATCGTCGTGAAATTTCAAAGCGACATTGATAGCCATGGATACGAAAGACACCCGTCAGACAATGAATTGTTGATTAGTTTTGTGACAATATTTATTTTTTTATTCAATTTTATTCAGTGTTTGGGAAACTAACCTACCCACCAAGTACCCACCAAAAGTACCAAGGACTCCAACTCCGTACTGAACATAATAACCTTATTTGTGTCTTTAATGTAAAATTCTAAAAATCTTCGAGTTGAGAAATGTAGGATTGTTTGAGCAAAAAATGATGAGTTCTCTTAATAAATCTCTTTAAACCTCCTAAAAGTGACAGAATAACAAAGAGTCAGACAGACTGGTTCAAATTAATTCAATTTTTTGTTAAACTTCTAACAGTAAAACGGTGTGCGGTCTGTATTCTGCTAATTATTATAAATAGATAAAAAAGCGCAAAAAACAAATGGTTTTTGTCATTAACCAGCCGACAGTAGAAAATCAGCACAGCGCAGTGTGTGAACTGGTGAATTATATAACAAACAAGGCATTTTTGCCTTCAAGCAATTAACTGGTCCTGCAGAAGTGAATAAAAACTGTGATTTTTTGTTTGTGTTTTTTTTCGCTTGAATTATAAAATTGCCCAAGCACTGCGATTGGTTGCCATGGAAATTGCAACAGTTTTTCGTAACAGCTACAGCCGAATGGCATGTCTTTTAACAATTGGTATAAGCCAAAGTTTTAAAACAAACAATAAAATAAGCGTCATTTTAACAAACTGAGATCCAATTTCAGTCAATCAAGGCAGTCAGTTAAACAAATATCTATATATAAATATAAAAAATCAAAGAAAAAAAACACGCGGAAAGAAACAAAAGGAAAGCTAAGGAAATAAAAAGTGAGAAATTACAAAAACAAGCGGAGGAGATTATCAGCTGGCTCATCTAGACGTAAAAACAGCGATAAAATAAAATTTTTGTCCCGTAGCAGTCACCGCCTCTACGCAAACTAAATTGCATTATTTTTTCGCATTAATTAAAAAAAAGCGTTAATCAGCCTTCTTTCCGTTGCCATGGTGATGCGTCTTACCTACCGCTCCGTTGCTATTGCCGTTGGTAGCCAGCCGGAGTTTCTTGCTGGCATTGGACCTGGCCACGTACTCTTTGTGATAGAAGTTGGCGAACAGCACAATCATGGACATGCCGTAAAACATGGCGCCGAACTCCATCCAGATGGGCACCGCACCGCAGCCAGTCAGCAGCGAGTGCGTCCCGACTGCCATGCCGATGAAGAACTGGATCTGCAGTGGCGTGGGGTTGGCTGCCTGACTGTACTGGGACACAGAGTAGCGATCTGGGAGGCTGTCTGCCTAGCAACCCGAGGATCTGGGAGGCTGGCTGCCTAGCAACCTGAGGATCTGGGAGGCTGGCTGCCTAGCAACCCGAGGATCTGGGAGGCTGTCTGCCTAGCAACCCGAGGATCTTAGAGGCTGGCTGCCTAGCAACCTGAGGATCTGGGAGGTTGTTTGCCTAGCAACCTGAGGATCTGGGAGGTTGTTTGCCTAGCAACCTGAGGATCTGGGAGGCTGTCTGCCTAGCGACCTGAGGATCTGGGAGGCTGTCTGCCTAGCAACCTGAGGATCTGGGAGGCTGTTTGCCTAGCAACCTGAGGATCTTAGAGGCTGTTAGGAGGCAGTTTGCCTAGCAACCTGAGGATCTGGAAGGCTGTCTGCCTAGCAACCTGAGGATCTGGGAGGCTGTCTGCCTAGCAACCTGAGGATCTGGGACTGGGAGGCTGTTTGCCTAGCAACTCCAGACTCACCAGCTGCATTCGTGTAAGGTAGCGCTTCCACCAGAGATATTTCTGAACGGACTCGCCAAGCGCGCACAGGCCGTAGTAGGTGTACATGACCACGTGAACGAGGGAGTTGATCATGGCGCCTAGAAAAGACTGGCCGCCGGCCACCCACTTGACGCCGATCCACCACAGCGGGAACATGGTGGCGTGGTGGTACACGTGCAGAAAGCTGATCAAATGATTCTTTTTGCGAAGTACAAAGAAAATTGTGTCCATAAATTCGATGCACTTGGAGAAGTAGTACCACCACAGAGCCTTAGCTATGCGGACCTCGTAGGGATTGTCCGAGTAGTCGATGTGCTGGCACAGGTAGCTGTAGTTGCGCATCCACGAGCAGTACAGCAGCTGAGGGAGGCGCGTATTACATATGGGAATGCATGGGAACATGCCATATACTTTGAAGTTTTGCGTCTGCCCAGCCTTTCTTTCCGTGTCTGTGTGCCTGTCTGTCTGTCTGTCTGTCTGTCTGTCCGTCTGTCTGTGTGTCTGTCTGTCTGTCCGTCTGTTTGTCTGTCTGTCTGTCTGGCTGTTTGTCTGTCTGTCTGTATGTCTGTCTGTCTGTCTGTCTGTTTGTCTGTCTGTATGTCTGTCTGTATGTCTGTCTGTCTGTCTGTCTGTCTGTCTGTTTGTCTGTCTGTTTGTCAGTCAGTCAGTCAGTCTGTCTGTCTGTCAGTCTGTCTGGGTGTCTGTCTGTCTGTCTGCCTGCCTGCCTGCCTTTCTGTCTGTTTGCCTGTCTGTCCGTCTATCTGTCTGTCTGTCTGTCTGTCTGTCTGTCTGTCTGTCTGTCTGTCTGTCTGTCTGTCTGTCTGTCTGTCTGCCTGCCTCTCTACCTGTCTGTGTTTCGTCAAGTCAAGTCAGGAGCCGCACCCAGACCCGTCTCACCTCCCAGAAGATGTGGAAGTTGAGCACAACCAGGCCCGCATTGTAGGCCAGCAGCGGCCAGCGCAGACTAAACGCCTGCCTATTGGCCATGAGCTTCTGGCCAAAGTACACGGCGAACAGGTAGGCAAACATGAGCGCCCAGGTTGGCCAGTAGTCCCGCATTAGAAACCATTGCTCAACTCGTTTGTCTGTAATTTGATAAATTCGATATAAAATCGAATGCATTAATATGACAGCGGACCCACAAAGGGTCAGAGGGCAGACAGCGGACCCACAAAGGGTCAGAGGGGGGACACAGCGGACCCACAAAGGGTCAGAGGGGGGACACAGCGGACCCACAAAGGGTCAGAGGGCAGACAGCGGACCCACAAAGGGTCAGAGGGGGGACACAGCGGACCCACAAAGGGTCAGAGGGGGGACACAGCGGACCCACAAAGGGTCAGAGGGGGGACACAGCGGACCCACAAAGGGTCAGAGGGGGAGACACAGCCGACCCACAAAGGGTCAGATGGCAGACAGCGGACCCAAAAATGATCAAGGGAGTCGGCAAATAAACAACAACATTAATATCATCACAGAAACGCAAGGCAAAGAAACAAATAAATCAGCACTCACCAGCTCTGGTCAGAGTCCACAAGTAAAAATCGTAGGCGTGATTAACCCGATCAACAATCCAAGCCGCGTCCATAATAGCTTAAGCCGTATAAACTATTTGTTATACCGAATAACAACAACAGGCCGGTGCCCCCACTGGCGACTGGAATCCAGATATTAAATTAGGCAGGGTAAAGAATTCGGCAGACACAATGAGAGACAAAGACACGCGCGCAGGGTGACGAGAATGTTTTATGCGCTACCGGCACAGTTGCGCATGAAATAGCAAAATCAAGAAGCGCATAACTAGTACCCTGGCCTCATTTCTTGAGCAGCCCGCCTCTCCACCCCAGCCTACCCAACCCTCTCCAGCTCGACCCATTCAAACAATAGCTAACAGATGAGTGTCAAACGAGATTTTTCTGCCGAATTAAAGCGTTTCTCACCATGCTAAAATCCAATCTAAACCAGGCGATTGCTTAACCAGAAAAGCCCTGGACTTGACATGCAATACTACAGCATAGTTGAGCAGATTCTGGTGTGGAGACACGCTTTTTATCACTAGCCAAACTCGAAATCTTAACGCAAAAATTTTTAATAATCGAAAAATAAAAATTTTGAAACTTTCCAAACTAAACACTTAAAAAGATTTAAGTTTTCCTCGAAACTTCCTCAGGTCACCCTGTCAGTCAGTCAGTCAGTCAGTCAGTCAGCCAGTCAGTCAGTCAGTCAGTCAGTCAGTCAGTCAGTCAGTCAGTCAGCCAGTCACTCAGCCTGTCAGTCAGTCAGTCAGTGAGTCAGTGAGTCAGTGAGTCAGTCAGCCAGTCAGTCAGTCAGTCAGTCAGTCAGTCAGTCAGTCAGTCACTCACCCTGTCAGTCAGTCAGTCAGTTAGTCAACTTTCCCGAATCGGAAACTGTAAGGAAGCTCGAAATGTCCAAAAAAGAAATCCCTAAACACCTTGAAACTTAGTGGAAAAATGCATAAGTTCGACAGATAAATAATGCTAAAAATGTACGAAAACTTAGAGTAGAAAGAAGAAAAACTCGAAAATTGACAGGAGGAAAATCTGTTTAGAGCATTAGGAAACGCTTGGCAACACAGATTGCTTCGGCTTTCAACCCACATAGTTACGAGCATGTACAGGCCCCCCACTAACTACAGCCGAACAAGCAACTACGCCAAACCTGTCATTCTTTGAGCAGAAAAAAGCCCAGTTTAGGAGTGGCCCCTAAGCCCCACCACACCACCAAACTCCGAACTCGCGCGATACTCGAGCGCAACCCATTCCAACTAAATTACAGAGAGTGTGGCGCCACCTAGGCTCTAAGAGATCGAGCAGCACTGGGTGTGACAGCTGTGCGCCCAGTCTAGTTACTAAAGAAAACTCTATCGAAAAGCAAGAAGCAAATAATGAATTAATTAACAAATTAACACATAGTTCGGATGTTGCAATATTTATTAAAGCTAAGGCTTGCTAGGGTTCGAGCCGTCAGTTAATAATTGATCTCAATATATTTATTTTTTCTACTTTAATAAACTGATTGGTTTTAGTGCGACAGAAAACAAGCACACTAGCACACTACTAATAGCAGAAGTTAAAGAGCTAAATTTCTTAGATAGTTAAACTAGGCTGCTGGGAAATATAATACGCCCCCCTCCCCCGGCTAAGCTCCCAGACGGCCTCAGAAGGCGTACAGGATGAGGAAGGCCATCATAAGGCAGAACAGGCCCATAGCTTCGGACAGGGCGAAGCCTAGAATGGCGTAGGAGAACAACTGCTGCTTGAGGCTGGGATTGCGGGCGTAGCCAATCACCAGGTTGCCGAACACGTTGCCGATGCCGGCGCCCGACCCGGCAACGCCGACTGTGGCCGCGCCGGCGCCGATGTACTTGGCGGCCTGGTCGATGTCGCGACGCTGAACGCTGGAGTGCAGCTGGCGGCTAATCATTGGACCCACAGACGTCGCCGAGGCGCGAGCGACGGTCGGGTTGGCGACTCGGCTAGCGAGTAGGAGGAGGGCTGAGGTGCGGTGTCCGGCTTGGGCTAGCATTGCTGATGGCGGGATTGTGGCTGGAATAGAAAAATATGTCGATGAAGATGGGAGTTTTCAGTTGCTAAGTTTTCCTCAAACAGGGAAATCTCCCAGATCCGATGCCAACTCAGACATTTTGCATAATTATTTTGGATATCTTCAAGAATCGTGTAGTTCGAATCAATCAGATGTCCCTATCGGTGTCATCACAGCATCGGGTAGTGGGGCTCTCTTGCAAGCGATGAGGCGGGTACTTTGAAACAATAATGAATGCCTAGCAGCCCTTAGCTCGATGCTCACTCAGACAACAAAGGCTAATCAAGCCTTTTAAATGATTAAAATTCTTCAGAATGATTTATTCAGATGTCCCTATCGGTGTCAGCACAGCATCGAGTCTGATTTTTGCCTAGGAAAATGAGAAAAACTACAGAAGAATGTAGACATAATTATGGAAGTGTGCATTCAACTCTTGAAAAATGTACACCCTACTAAAGAAGAATGTACACTTAACTGCAGAAGAATGTGCATTCAACTACAGAAGAATGTACACCCAAGTATAGAATGTGCACCCAACTAAAGAAGAATATACACCCAACTAGAATAATGTACACCTTACTACAGGAGAATGTACACCCAACTACAGAAGAATGTACACCCAACTACAGAAGAATGTACACCCAACTACAGAAGAATGTACACAACTAAAGAATAATCAACAGAATAGCCATTCTATTTAAGAATGTGCCGAACAGCAAGATTGAGAAAAATATACACAAAACAATCTTGAGTAATAAGAAAAACTAAAGCAATGGACGCTCAGACAAATGCTTAACAAACTCTGTCAACAAAATTATTGCTGTTATCAACATGCGGGCCATTTTCAGTTGTCCCTATCGGTGTCATCACAGCGTCCAATGACTTAGTTAGGCAATTCAAGACAAGCCTCAGACAAAGAAGACAATCTTCGAAATCTTCATAGCAGCAATCAGATGTCCCTATCAGGTGTCATCATTGGCAGTGTCCTGTGTAAATTGCATTCAAATCTATACGACCCTGAGAGCCTAATTCAACTAGTGATTGTGTGAACAAAAATGAGTGAACAAACACTTAAACACGCTGGTTCCAGCAAGTCAAACATCAACTCAGAAGTGTAATATAATAATTATAATATTATAATTAGTAGCAAATTGGATAACAACGAACTAACAGGCAGGGGGTTTCAATGAACGCAACTCTTCGATACCAAGACCTATGAAGCAATAACACAGGGTAAGTCTTTATTTTTAAAAAAAAAAGTTCTGACAGGGGTATATTGATAGCCTCATTAGCAATTAACAGTTTAATTTAATGTTTAATTTAACTCTACACTAAAAGGGACTGTGTTACTTTGTTTTTGTTTTGCAAATTACCGGCGTGCGCAAAGACAGATCGGTAGAAAATAAACTAGAAAAAAACACAACACTAAGAAAAAACATTAGCATAGCAACGTCAGCAAATGACCCGACGGTCAACTGGCTCTTTCCCACCGGATCAATACAAATTTGATGGGCTGTTGATTGATAGTGCCGTTGCTGAATCGCAAGCTGAATTGTGAACTAGGCTAGCCTGCGACTTGGTCACTGCAGCACTAGGCCGACCTGGGAAACATACATTGAATCATAGTTTTATTGTTAGGAGGATAGGGGAATGAGGGCACAGAGGGGAAATCTCCCAGACCCACCCATCCGATGCCAACTCAAACAGGGAAATTTCCCAGATCCACCCATCCGATGCCAACTCAAACAGGGAAATCTCCCAGATCCACCCATCCGATGCCAACTCAAACATGGAAATCTCCCAGATCCACCCATCCGATGCCAACTCAGACATTTCTATAATTATTTTGGATATCTTCAAGAATCGCGAAGTTCGAATCAATCAGATGTCCCTATCGGTGTCATCACAGCATCGGGTAGTGGGGCTCTATTGGAAGAGATGAGGAGGCGGGTTCTTTGAAACAATAATGAATGCCGAATAGCTCTTAGCTCGATGCTCACTCAGACAACAAAGGCTAATCAAGCCTTTTAAATGATTAAAATTCTTCAGAATGATTTATTCAGATGTCCCTATCGGTGTCATCACAGCATCGAGTCTGATTTTTGCCTAGGAAAATAAGAAAAACTACAGAAGTTTTGTACACAAACTTAAGAATGTACATTTAAGCATAGAATAATGTATACCAAACTATAGAAGAATGTACACCCAACTATCGGAGAATGTACACCCAACTATCGGAGAATGTACACCCAACTATCGGAGAATGTACACCAAACTATCGGAGAATGTACACCCAACTATCGGAGAATGTACACCCAACTATCGGAGAATGTACACCAAACTATCGGAGAATGTACACCAAACTATCAGAGAATGTACAACCAACTATCGGAGAATGTACACCAAACTATCGGAGAATGTACACCAAACTATCGGAGAATGTACACCCAACTATTGAAGAATGTGCACCCAAATATAGAAGGGAACGAGGGCAGGGGGTGACGGGAAGGGAATGAGGAGTGGATAAAGGGATAAATGAGGGCCAAGCCAAGCGGGCAGCGAGCACGCACCTCCTCGGCCTTGAGGTCGGAGCAGCGCCAGTTGTACAGGTAATAGTGCAGGTGGCCGTCACCCGCGCCGAATTTGAGCTCGCTAAGAAACTTTTTATTCTCCATCAGGTCCAAGCAGTTGACAACGTCGAAGCCGCGGCGTTTGGCTTCGATGAGCAGGTCGCGCATCAGGTCCGTCCAGGCCATGCTACCGGCCACGTTGTAGAAGCAGTAGGCGGCGTACAGAGTCTTGTGAGTGGAATGGTTGATCACCGAGGACGGCAGGCAGTAGAACGAGGCGAAGTCGGACACGCGGCTGCTGTCTGTGGGGTCCATGCACACGAACGACTGCACGATGCCGTCACGCGGCGTGAACCAGTGAGCGAATTCCTTCTCTGCGGGGAGTTTGGGGATTAAGGTGTATGGGATAAACCTGTGGATAGAAATAAAGCTTTGTGAAAATTTGCAACAATTTTGAAAAAAAAGATCTGGGATTAAAAATGGATGGATCTGAGTGACAAGATTGGGAATTAGAGGATCTGAGAAGATTGGGAATAGGACGATCTGGGAAGATTGGGAATAGGAGGATCGGGGAAGATTGGGAATAGGAGGATCGGGGAAGATTGGGAATAGGAGGATCTGAGAAGATTGGGAATAGGACGATCTGGGAAGATTGGGAATACGAGGATCTGGGAAGATTGGGAATTGGGAGATCTGGGAAGATTGGGAATAGGAGGATCTGGGAAGATTGGGAATAGGAGGATCTGGGAAGATCAGGAATTGGGAGATCTGGGAAGATTGGGAATAGGAGGATCTGGGAAGATTGGGAATAGGAGGATCTGGGAAGATCAGGAATTGGGAGATCTGGGAAGATTGGGAATAGGAGGATCTGAGAAGATTGGGAATAGGAGGATCTGGGAAGATCAGGAATTGGGAGATCTGGGAAGATTGGGAATAGGAGGATGTTGGAAGATTTGGAATAGGAGGGATTTGAGAAGACTGGGAATAGGAGGATCTGGAAGACTGGGAATAGGAGGATCTGGGAAGATTGGGAATAGGAGGGATTTGAGAAGACTGGGAATAGGAGGATTTGGGAAGATTGGGAATTGGGAGATCTGGGAAGATTGGGAATAGGAGGATCTGGGAAGATTGGGAATAGGAGGGATTTGAGAAGACTGGGAATAGGAGGATCTGGGAAGATTGGGAATAGGAGGATCTGGGAGGATTGGGAATAGGAGGATCTGAGAATATTGGGAATAGGAGGATCGGGGAAGATTGGGAATAGGAGGATCTGAGAAGATTGGGAATACGACGATCTGGGAAGATTGGGAATAGGAGGATCTGGGAAGATTGGGAATTGGGAGATCTGGGAAGATTGGGAGTAGGAGGATCGGGGAAGATTGGGAATAGGAGGATCTGGGAAGATTGGGAATTGGGAAATCTGGGAAGATTGGGAATAGGAGGATCTGGGAAGATTGGGAATAGGAGGATCTGGGAAGATCAGGAATTGGGAGATCTGGGAAGATTGGGAATAGGAGGATCTGGGAAGATTGGGAATAGGAGGATCTGGGAAGATCAGGAATTGGGAGATCTGGGAAGATTGGGAATAGGAGGATGTTGGAAGATTTGGAATAGGAGGGATTTGAGAAGACTGGGAATTGGAGGATCTGGGAAGACTGGGAATAGGAGGATCTGGGAAGATTGGGAATAGGAGGGATTTGAGAAGACTGGGAATAGGAGGATTTGGGAAGATTGGGAATAGGAGGATCTGGGAAGATTGGGAATAGGAGGATCTGGGAAGATTGGGAATAGGAGGATCTGGGAGGATTGGGAATAGGAGGATCTGGGAAGATTGGGAATAGGAGGATCTGGGAGGATTGGGAATAGGAGGATCTGAGAATATTGGGAATAGGAGGACCTGGGAATATTGGGAATAGGAGGATCTGGGAATATTGGGAATAGGAGGACCTGGGAATATTGGGAATAGGAGGACCTGGGAATATTGGGAATAGGAGGATCTGGGAAGATTGGGAATATGAGGATCTGGGAATATTGGGAATAGGAGGATCTGGGAAGATTGGGAATATGAGGATCTGGGAAGATTAGAATGTAAGGGTGTGGGAAGACTGGGAATAGGTGGGATTTGGGAAGACTGGGAATAGGAGGATCTGGGAGAAAAACACAGTTAATTTCGATCGTTGCCAGAATCAAGAGCCGCAAAAAAATAGCAACCTCACCATCAAATACAGGCGCCAGTGGGAAGCCGGCCAAATATTTGGTGAGCAATTGAAAAGCCTGCTTCATATGCTTCTGCTGCATCACCTGGAAGCTGGGATTTCTTGGCTCGTCGGGCAGCTTGTAAAGCTTGATGGCCCTGGCCATAGTCATGTTGCGCTGCAGCGAGCTGAATTGGCACTCAACTAGCTTGCGCGGGTTCAGGGATCTGTAGGTAAGGATGGCATGATTTTATTAAGCAAGTTGAGGATGCCGAGGATCAAGGGAGGCTGGAAAGCTCACCTGTGATAGTAGCGGCACGTGGCCACGGGCTTAGGCAGCACAACGCCGCCAGTGTAAACCGCCTGAAAGCGGCCGGTGAGGTTCACCCGCCTCGTGATCTCCTTGATCAGCACGGGGGCCACCCGTTTGCCGCGCAATCGTTTGTGCACGCATAGGAAATTGATTTCTACCATGTCTACTCGTCGGTCCTGAACTCGAATCCCGGCCGGTATGGCGCTGATGAAGCCGACCAGCTTCCGGTTGGAGCGGACCCGGACGCCAACGTGCCAGTCGGACCGCCAGCCAGGCGGCTGCAGGGCCCAGCGAAGAAACGCTGGCGAGTAGTCGAATCTGACGGTGAGGGGGAGGTGGGGGCGAGTGACAGATTGCTCCTAATTGAAAAGCCTTGTACGCGACTTTTGATGGGATTTTTAACTGTTTGACATGGAATTCACAACAGGTTGCATGATCCTATTGTTAAATCCCCAATGGGATTTGCAAAAATCTGATAAATACACCCAGACCAATTTTAAAGTCATGCTGAGTCTGATATGGGATTTTGAGCCCTAGGGGATACTAAAATGGGATTTTAAACTCGTGGCGATCCTAATATGGGATTTTAAACTCGTGGCGATCCTAATATGGGATTTTAAACTAGTGGAGATCCTGAAATGGGATTTTAAACTCGTGGAGATCCTGAAATGGGACATTGAACTCGTGGAGATCCTGAAATGGGATTTTGAACTCGTGGAGATCCTGAAATGGGATTTTTAACTCGTGGGGATACTGAAATGGGACTTTGAACTCGTGGAGATCCTGAAATGGGATTTTAAACTCGTGGCGATTCTAATATGGGATTTTAAACTCATGGAGATCCTGAAATGGGATTTTAAACTCATGGAGATCCTGAAATGGGATTTTGAACTAGTGAGGATCCTGAAATGGGAATTTAAACTCGTGGAGATCCTGAAATGGGAATTTAAACTCGTGGAGATCCTAATATGGGATTTTAAACTCATGGAGATCCTGAAATGGGATTTTAAACTCATGGAGATACTAAAATGGTATTTTAAACTCGCAGAGATCCTACAATGGGATTTTAAACTACTTAAAACCATGAATTGGGAATTTAAACCCTACTAGATTCCGAAATGAGATTTTAAACCCACCTGAAATAAGATTTAAAACTCATTAAGATCCTGAAATGGATTTTCAGGAATCTCTACTGGATTTAAAAATGAGACTAAAAATTCCAGAAAACCTCAAATAGGAACGAAAACTCGATAAGATCTTAACGAGGGATCTTACAGAGACATGCTCTCACCTAAACAACTCGTCCTCATCCTCTACGTAGTTCTCGTTAAGCAGGGTGTACAATTCTTGCAATTGGGCGTCGTTCTGCAAGTCCACTTCGCTCCAATCGAACATATTGGGGATATCGTAGGGCTCTTGGCGAATCTGGTCGACGGGTTTGTCCTCTTCGATGGGCTCGCTAACGGGTTTAGATTCGGCTTCGAAGCCCTGCGGCACGGGCTGGGTGGCCCAGAATTTGTACTCCCTCTGGCGGGCCTCGTCTAGCCGACGCGGCGCGCTGGTTGAGGAGCCGGCGGCGGCGGCAGCTGCGGCGCCCCCAGCTCCGGCCTGTCCCATGCGAAGGGAGCCCAGTGCCTCGGCCAAGCTGCTGGCATTTGTAGCTTTTGACTGCTGGCCAGGCGACTTGGCCTCGCCTGAGTTGGCAGCGTTTGAGTCAGCCTGGTGATCCCCGGACATTGCCCTATTGTTGCCAGCCAACAATGCCACTGAAATTCGGTGAATTAAATGTGCCTCTGAATAACTAATAGCTGACCACTGTTGACAAGGTCATTACAAATTTTTAAGCTAATAATTCAATGCAGCTATAATTATTAGGTTCACACATAAAACTTCATATATTTTTGTTTCCCAAAACACTTAAGAACTTTCAAGCAAGATAAGCAAAGATATACGCAAAGTTATATATTCTCGATTCTCGAAAAGGGCACCTAGGCTCACTGCAAATCGAAACTAAGGGCCATGCACGGCACATCGGACGCCCTCTTCGAGACCCACCTCCAAGAGTTCCTATGGCGCCGTTTACATCCAGTTCGAGTTTCTAGGCACTTCATGTACTGGGTAGCGCACTATTATCCACTATAGATCCGACGGACCCTAATGGACCAACAAATGACCACGCTGCTAGCTGTTGTTCATGTTAATGTTCCTCGTTAGTCATTGTTATATACTTGTTATAACAAGTATAACAAGTTTCGACAAGTATAAATCGCTTTCAATCTGACTTTAGGCCCCTCAGCAGTAGTTATTCTTACTTAAAATTAGTCACAGATTTGTTTTCTGAAGTCAAAATAATTTAACGAACGGAACTATACTTATGCCGAACTTTCTACGAGTAATTGCCAGTTGAATTGCGATATATCACCTTCTGCTATTTTCTTGTACCAATGTTTGAGGGCCTACTCAGTGCACTCTTAGCAAGTTAAATAGAAAGCAAGGGGCTAAGGCATCTCTTATAAGTTACTGTAGCACATATTTGGTATACTTTAAGCTTTAGGTATAAAAAAGCTAAAAAAAACATGGCTAGTAAAATGCTCATTGTTTTATAGTAAACTTCTGCTTTTATTACTACTAAAAATTCTTAGTAGTATTTTTGTCACCAATATGCCCTAACAATTCTGAACTTCCAATAGACATGTTTTCTAAAAGGCAAAATTAATTTTTACCATGTTTAAAATTTAATAAGTAGTAAAATTTATAATTTTTTATGGTTTACATTTTTAAAAAAAGATAAAAGTATGCATAGTGTTATCTTAAGTTTAAAAACTTGACAAAGGAAGCTATTTTGGCCAAATAAAATTATGCCAAGAAGCCAAAAGAAAATATGTATTAAACCAATTTTGAATTGTGCAGGACCCTACTTGAATTTAGTAAATATTTTCTTTTAATATTTTAGCACTGTCAGTATTGTAAATACTTAAAATTTGTTATACTGTAGGAATTATGGGTAAATCCAGAAATTTTCGCGTATTTTAAAAAAATTTGGAAGAAAGGCTGTAATTTTTTTTCTGGTAGGTCATTTTAGCTTTACAATGTCTCAAGTTAAAGATCTACCTCATTTCTATATTTATAGAACAGTCAACTCTGTATTAAGAACTCCGTATTGTCAACAAAGGTCTAGTAAATTTAAAAAAAGTGAAAAAAAGTTGTGTATAAAAGCAGAGGTTGAAAAATTAAATTAAATACACCGCTTTTGTCTAGCATATTTTAAATAATTCTTTATCAAGTTTTAGACCCAATATGTTTATAATTATTGTTTTAGTGCGTATAATGTTTAAAACTTGCTTTTTCTCGAATTTTCGAGCCTATTTCTTATGTCATAACCGCTTTCTAAACCTATTTTTCTCATGTCCCTGTCCCGAAGCCGACAGTAAATTATAAGACACAATAAACATTTACAAAGTCTTTCATTATGTGTTGTTTACTTCTTTTAAACGCTAATATGTATGTATAAAATCAGATCAGTATGTTATTGTTAGACAAAATTGTGCCCACTAAATACATCATGTCTCTTAGTTCGTTAACACAAAATGTCCCGAAGACGAGTGGGCTGTTTTTCATTATTGTGGAGTATTTATAGTTTCTTACAATATCTGCCTTCGATTTTCATACAGTTTAGCTCCTTGTGTGTATTTTATTTTATTTTATCGGGATGTGTCATTACTTGGTTTTTATTAATTCTTACAAAATGCACCATTTGTCCCAAAGACGAGAATAATGTCCCAAAGACGAGATTTTAAATAGCAATTTCGGCTTCGGGACAGCCTCTTTTTAGCCTTCTGGCAAGCCATGTTAGTGTTGTAATGTTAATATATTTTCTAATTAATTTACCTTCTAAAATCCTAAATAGTAGAATTTTACTATTAAAAGCTTTTTATTTTAGTCAAGGCTCAGAGGTAAAGATATTTGGATAATTTATTTAGCCTAATAAGATTATAGATTAAAATACCTTTTTTCCATAGTCTTTGTCTGACAATCTTGTTGCATTGGCTTAGCCTAATTTTTATATTAAAATGCTACTATAAATATATAATTAATAGGTCTTAATTTTTTAAAGTACTAGTTTTTTCACTTGCAATATACATTTTAAGTAATCTCTATTCGAGGCAATTATTATTTCAAGTCAAGCTAAATAATACGCCTATTAATTTTTTACTTATGTAGGTACTTAAATATAGCCAAATAAACCTAACTTTTAATTATGATTCCTTATAGCTACAAGCAAAAAATATATAATTTTTATTAAACCTAATATTTTGCATTTAATTTTGCAGTTCTTCTAGATCCTCAATCAACATTTTGCTATTAAAATGAGGGTGCGTCCAAGCTCAATGTCTGATGGCAATCTTCAGAATCGCAAAAAAGAAAGTGATCGCCGCTATCGTGAAAAAATGAAAGCTCAAGATAGCAATCTATATTATGAAAAGAAGAGGAAAAGCTGCAAGGATAGTAGGGCAAAGAAGAAGGCCAATGCATCAGAACGCGAATTACGTGCAACTCGGAAGTACGAGCGAGAGCGGAAGCGGCTTCAGCGGCAGAAAAAAAAGCTTGTTCTTGCAACCAGCTCTGTTATTGAGGGACTTGGACTCTCCCAACTTCCCTCAGAGTCAGCTACAAGTAGTCCTGGCATAAATGCTGACAGCACTCCTTCCTGCCTTCCTGCAGCCTCTTCTTCAGCTGATCTGTTGAATTTCTCCATGCCTACAAATAGGCGAAGTGAAGCTGCACGACAACGTGAGAGAAAGCGAGCTCATCAAAACCGATCTAAGGCGCAAAAGACAATAGAAGATTTGAAAAGAGCCCTACAGCGCAGTAACCAAAGGCTCTATAGAATGGTATACTACTTAATAATGCTGAAAAACATTTTCAAAAAAGTTTTCTTGATGTTGTACTTATAATTCAATTTCACTATTAATGCAGGGCTTTCGGGTGAATAAGCCGATGGGCACTGCCAACCAGGCTAAAGTCCGTCGACTCGACTCTTCAGAACTGTCTGCACATGAGCAGTCTGCTGGCGCATTAGTAAGCGTTACTGAGCCATCAGCTGAGCAGTCTGCCGGCGCATTAGTAAGCGTTACTGAGCCATCAGCTGAGCAGTCTGCCGGCGCATTAGTAAGCGTTACTGAGCCATCAGCTGAGCAGTCTGCCGGCGCATTAGTAAGCGTTACTGAGCCATCAGCTGAGCAGTCTGCCGGCGCATTAGTAAGCGTTACTGAGCCATCAGCTGAGCAGTCTGCCGGCACTTTATTTATCAATTCTGAGCCATCAAGTGAGCTGTTCTCAGTCCCACCCGGCAAACTGTCGAAGCTTGAGTCAAGCATCGTCGAGTTTCTCTCAAGGGACGACAACTCGCGAATGGCCTCTGGAAAAAAGGAGGTCATCAGCCGCAACGGCGTCAAAATACAGAAGCGCTATCTGAACTTTTCCATTGAACTGCTCTACGAGAAGTTCGCTTCTGAATTTCCCGACACCAAGATTAGCCGCTCAACTTTCTATGTGCATAGAAAGAAGGCTTACCACGTGGTTCAGCTGCGGCTTAATGATTGGCGACTTTGCCTATGCTCGCGCTGCACTAATCTCGATGTAAGTTTGGATTCTTGAGGGATTCATTCATTTTGCTTGGTGCTCTTAAATTTTCAGATTCTATTTTCTTTTTTAATGTGTTCTTCTTTTTAGTTGATCGTCAATGTGCTCTTTTGCCACAAGGTGTTAAACTCCCGCCAAAAGCACCATTTGGCCCAGGATTTGGTATGCAGCACCGACTCTTATCCGTGCATGTATTGCGAGTGCACTACCTGCCGTGATCAAAGCGTGGTGCAATGTCTGCCAGAAACCGTGCCGCAGAATGTCACGTATCAGCAGTGGGAGCTGACGACCGACCAGCAGACACAGTTTAAATCGACTCAGCTCGTAAAGGTAGGAATAAAAAAGATTTTGATGAATTTAATCAATACATTTGAATGAAAAGCATGCTTATAGTTTATACCCTCTTCTTATTTATATATTTTTCATTCATCAGAAGACATCCAGTCTTCCTGATGCCATCGCAGTCTTCAATGTTCTCTTGACGAACTACTGCGCCCATTTTCTGCGAGTCAAGCATCAGCTTGATGCAATTCGCCAGACGCGGCTTAACCTTTCAGCGGAGCACGTAATGCTGCACGTAGACTTTTCCGAAAATTACTCCACAAAATATGCTGCTGAGACGCAGTCTGCTCATTTTGGCTTTCGACCCGAGATAGTTATTCATCAAGGAGTTTTCTACGTAGCAGTAAGTCTGGCCTAGTTGCAAGTGAAACTGAATGAAAAAGTCAAACTAAACTAATAAAAATAAATTCAAACTCAAATTACTCAGGGCTCCAATACAGGCTTTTCGTTTGCAACGCTTTCCACGGAGAAGTCAAAGACGTCAGCAGCGATTCTTGCTCATCTACGGCCAATTCTGGACCATGTGCAGTCGATTAAGCCGAATCTACAGGCACTCACAATCGTCACCGATTCACCCACGTCCCAGTACAGGAACAAAGGAACGCAGTTTCTCATCCAGCGAGAAATGGCTCTGCGTGGCATCGGTTCCTGGCAGTGGCTGTTCACTGAGGCAGGCCACTGTAAAGGTGCTCCCGACGGCGTCGGCGCAGCGATCAAGCAAATGTGCGATCACGCTGTTTCGATGGGACAGTCAGTTACGACGATCAGCGACGTGTTCGCAGCTGTGAATGGGCAGCTAAGCCGCGAGTCGCGCATTTTATTGCTGGAGGTTAATATATTTTTATTTATCAAAGTTTTGTTTTGGGAGTAACTCTTCAATGTGAATAATAACTTAATAATATTGTTTTTATTTGTCCGTCAAGGTATCGAAAGCCGACATTGAGATCTGCGCCAAAGTGCTGGACTTTGTACGTTCGAAAATTCCTCCAATGCCTGGACTCGGCTCCGCCCACCAGGTGAAAAAGCTGTTCGCAGGAGCGCCAGTACTGTATCGTGAACTCGCGTGCGCCTGCACCGAGAATTGCGGCTGCTATGGTGCAAAGCAGTGGAAGCTACCGGTGTCTGATTTCAGTCCTGCTGCAGACACCATTGCCGCAGCCACTGCCAACACCGCCGCTGTCGCTGCAGACACCACCGCCGCTGCCGCTGCCAACACCGCCGCTGTCGCTGCAGACACCACCGCCGCTGCCGCTGCCAACACCGCCGCTGTCGCTGCAGACACCACCGCCGCTGCCGCTGCCAACACCGCCGCTGTCGCTGCAGACACCACCGCCGCTGCCGCTGCCAACACCGCCGCTGTCGCTGCAGACACCACCGCCGCTGCCGCTGCCAACACTGCCGCTGTCGCTGCAGACACCACCGCCGCTGCCGCTGCCAACACCGCCGCTGTCGCTGCAGGCACCACCGCCGCTGCCGCTGCCAACACCACCGCTGTCGCTGCAGACACCACCGCCGCTGCCGACACCATCGCCACAGTGACTAATCTAACAATTATTGAGCTCCCCCTGCCATCAAAGCTTCCCGAGGTAAACGACTTCGTTGTTGTCGTTTACGATGACAAGTGGTATCTCGGTGAGGTTCAAAAGGTTAAGGGTGAACGTCTTCAAGTCAGCTATTTGCGTCAGGCTAGCGACAAAACTTTTTCGTGGCCGCCAAAGCCAGATACTGACGAGATTGTGGCTACATCGATTCTTACAGTCTGTCAGGGTGCTCCGGAGCGCCTGGCAGGCAGCTCAATGCGACGGTGCTCAAAGATGCGACTGTCTGAGGCAGAATTTGAACGCATCCAAAGTCTTTTCCGCGCCATTGATGAAGACTAGTTTTGCCTTTTAATGCCATGTTTTACTCTAGTCTCTGAAGCCGCCAATTCTTTGACATTTTTGTATCATTTTTATTCAGCATTTTTACAGTTTTGCAATCTTTAATCATGCAAAATGCAACAAACAATTTATTTCTCTTTCGTCATTGTCATTCTTATTAGTCAACAAAATATAATTCAATTTACACGTGAAAATTATGTTTGTCGGTTTAGAATTTTTTGGCAAAACTATTTGTACACATGGCTTAATTTGTTCCTGTTTATTTTCGTTTTATTTAGCTCGTACTGGTAGTGTATTGTGAACTTTCTTTAACACAAGCAGCGATTGTCCCGAGGCCGAAACGAATTGTCCCGAAGCCGAAACAAATTGTCCCGAAGCCGAAACAAATTGTCCTGAAGCCGAAACAAATTGTCCCAAAGCCGAAAATACAAATTTTAAAAATCAATTTAAATTTGGGAAAATATTACTTCTGGTGCTTAAAAACACGTTTTTCTTCAATAGTATGATACCATCTATCATTTAAGTAAGTTTCGTGATAATATGAGTGCAACTTGTTAATTTTCAAGAAATCGGTAAAATTTTCTGGATTTACCCTTATAAATGTTCAAGTTTGTTTTAACCACACAAATTTCATTTTAGTACTGTCAGTACTGTAAGAACTAAAATTACTATCATATTAACAAAAATAAATATAGTATAAATGAGCCATTTGGGCAAAAAAGATAAGAACTTGTCAGTGGAGTTACCAAATGATATAGTAAATAAACCATTACAAGCCAACTGCTCAATTGTGTTAGTCATTTAGAAGAGGAATTTTCAGCTAAGTGCCCTGTACAGCTAAGTGCTAAAGGCTAAGTGCCCTATATAGCTAAGTGATAAAGGCTAAGTGCCAGAAATATCAGCCAAGTGCTGAAGCCTAAGACCCCTTAGGAATTAAGAAGTAGAATAAATCCTGGCTGTGACCCTCTGATCCATGGTATACCCAGGCTGGTGAGATAGTGCTTGCTACTGGGCACAGTATAAATGCTACCAGGAAGGAAGGAATAGGGAAGTTAGCAGTAAGACTCAGAAGAGAAACAGCTTTTATTGAGAGTAAAACAAGTATAAGCAACCACTATGACAGAATTATCAAAGGTTTTTAACTTGATATTCTAATAAAGTAAAAAAGCTATAATACCAAAATACTAAAAAGTATATATATATATAACCATTGTAAAAAGAATAATTTTTTTAGGAAACATACAGTGATAATATTACAGACTTACTAATATTGTTCTTAGTTTGAGTTGCTAATATTGTTCATTTTCAAACAAACAATAATCTAACAAGCAAAAAAGGAAACTGCCTAGGCTTCTTATTTCATTCTTTTTATAACTTATTTAAATACTGAAATGATAATGCTGCACATGGGTTGCCACTTAAAACTCCATTAATAGTTTTTTTTATTTTTAAACTATCATCTTGTCCTTAACTTATTCTGTATAAAAGCTTAACAAAGAAAAGCCTTCAAGTTAAAACTCTATCATTTCATCAGAATCCACATCATTTTATTTTAAAAATTTTCCTAAATTTTCTCTTTCTATAAATAAGTGCTGTTGTATTGTGAAAGCAACCTTTGTGCTTTTGTACATTTAGTTTTTATTTTAGTTTTGTTAATTTTTTGTTTTATTTTCTGCATTTCTAGGCCATTTACTTATTAGTTTTAGTTTTTTTTGTAGCTAAACACTTTTGAGTTGCCACTTTAAAATTGCTAATATAAAGATCTCAAAATATCTTTCAAAAATTGATGACTAGTCACAAGTCAATATAAGCATAGCCCTGCATTATTTTATAGAAAAAGAAACTATATTACCATGTCATTTTCTGGTCCAATAGAAAAAATTATTTAAGATAGTCCAGGAAATAGACTAAAAATAATCTGAGAATTGAAATAACAATTCTCTTTGGTTGCAACCTACTTTTAGTAATATTAGCAACATAACTCACTTGTTAAAGCTGTAAAGACATTAAATATTATGGATTTTCTTTTGATTGACTGTACTAGGAGCCATTTAGTACAATGTTGCCTACAGACCTATTAGCTACAAAACAACTACCCTTCTCCCAGACCTAAGCTTAAGGAACCTGGTACACAAAGACTTCCAACTATATTTATAGATCCTAGTCACTTAGTCAACTAGCCACTAGGGCTATGTAAAACTTTGGCCAATTTGTTAATTTCCCTTTATTGAGAGCTAATGATTTAAACCTAATTAATTTTTAATAAAGTTGTTACTTTTAATAGTCATCAGAAAACTTAAGAATTTTCTACAATCTAGCCATAGCTTGAATGGCCCTAGATATATGCTGGACTCAAAGCTTTGAATTGTTTGTGTCATAACAGCAGTATTCTAAAGTCTTATTTATCTTACTTTATTTAGCTGCTATTTATTGTGTTGTTGCTACTATTTCAAACTTTTCTTTAAACTTTGTTATAATGAATACTTATAAATTTAACTAAACATGGACTGGGTTTATTGTGCAATAGGGATACTATAGGATCCTGATGCTAAGAATTACATCCTAAAACTTTACCTAGGTTAAAAATTTTTCATATATTTTTTGTAATAGAAAATCTAAAATCTAATAATAAATAAAAATACTATTAGTGTAACTTTTGATTTTTTGGCAAATAGGCACTGTCTTTCATTAGTCACATTTGTTTAAATTTACTGATTAATTAACATTAAATCTTTTAAATTTTAAAGAAATTGACTTTGCAGATTTGTACACTAAGCTCAAAAATTTTATAATAAATAATCATTTATTATGCATTTTTTTGGCTAACGGCTTTTTGGTTGGTAGCCATGGCATAGTATAGCTAGATATTTAAATATAAATATGATAATTATGAAATACGTTTCTTTACTAATAAAAATTATCATCCTTTATATTAAAACATTATGTATTATTATAGAATTTTATTTATTAATTTTCTGATAATTATATTATTAATATACTTTGTAAACATTTATTATATTAGTTTTATTTAGCCTAATTTAATTAATAATTCTATTTTGTCAAATTTCTGCATTTATCTTATATTTACTCATATTTACCAATTGTGTTGCTTGACCCATTGCTTGACTATATACAAGAAATGACTTATAAAGTATTAAGTATTTATTACTAGTACTAAAGTTTCAAAGACCAAAAAAGGTCCTGCGAACCATTTTTTCTAATCTTTCTTCACAAATTAGCCACATTCAATCAATACTTAATAGTTAGCAGGCTATGGCTAAATAGCCTAAGCTACAGGGTAGCATTTTGTAGCATATAAAATTAGAATATAACTTTATATTATTTAATTTAATATTATATATATATATATATATACATTATAATGCATATATATATACAATGAATATAATTCAATTCAATTCTTTATAATTTCTTTATAATTATAATTTTTACTCTTGATTTATTAGACTGTCTATTTATTTTCTATTTTCAGGCAACCAACCCAAATAATTAAAAACAGCCTTGCCTAGCTCAAAGGCAAAAGGCTCTATATTGGCCTGGTTGTCTTCAGGTGCACAGCCATAGGCTCAGACTACTAGCACAAGTGCAATCACTGAATCTGGCCTTGATTCCCTTGAAAATGACCAGGATGGTTACACTAATGTCAAATGTAGACCTGAAACTGAGGATGAAAGGCTAGAGCTATAGCTGAAGACTAAAAAGTTTCAACTACACAGGCTAAAAGCTTTTCCATGGCTACAATATAGTAAAACTGACAATAAATCATACTGCTTTGCATGCCATGAGACTGTTCCAAGAACTGCTATTTTTAAACCTGGAGAGACAGCTATTAGAACTATTTACTTTCAATATACAAGAAAAGCAAAACTATTATCTGCTATTTGACCACCCAAGGCAAGAGTAGAGTGGGACGCTGCAGTTGAAAAGAACATTTGGTGCTCTTGGCCAGAAGTGAAATATAAGTTTGTATATATTATCAAGCCATTTTTCTAAATGTCTTGTCTCTAAAATTGAAATGTTACAAAGGACTATATATGAAATGTTTTGTGCTACAAATGCATTAAATCTCCATTCTTTTCCCACTGAAATACAGGTCAGATGATAAACATTTTGTTTTGCCAACAAAATGAGTACCCCATATCATTTGTGTCTAAATTGCCTTGCCTTAGTAGGCTACAAATGTAGCATTGCATGCTTACAAAACAGCCAGAGCCACATGGCCCACAGTTAGCAAATCTAGCTAATGAAAGCAAGTCTACAATAATAGCAGTTGAAGGACCAAGTGTCAGTGTCTTAATGCCAGCAATATACCATTGCTCCAATCAGGCTAATTATTAGTTTGCTCTAGCCATGGATGTGGGCATAGGATAAGAATGTTGGTAAAATTCAATAGGCTTCATGCTTTAGAATGCAAGTAAATATTTTCATTTTTCATGTATTGACTAACATAACCTCATATTTTACAAGTCAAGAATGCACATTTATTTTCCTAACTAACTCATTGTCACAATTTCCTACAGGTAGGCCTAGACATGGATATTTAATTTAAATTACTTTTATACTTTCTTTTTGAATTCCAATTAAATTTTTACCTCTATTCTACTAATATGCTTGTGCATTATTAAATCTTTTGATATTATATCAAACTATTGCTATATGACAAAGATTATAAATATATGCCAGAGTATACTGAACTATATGCCAAAATTTGTGAGTATATGCCAGATTATTCCAATATAATTCTCTTTTTCTAGACTATCACAACTTAAAAAATATTAAAATTATAAGATATACATTTAATATCCAAGCCCAATAAAGTGAGATATAGACAAAAGTGCAAATTAGATTCAAAAATAAATTAAATCTTGACAATGCATTTTATATGTATAACTTAACAAGATGATCACTCTACAGACCTTTTTAATAGCAGAAAGTTAGCCAGTGCATCTGCACCTATTTTAGTATTTAGTCAAATATTTTGTATTAAAACTATGAATTAAATAAAACAAAGTTTATTAATGATAATGGGGCAGGTATATTTAGCATAGGCCCTATTTATACTAATTGACTTTTTTAGAAATGAATTTGTTTAATAGTAAAATACAATTTTTGTTTACCTATGCAAAACATTTTTGTTATAAATGCAAGAAATTATTAAATAATAGAATAGGTCTACATTTAAGCAAACAATAAAAATCTAGTATAAATAGATGTAAAAAAGCATCAAAAATTCAAACATGCAATCTGACCTCAAGTACTATATTGACAATAAAACTTGACTTGAAGCTTTCACCATGGCCTAGTCTTAGCAATTTTACCTGCAGAGCAGAGTTAAAACTATTGCTTACAAGCAAGTTACTAATAGGGAGGGGAATACCTGCTACAAAGCAGAGAGGAAGACTGCCTAAGAGGCGAGAGATAGAGGTTACCTGCAGAGGAATTATCACCTTATGGTGAGAGAAAATACTTGCTGATGCAGAATGAATAGGCCTTTACTGCTAAGAAAAGCAAGATAAACCACCCCAGAACAAGATATATGGAACTCAAATTTATGGCTAGGGAATACTGGGCATAAAAAAGTATAGGTTGCAACTTGCAACCCTATAATCCTATACATTTCCTATAGTGAATAATAATATAATAGGCCCTACTAAACTCTTAAGACTTAACTTAAAGTTATACTGAATGTAAAATTATAATACAGGCTGGCCCTGTATGATTAGCGTATAATTAGAGAAGCGCATTTTAAGCGTATACACGCTTTTAAGTCTGGGCGATGAAGCGAAATAATTCACTCACTTACTGGCTGGACGGACAAATTCTTCGGTAAGACGCCTAAGCCCTGAACGACAGTAAAATATTAGCGTTTAAAATTTTTCAGCAATAAATAGCTAAACAAATTTTTTTTAATCTCCAAGTTATGGCGAAAAAATAGCGTTTATGTAATTCCTTCGCCAAAATCATAGGTCCAAGTAAAATTTTAGTTTAAAAACTTTTCCTATTAATCCACAAAATCCTCATAGCCTTGCTTAACGGCAAGAGTTTTTTAATACTTGCAACAACAACCGAAACTTCATAAGACCGAAATTTCACAACGTGGAACTGCCTAAAGCTAAAACCTAACTGTGCATATAGTTGTAGACATTGCTTAATCATCAGGATTAGAGATTGGTGTATAGAATTAGATTAATGGGTGAAAATTACTGCATAGACACTGTAAACTTTATACACCATTTAAGTGTGACGACACGCATTTTGGGTAAAGTCATTTTATTGCATTTGTGATTTAGTGGCAATGCACGTTCGTAATTTGTGAGTCGATTTTTATAGGTTTAATTTGCTGTCTCAAAATCTTGTCTTCAGTTTGACAAGCAAGCTTAACTTTCCTATATCCATCGACAACAGTGAGTTTTGAGGATTTTGCTAGCCTCAAGAACGTGGATATCATCCCGACTTATCGTTTTTTAATAGCTGAAGCTGCAAATACATGCGTGAAAATGCCTGTTTGTGACTATATATGCACTTTTTAGCATTTCAAAACCCCTGTACATTAGATATTGTAATATATGCGTAATTTAAAGATTGATTATCCTCTTTATTCAATAATCAATAATTACTATCATACTCGCCTTGCACTACTCTCAAAGTTATTTATGGGTTTAACTGTATAATGCAGACGTGGCTTTCCAGTCGGCTTGCATTTTCAATATTTACTGTCGTTGAAATCTGGGAGTTCGTCTAAGGTTCGAGTAAGTTCTGTGGTTCGAATCAAGGACAACTTAATTATGTGTTATCCTTAACTACTTAAGTTTTCCTTGGTTCGAATCTTAAAATCTAGCCATTTAGAGTGAGATTTAAGGTAAGATTTATGATGGGTGAAGTCTCTCTTGGCAATTGAGAGACGAGCAAAAATCCGTCTGCGGTTGTCACCATCTTTTTCGTTTTTGCCCCATTTCTTAACATACGCTCGTACTGAAGTAATACATGCCATCCGCATTGTCTTGTAAATTTAGCGCCGTTTTCAAATAACGTTAGCCGTAAGAAAGACAGAAATCTATACATTCTTTATACAAGTTAAGAAGAAAATTTTCTCAGTTGAGCCAGCAACATACTGTACGGGGTCAGAACAAGATAGAAAGGTATGTGCGCTAGCAAAATGCACGCCGAAACGCCGGGCGAGAGAATGCTGCCTCATTCTAGCTGGCAACTAGGAGAGAAAAATGCGCTTGTACAGCCAGCAGCTGTACGGAGCAGTCCGGCCCAAGGTTTATACAAACGCACACAGAAGAGCAGAGAGAAATGGAATGAGAATGATCCAAAACCGCCAGGGCTGCAGTTAGTATGGCTTTTCTTTAACTTTGCCGGACTTTTCTAAGTGTATACAAGGCATGTCGGATTCCTTAGCAACCGCAGCGAGCTACGCGGAAGACTTTCATGACAGTTCATCCACAGATGCTAACGGCCCTGAAGATCGTAGGAGCAGCTCGCACTCGTCACAGAGTCCGCGGCAGAGGTCCATCACTGATGCCTACAGCGACACTTCAGTTGACGAGCTTCAGAAGCGGGTGGCGTCCTATCGTTACAGTGACAGGCACCGCAGGCGTCTGATTTGCATCTATGCGCCGGAGATAGAGCTTCAAGACGGTGAAGAGGATGGCGATTGGATGATGATGGACAACGGCGAAGCTCGGTGCGAGAATCCTCAGCAAGCGGGCCAGCTGACGGCTAGGTCTCGACGTTCAGGAGTCAACGATGGAATCGCAGTCAGCTATTCAAGCAGCTTCGAGGCTACAGCAACGTCGGGCACAGGAGGGACTAGACAGGCGCAGACTGGAAGGAGCCGGCGGATGACCGCCACCAGTGACAGCAGCAGCAGCAGCAGCAGCAGCAGGAGCAGCTCGCCAGCTTCAAGCAGCAATGGTTTGAAGAGCACGATGAGTAAGCTGCGCATCATTTCAATAGAAGAGCTGACCCAGGCGCACGCCGAAGGCCAGGCGGAGCACCGGTTCCTGAATGATGCCCACGAGCGTTTGGTGCGCACAGCCCGTTCCGAATCCTCCGAATCAACGTCGCCTGCACCGACACAGCGGGTGGAGTTTGTCGAATCTACGGACTACATGCATTCTCGAGTTTCTAGCGTTGCAATTGAAGCTACTGCAGGCAGACTGCTGGCACAACTTCGGTCTAAGAAATCCTTGGCTTTGCAAGCACCGCAACAGGATGCATCAACCGCAGCGAGATACTCTCATTATTTTCCAATCGCTTCTGTTGACGCCGCCGAAGCTCAAGTGCCTCGCCTAGCTGTGGAGCAACTGCGCATAGACAGCCTACGTCGGGCAAGTCGCCTACTGACGTCAGGCGTCGTTCACGATACCACCGGCTGTCCCGAGTGTCTGCAGCTTCGCAATCGTCTGGAAGAAGCCGAAAATGTGCGCAGACTGGCCAGCCGGGTGCGCAGAAACACGACGGAGCAGCGACTGCAGCAGCACCAGCCAGCCAGCGTGATGTCGCGCGAGATGCTGAATGTGGCGCGCGTGGCCAGGCTGGTCAGCGAAAGCATGCGCTCGGGCAAGGCGCCGCCTTTTCGCTGCCTCTCGTGAAATTGCTTGGCGTGGTATTTAAGACGTGACTTAGTAAGTGCATCATAGATCTACTGCAATTGTCCTTGTGAGGCAACTGTGTCTGTCGCTGACTATCGTTTTAACTTGATATTGTGACAATAAAAGTCTCTTCTAAAGCGCTTAAATAGTGTCTCGTGTTCTCATTACAGCCCCAGCTAGACTGCATCAGCTATGGAAAAACAGATAATTTTTTTAAGCAAATGCTCAATCATAAATCATTGATGCTCATCAATGTATTATTAGTTTCTTTTGTTAAATCGTACGTGGTCATGAAAATGCGTTTAGCTTACTACTCCTACAAGTAGTATATCAAGCGCTTGTTTTCTTTGATTGTGATAATTTTATTAAAACTGGTTGTTAATAGTGAAATATTATTTGCAAATATTAACAAAATTTCAGTGTAATTAAATACATTTGAGCGAAAATCAAAGAAGAAGAAGAGATAAATTTTTTGTCCTTTGACATTCAATGCAAAATAATTATTCACTAAAAGGAGTTGTTTCGCTTTTTACCTGGAGCAATCTGGACAAGGAAGATGGACAATCTACAACAATTCAGAAGTTAAACGCTCAGAAGCCTCGATTTGGACATGTCATTCTTAAACATTATTCTCATATATCATTAGCTGATACAATTCTCTAAAAGGGATACGTGATAGTATAGTAATGGCATATTTCAGATGCGCCACTATTTAATAATTAGAGAGAAGCTCTCTAGGACAACTTTTGTGTTACAATTGGGATAATGCATTATAGTTAGAAGTGCACCCGTCCAAAATTATACTGAATAATTGATGTCCTTTGCCAGGTAACTTGACTTTGGGTCTTTCTACCAGACTCTAGCTTGCTGAGTTTGTGTGAGTCCAGTGCGACATTCCATTCAATATCAACTACTGTCATATCAATACCGGGCTTTCATGGCTTCAATTCTGATACGAGATGCCCAACTGTTTCTGTTTATAATGAGCCATTCCAACTCTACCATGCATGTACGAGTATGTGCCGGTCGCTGCAGTAACACGTTATGATATTTTAATAGTAAATGTATCGCGATAACTAATAGTAAAGACGCTAGTCATTTTATCTCGTATCCATCTGCCAGCCAGTTGCTCAGGCTTGAATGAGGATTCTGCCAAGCAAGCATATTTTGACAGAATTTTTTTAACTACGCTCCGAGTAAATGCTCCCATGCTCCCATTATTTTTTATTCTAATACCATTAGCTGCAAGATCCACAAGAGATGGCCGTTTTGAAGCTGAGAAAAAAATGATTGAAAATTCAAATGGGGATTTGGGGACGGTAGCAAAGCGAAGCGTCAATTTTCTTTATTTCACTGTTTGCTTAAATAAATCGCAGTGCAATTAAAATTGACAGAAAACGCAAAATTTATCAGTTAGCCTCTTGCTCCAGAGTCTAGAATCTAGAGATTTCTGCGCAGTTTGAACATCGAATCTAAGTTAACATTGACTTGATGCAGGCATAAAAGGGAGGTTTTATTTGGCATGGTAAGGTGTTGAAGGCGACAAAGAATAATTAATGAATAAAAAAACGTGGTGAACAGTTTGAATTGCCCAAATTGCGAGCCATTCAGTCTGCAATCATGAGTCACCGACCATATTTTGTCAAGCACTTCCGGGATCTGCTCTGCTCGAATTTCTCATTGAAAAATCTCTCGTGGCTCCACCCTTAGTTCGTAAAATTCATCGAATCATTGCAGTCACACAAGTAAAGCATAGAGCAGGATTAGGAAAATTTAGGCATGCAAGGGTGATAACACTCAATGCAAGGGGTGACTCTAGGTCGCAATGGAGGATGGGGAACGGGTGCACCTGCGCTGCAAGAGTACGCGACACAACAGTAATTTTATGCTTCAAAAAATTAACAACAAACTTTTTTAGCCGGCTTCGGTTTTCGGTCCAACGGTTACAAGCCAAGCAAAAATTAGGGGCCACAATCGGAAAAAGCTCTGCTTCATCTACTTGTCAATAAATACTCGCTTTAAATTTTTTCCCCATTTGCCACTCTGACCGCATCCACAAGTTCAACAGTTCTCGTCACGGCAGCGCCAAGAAGAACTGCCGAATCTCCTCCTCGCTCAGCGACTTGTTCGCGATTGCCACGGCTCGAACCACGCCACGCAGGTACTCGCTCACCGGCCGGTGTCCGATGAAGACTCGGCAGCAGCCGCTGGCCAGGGCGGCAGATCCTGTCGGAATCGGGACAACATCAACGAACCTGTCCTGGTAGAATATTTGAGAAGCTGAGCCACCATCCATCATCACAGCAGCGACGTCGACCCAGGTTGATGAGGAGCCCGGAAGTTGACCTTGCTGAGAGAATATTCTGGCGGCGCCGCTAACGGTGGAAGAACAGCCTTTGGGGCTGGTCGAACTCCCAGAAATGGGGTCCGATGATGCTTACATCAGCGAAGGAGCGCGCCTCAATGAACGGCTGGACCCTCGGCTGCCTCTTCAGCCTCATCAGCCACGTGAAGCTGGCCGAAGGGTCGCTCGACACGAAGCGGCTGTCGTTGAGCAGCGCATACGACGATTGTCCATCGAAGCGGGCGCCCTCCTCAGTCCACTGCAAGCCCGCGCTCTCCAGCCGCTGCTCAGCTGCAGTCGGTGCGCCGCTCTGACACACCAGGTTGGTGAAGCGGTTGGCTGCCGGCCCTCCTGCCAGCCACACGCCGATCAAGCGAGCGTCCACCGAGGCCGAGCAGCTCGCCAACGACATGGAGCGGTACAGCGAGCACTGCGGAGCTTCTGGCTCGTCTTCAGCGCCTCCCGCTCCGATGGGCTCGGCTCCGCTCGCCCGCATGGCGCCGCACACGCGCTGGTAGCGGAACAGCGCGCACACGCCTGTCTGCCTGTTCCACTGAAGCACCAGGTCGGCAGGAGAGCCGCTCGCTTTGAACACGCAGGCGTGCAGGCTTTGCGAGCTCCATGTCGTCAGGGCGGAGCTCTCTTCGAGGCAGAGGGCTCTCGGGTACTGGCACCAGCGCCTGCTGCAACTTGATTCAGTATCCACACACACGACCAAAGGTAAGAAGAATGGAAAATACGATTCCTGTAACATGCATTGCGTTTATAGTTTTATTTTGCAGTTTTTTTGCTTGTAATTGTAGTTTGATAAAGTGTCGTTTTTTGATACAAGCTGATGTCTATATTTGCCTTTTTTACGATGTTTCTAGGAAATAAGCAGGAAACAAAATATTTTATGTTGATTTTTTGCCCGTCATGAGCTGTTTTTTTGCTGCTGAGGGCGACGATCTGTAGGACTGCATGGGGATGGGGGAGAGCTGAAGCCCTGCAGCAACAACAAGTGGGCTGTGCCATTATTCAGAAATGCTTCTGAGTATAATAGGATGCGAAAGCATTGGCTAGCATGGTGGGTGGGTTAGAAGCTGGGGCAGTTAAGATAGTTTACCAGACTAATATCAAGACTGCGTAGTGACTGCAGCTTTTTAAACTTGCATGAACGGGTTAGTTGTATTCATTGGCAGTTTATTAACGTCGTTTAATAATCTGTAATTGCTTCCCAATTCTACTTATTAGTAGTATAAAAATAATATCATCGAAATTTGCTCTACTTAATCATTTACGTGAATGAATCCTGGAAAACAAGGGACTTTGGAATTTAAACAATTAGAAATATTGCTGAAGCGATTCGCAGATGTTTTTCTCAGACAAGGATACGTGTAGATGAGCAACTACTCGTAGAAGGCTCTTGTAGAAATATTATTACTATTTTTTACATCTTTCAATCTTCAATAAACTTTTAGAATGCGACAGCGTAGCAATAGCTATAATTAATTATAAGAGAGAGGGCTCTGGAACAAATTTAATAAATAAATTGGGATAATGCATAGATAGAAGTAAACCTTTACCACAATGGATGTCCTCTAAACACTTTTATACGGTACAATTTTGTTTCGCTACTAAGCAGCTTGCCTATCTGACTGTACCTGGCTAACTGATGCAATATTGAAGGGTTTATCTGGCTTGCTAAGCGGATATGCGCCACTGCCACATGCCTTCAATATTAAAACTATTGTTAGATAGCACTTTACTGGAAAATTAAAGCTTTATGGCTTTAGTGCTCATCGATGCAGCAACAGAGCTGCTGCTGAAACTCAGGAGATGCTGTACTGTTGGCGTTTTTTGTGAGCCATGTTTTTTTAGCTGCAATTGTCAGCAAGTCAACTCAGCGGTTTGTCACTTGCTGGCTGATGGAGACGGCACTGCTCTACTCTAAATGAAATGTTTCTGTCAGGTTCCAACTGGTTATTTCCCCGGATGATGAGGGTTTGGGAAATTTTGGAATGGCATGCCCAGCACTGCTAGCAGATAACAAGCCAATCGATATGAATGAGGCTGAGAGCTGACTCATTCCAAGCCTGCGAACTTTTGCGCCGTCGGTGACTCCAGCTGGCAGGCCATGTCATCCGCGCTGAGTCGTACTGCCCCGAGCCGGTACAGGAGGTGCTGCTGCTCACGCTGCAGGCGCCCTACCGACGAGGACAAGCACGAACTCGACGTTACATCCATTAGCTGCTGGCTGACGCCGGCGCCCCCGAGTCAGCCAGAGGCGCGGCCTTCGTTCGCGCCCAGGCCCTGAAGCGCGCCCTGTGACGCTGCTTTGACCATCTGGCAGCGCATTGTATTGTGGCTGTTGCTCAAGCCTGCCCAAAATGATGCGGCCCAGTAGAGCCACGGATAACCCAAACACAAGCGCAACACAACACAGCAAGCACAGTGCTAGCCTCACAATACTAAGACACTGCATGCAGCACCACCAAGTCGATTGTTTTTCCGCACAGTTGAATTATGAAAGTAAAAAGCTGACTCCAAGTAGGGATCAGGGGCGATCCGAAAAAAATGAAATTTTCAGCATTGTAATTTTGATTCACACAAGTATTTTGTGTTTTGGGTAGAATTTTAAATGGAAAAAACGCCGATTAACAAACACAAAGCTTCTTTTAATAGTTTCTGGCCAGTTTGAGCATTAAGTAGAAGCTTAATTTTCAATTGCTAAGTGAGCTTCTTACTGGGCCAGGAGGCGGCAAAGAAAAATTCAAGTAGCAAAAAAAATACATGGTTAAGAGTTTGAAGTCCAAGCTATTCAGTCTGCGACTGCGAGGTATCATGAGGTACTTAAAAATTATTCTGAGTAATGTTCTATAGCTGGTAATAGCTCGTAATAATAAACGAGAGCCACTAGCCACCACGATGCTTCTAGCATTACTGCATTGATTATATATAGTCTGCACCACACTCGCACTGGGGAACGGAGTACGGGTGCACCTGCACCGCAAAATTCCACGACATAACAGTAATTTTCTGTTTCGTATTGACTGTCAAATTTTGCCAGGTACCGTTTGGATACGCTAATTGGCGGCTACAGAGCAAGTAAAAATGGGGGCAACAAAGGGAAAAAGTTCTTCCATACTCAACCAATCTCATCACGGCAGCATCGAGAAGAATTTCCGAATCTCCTCCTCGCTCAGCGACTTGTTCGCGATGGCCACGGCTCGAACCACGCCACGAAGGTACTGGTTTTGCCCGAAGCTCACTGGCCGGTGTCCGATGAAGACTCGGCAGCAGCCGCTTGCCAGGACAGTAGATCCTATCGGATGCCGGGTAACATCAACGAACCTGTCCTGATAGAATATTTGGGAAGCTGAGCCGCCATCCATCATCACAGCAGCGACGTCGACCCAGGTTGATGAGGAGCTTGGAAGCTGTGCTTGCTGAGAGAATATTCTGGCCGCGCCGCTAACGACAGGGTAAAAAAGAATCCTTCGGGGTTGGTCGTTCTCCCACAGATGAGGTCCGAGAGTGTTCCAATCAGCGAAGGAGCGCGCCTCCATGAACGGCTGGACCCTCGGCTCCCTCTTCAGCCTCATCAGCCACGTGAAGCTGGCTGAAGGGTCGCTCGACACGAAGCGGCTGTCGTTGAGCAGCGCATACGACGATTGTCCATCGAAGCGGGCGCCCTCCTCAGTCCACTGCAAGCCCGCGCTCTCCAGCCGCTGCTCAGCTGCAGTCGGTGCGCCGCTCTGACACACCAGGTTGGTGAAGCGGTTGGCTGCCGGCCCTCCTGCCAGCCACACGCCGATCAAGCGAGCGTCCAGCGAGGCCGAGCAGCTCGCCAACGACATGGAGCGGTACAGCGAGCACTGCGGAGCTTCTGGCTCGCCTCCAGCGCCTCCGCCGCTAGCAACACTTTCAATTTCAATTTTTGCAACACTGCCAACGCTTAAAAGGCTTTCAGCGCCTCCAGCGCCTCCCGCTCCGATGGGCTCGGCTCCGCTCGCCCGCATGGCGCCGCACACGCGCTGGTAGCGGAACAGCGCGCACACGCCTGTCTGCCTGTTCCACTGAAGCACCAGGTCGTCAGGAGAGCCGCTCGCTTTGAACACGCAGGCGTGCAGGCTTTGCGAGCTCCATGTCGTCAGGGCGGAGCTCTCGTCGAGGCAGAGGGCTCTCGGGTATTGGCACCAGCGCCTGCTGCAGCTCGATTCAGTATCCACAAGAAAAACAGTGAGAAAAATGAAAATTACTACTTCTATAGCAAGCATTTCGTTTCTTGTTTTGTCCCGCCGTTTGGTAGCGTCGATGTGCTGTCGTTTATTTATGCAAGCTTGATGCTGCAAGTTGCTTTTTGTTCTTTTTGGGAAAGAGCACTGAGTCAGAATTTTTCTATTTATTTCAAAACTAATGTTGCCATTGGTTGCATTTTCAGTGATCCTAAGGATGCCGAGGTCTACACGGCTGCGGGGATGAGGGAGAGCTCAAGCCTTTCGACAGCTGCAAGTAGTCCAACCCATCATCCAGTGGCAAAGCCCTATCATTGCTCTGCTGCTTCTAAAAAAATGATGCTACGTTGCGTGAAAGCTGTGGATAGGGAGTTGAGAGGTCGGCATGACAACATAGTGACTGCAGCTTTTTTCAATTGCAAAACTGGCCAGTTCTATCCAGTAGCTGCCGATCAATAATACATCGCTCTTTTATTCTACTTATTATTAGTATAAAAGTGTTTGATGCACTGTTGTGAGCTCTCCTAACCAATGGGGCGACTAAAGCGGCAAGCTTTTTGAATTTTTTTGCAGTAAGAAATTCCTGCCTTTAATTATCGTAAAATCCGATTGATGCGTTTTAAGGGTGCTTCACAATTTAATTGTGAAGGTCCCTCTCTGTTAGGCCACTCTCTCTCAGGTCTCTCTCTCTCAGGTCCCTCTCTGTTAGGCCACTCTCTCTCAGGTCTCTCTCTCTCAGGTCCCTCTCTCCCAGGTCCCTCTCTCTCAGGTCCCTCTCTCTCAGGTCCCTCTCTCTCAGGTCCCTATCTCAGGTCCCTCTCTCTCAGGTCCCTCTCTCTCAGGTCCCTCTCTCTCAGGTCCCTCTCTCTCAGGTCCCTCTCTCTCAGGTCCCCCTCTTTCAGGTCCCTCTCTCCCAGGTCCCTCTCTCAGGTCCCTCTCTCTCAGGTCCCTCTCTCTCAGGTCCCTCTCTCTCAGGTCCCTCTCTCTCAGGTCCCTCTCTCTCAGGTCCTTCTCTCCCAGGTCCCTCTCTCAGGTCCCTCTCTCTCAGGTCCCTCTCTCTCCAATCCGCTCTCTTTCTCAACTCTCCTCTCAATCAGCTCCATTCTGAGATAAGAAAATTCAGAGTGGCTGTCGCGGCCCAGGAATGACTAGCTGTAAACAGACCTCGAATGAGGGGAGGTTGAAGCCTTGCAGCAACAAAAGTGGGCTGAGCCATCATCATTCAGTGGCAAGCGCAGGTAGTTTGTTCGATGCTTCTGTATATAATAGGATGCGAAAGCATTGGCTAGCATGGTGTGTGGCTTGAAAGCTGGACAGTTCAAAGAGTTTACCGGACTCCGTAGTGACTGCAGCTTTTTAAAATTGCATAACTGGTCAATTCGATTCAGTGGCCGCCGATTAATTATCTGTAATTGTTTCCCAATTCTACTTATTAGTACGGTAAAAATAATTCTAGCGAAATTTATCATTTTATATTCAGGTTCTCCAATTATTTTTTTAAAAATTTACCGACGAATGGTTTTGTTTTTTTACTTTATGGAAACCGAAATAAGCCTAAATTTAAGAATTTAGGATGAGAAAAATTCCACGTAGATAATCTCCAGACGGTAGCTGGTCGATGTGGCTTTGTATCTTGTAGGGCAAATATTTCAAAGTTCAGAATAAGACTTAACCAGCTGGCGACTCACAAATGCGCCAATGAAGAAGACCTCCTGGACGTGCGATTGATTTGCGACTCATAAATAAAATACCTTCTGAAATGGATCCTCAGGGTTAGAGAAGCTTCAAGAAATGGCCAGATAAAGAGTACCCTAAGAGTGAGATATGCACAAACCAAGCATTAAATCAAACCACACACGTTGAAAAGGCAAGGACTACTAGAGTAAACAAACTGACTCCTAGTGTTCCTTGAGCTGAGAGAAAGCAGTACACAGAACAAGCTCTTTCAGCTTTGGATTAAAGTGTGTTAAAACGGGCGGGTTAAGGCGATGCCAAAGAACAAATCACTTGCATGTACTGTACATGCGAGTCAAAGGGCCTAAGAGCAGGCTGGAGCCAATGGGATTAGGGGGCAAGGCCTGAGAGGTACCGACTGGGAGCGGGCATATAGGGACACATAGGGAAAGAGAGACAAGCAGGGTTGTTTACGCAAACTCAAATGTCCGGTGTAAAGTACGAGTGTACTAATTGATTACATGGCCCGCTTGACAAAGCACAATAAAATTTTCTCATTAACGTAATAAGCAAAATGACTGCAGCTTGCTCAGGATGCCGTTTCTAACAGCCCAACTCTGACAACAGTTCTGTTTCTGCTCGGCGTTATCCGTTATCCCATTGCAGTAATCCTCTCTCCGTTCCAGCGCCCATACCATCCTCAGTAAAGATAATTAGAAAATCATTCCCAGAATTACGGAGGAGTAAAGCAACAATCAAGTCAAATGTTTTGCAGCTTTGCAACTGACTGGCTGACTACATGCGACCAAACTATAGAGACCCTTAAAACGCTTAAAAATATTGGAAAATTCTCAAACCAAAGTTACTTTATTCAATTGCATAAAAATTTAGATAGAAATACTTCAATAACATCGTTAAAGAAACTTCTATCAAAGCGGTAAAACAGATAGATTAACAAACTTAACGTTATATAACTGCCTAATTAACACGAAAAATATTCACTTTAAGTATTTAGTAAGGCAAAATAAATTATTTCGTTTCTCTTGATTTAGCCAGACCACGACACGATGCTATGGCAATAAAGCGAAAAAGCGCCTGATTTCCGTCTGTGTCATTGAGTCATTGGCAACAGCCACAGCTCGAACAACTCCGTTGAGAGAATTTGGGTTGGTGCGAAACCTCCGACCAACAGACAGGATGGGACAAGAGATGGAGGGACGGCCCGCATACCCGAAGTTCATCGGCTCAGCGAAGCTGCCGTTAAAGTAAAAGTAAGACAAACTGGAGTTGCCAGACACCACGGAGACTCCGATGTCTATCCAAGCCTCGCTGCTGGATGAGAGAAGATTTGTTTTAGAGTAAAATCGAAAGTTTATGTTGTCATCACTTGATGCCGTCTTGGCAAAGTACAGCCTGTTTGGTGAATCAAATTCCCATAAGTGAGATGCATATGGTTCATTCGGGTTAGAGCATGGAACCACTTCCAGGAACGGCTGGACCCTCGGCTGCCTCTTCAGCCTCATCAGCCACGTGAAGCTGGCTGAAGGGTCGCTCGACACGAAGCGGCTGTCGTTGAGCAGCGCATACGACGATTGTCCATCGAAGCGGGCGCCCTCCTCAGTCCACTGCAAGCCCGCGCTCTCCAGCCGCTGCTCAGCTGCAGTCGGTGCGCCGCTCTGACACACCAGGTTGGTGAAGCGGTTGGCTGCCGGCCCTCCTGCCAGCCACACGCCGATCAAGCGAGCGTCCAGCGAGGCCGAGCAGCTCGCCAACGACATGGAGCGGTACAGCGAGCACTGCGGAGCTTCTGGCTCGTCTCCAGCGCCTCCCGCTCCGATGGGCTCGGCTCCGCTCGCCCGCATGGCGCCGCACACGCGCTGGTAGCGGAACAGCGCGCACACGCCTGTCTGCCTGTTCCACTGAAGCACCAGGTCGTCAGGAGAGCCACTCGCTTTCAACACGCAGGCGTGCAGGCTTTGCGAGCTCCATGTCGTCAAGGCGGAGCTCTCGTCGAGGCAGAGGGGCATTCGGTACTGGCACCAGCGCCTGCCGCAGGTCGATGCAGAGCAAAGAAGCGGCAAAAATAGAATAGCAGCTGATGTAAAAATGTTCTTCATTCTTGCCTACTTTTGAAAGTTCGTCTTCGAGTTCTAGTTATTTAAGCTATGCCTCTTTTTTTGAGGAATTGGGTATATTTTTTCAAAAAGTTGTTTGGAAGGAGATATTTAAATATGCACTTCGCTTCTCTTTAGCAACAAAAATATTTAGTTGATTGCTGGGGGTTGGCTTTCCCAGAACTAAAAGCTACCGGCATTTTTTATCCCGCTTCTGGTGCCTTTCTGGCCCCGCTGATGAGGAGGAGGGGACGGCCAGCCAATTTGTTGAATTTTGTTATGAATTTTTTTTAATTCAGATACGATAGCCTTCTGACTGGGGAGGGATGCGGACTGTGTGGCTATGCGCATTGGAGGTGAGCACGCATCCCCTGGTCCCAGTCTCCTTGTTGTCCGCCCACGTCTGTCAAGAGGACCGTTTTTTAATGACTTATTGCAAAATTTAGCCACTGGAGTAATTATGAGTGTAATGATTATAATTACATTTAAACTAAAACATTGCAACAGAAAATCAATTTACTGGGTAAATGGCTTTAGGTTTGCCGCTCTCTTTCTGTCAGCTCCCCTCTCTCAGCTCCCCTCTCTCAGCTCCCCTCTCTCAGCTCCCCTCTCTCAGCTCCCCTCTCTCAGCTCCCCTCTCTCAGCTCCCCTCTCTCAGCTCCCCTCTCTCAGCTCCCCTCTCTCAGCTCCCCTCTCTCAGCTCCCCTCTCTCAGCTCCCCTCTCTCAGCTCCCTTCTCTCAGCTCTACTCTCTCAGCTACCCTCTCTCAGCTCCCCTCTCTCAGCTCCCCTCTCTCAGCTCTACTCTCTCAGCTCCCTCTCTCTCAGCTCCCCTCTCTCAGCTTCCCTCTCTGAGCATGGCACATGGCAGATTGAGGCATCGGATTTTAATCCACCAAAAAAATCCTCAGCTTCTTGCTGGGAAAATTTTGATTGAAAAATCTACAGCAACACGCTGTGGACAATAAAGTTGAGCAATAATTAAATGATAAAGCAGTTTAAGGCAAATTATTGAAATTTCATATAAATGAAGGAATATGATTTCGCTTACCCTCAACGTTAGGCTGGAAGGCTTCTATCACTGATGCCTGAAGAGGGGTAGCGCCCGTAGAATTCTGAAGACATTTGTTTTAATGTTGACATTGTTTTTTTTTTCAGGAAAGAATTTCCTTGTCAATAAGAGTCATTGTAAAAGAGTCAGACAATGACAATGTCAAATAAGTAGCTAATTTATTGACAGTCCCTTGTGGTTACGCTTTTTTTGCTTTGGGTACTTGAATCGCTTCTAAATACTTCATTTAATAATTCTGCCTGGATGAGTGGCTCGGATATATCCCAGTTGTCGTTGCAAAAATTCACCAGCTGTTGACAGACTCAAGAGCTTCTTTTGCATGGTTTATTTAGCTAATATTTTTATTGCCAGGTACTTAATAATCTCATTTAACGTTGCTACGAACAAGTTATCAATCAAGAACTCTCTTCATACCATTAATGCATGACTAGTCCAAGGACCACTAGAAGCCCTTTATCGTGTAGTCCTTGGTCTAGTCTTTGGTTCAACATCCATGTTCAATAATGCGGTGACTGACTTGCACTTTCACGTGAGCGGTGAAATTAAGTTGACAAAATCGAACTATGACAACTGATAATTGAAGTAAAAAAGGTATTTCGGGAGCTATCCATCAAATTTATGAAGGCGATCAGTGAACAACATTTAATAAAAAAATTTGTTAAGATTTGTCTGCAGTTCCACGATTAATTTTCGCATATCCGAGCTCCTTCAAGGATTCCACGTGCAATCTGTCTCTTCTTTGTGCGAGCGGACTGTAGATGGACTGGACGTGTAGCTGACCTCGCAGTCACAGTCCCGAGTTCGAGTCCGACTTCTCTGTTTCCATCCGGGGAAGCAGTCGTTTCTGTGCCAGCTAGTCCAGCTGTTCCACGAGTTCCAAGTGCACCAGCCGGCGAACCTGCTGTGGGATTCGAAAGCCATCAAGGATGAATTGGTGACGTCAGCTGTGACGCAATTGCAGGTTCGAGTCCGGTTGCGCTGTTGGTTGCTATGGCAGCCTGAAATAATCGAAACCGAATTTATCTGGCGCCATTTTTTTTGCTTCCCGTGTTTTTCCATACTAATTTTTCATCCGTTTTTAACAATTGGAATGTGTGATTAAAATCAAACCTAATAGACTAAACTGTTAGGATTTAGGATTCTGTCAATATCGCAAGCACCGATCACTTCACTATTTACGTATTCAAGTGTGAGAATATTTCCGATATTATACACCAGCTCCTTTCTAAACTTGTATCGTTTGGGTGAGATCGAGTTCATTGAACCCACCGGAGCTCCAACTCGTCCAGCTCTGCCAGTCGCACCAGCCAATCAGCCTCTCGTCAGTTTGGACGTCGCCGCCATCAGGAGACCGAGCGTCGCAGTTCGCTCCCGATTGAGTTGGCGCCTGCGGCGTCGGGCACTCGCACACTCGACGGCGACTTCGGACGCTGGCGGCCAGGCAGGCGGTGGTCCAGCCAGTCCAGGCCGCCCAGGGGCACCAGCCGCCGCTGACTGTCCAATGATAAACGCGGGCAGGGATGCGGTTTACTGAATGCCTTCACGAAGATTCACCAACTTCGGTACCATCCAAGAAGGCGTCTATCTAGCTGCCTAAACTATAAGTTACTTTGTCTTGGAAAGCATCCAACTTCTCACCTCGACTACGGCTGGTGAGAGCCAGAACCCGGCAGCCAGCAGGATGGGCTGAAGCGGCCCCTACGTCTCCGAGAAGCCGGCAGAATCTCGGCGGGCACCACGAAACACCGTGGCAGCGCTGAGCGGCCGACTCGTATTTTGCTGCGCACTCGACCTCGGAGCGGGCGTCGACGACCTGCTGCTCGACGGACAAAACAGCCGGCCCGCTGTCCCACTCGATCTTGTCCACTGTGTACAGGTACTGGTCTTCGCCCGCAGTGCCCAGGGCAGAGCACGGCAGCAGAAGCAAATACAGGAAAAGTTCTAAGTTAACAAAACGCATAGTTGGACACATAGCTAGCGCTTCAATTTGCGTTGACAGTGGCGAGACAGACATCCTATTGCTAGTGAAAGTTAAAAAAAACTGCTGAAACATAATGGGCTCTCATGGAATTCGATAGCTGAGCGAAAATTTCTGTTGTTTCGCCCATAGTCACGTGATGCTCTTGAATTAGGCATGTTTGACATGACGAGAGTAAACACACTCTTACTCACAAGAAGTAAACCCAAATATCAAATTTTGTTTTTTTATTTACTCAGCAAACTGGAAACATCAGTATGCACTTCAGCTGCGAAAAAATAGGCAGCTACTTCAGCTTATTGTGTATTAGATCGATATTTTTTTCATTTCAGTTCTAATGTATACATCAATCAATCAGTCAGTCAATCAGTCAATCAATCGTAAATGCTGTCAGCAAATTTCATTTTCTGCACCATTTTCCAAAGTATCAAAAATGATTAAATGTCCACTTTTTAATGTCTTTGTAATTTATTCTTTTGTAAAAGACAATTTCGGTTTATCAAAAGTTTAGTCCACATTTAAAAAAAATGATTTCTGATTTTGTTCGCATGCTACAACCAATATGTTTGTCCTAAAGAAGAACGCGAATGCACCAGACGAGGCACAGAACTCAGCAGCTGGACCTAGGGACGAGGACAACGCTGTCGAGATGGATCCCGCGCGGCCGACCCGCAACCAGCTGGCGATGATCTTGGTGAGTGGCGATCGAACCTCCGTACTTTCCTGATGCGTGATGAAGGCTTTGTTGCGCAGTCTATGGACCCTCGATCAAAGAGCCCAAAGCCGCTACTCGTCTCCGATTTCCAAGCAAGGAGGGCTGCCCAGCCGAGAATACCGTTGTTCACAGCCGGTCAGGCGATTTGGTGTTTAAAGGAAATAAATCGATTAACGCAGAAAGCATCAGCCTGGCGCAGTGGATCGTCGGCAACGCCAAGGTGCTGGACTTCATGCTGAGCAGAGGTCAGCTGGTTAGAGTAGGTTCGGATGGACAGCCAGACGTCTCGGAGCTCAGACAGTACCTGAAGTACAACATTCAGATCGGCGAGCTGGCTGAGTCGGGTTTCAGCACGGCGAAGATCATGCGCTTTGACGAGAGCTACCGCATCAACCAGCACAGCAGCGATTTCCCGTGGGCTACGGAGTCCTTCCAGCTGCTGGGCAGGCACTTGTTGGCGCCAGACAGCATTAGCGACACTCGACCCAAGAAGCCTAAGACCTCTCAGCTGTCAACAGGTAGACAGGTGTGCAACAACTTCAACGCTAACAAATGCTTCCGCAAAATCTCAAAGTCCATAGTTTTCATCCAGCGTGGGCTGGAGGAGGTTGGAGACAGGGGAAGGAGAAGGAGAAGTAAGGAAAATGAAAGAAGACGGAGGGAAGAGGAAGGTAGGGAGAAGAACAGCACTAATTTAGGAGATGCATAAATTCTACCAAATTTCCAAATTCGGGTAATGTTAAAATTTGTGGGATTTTTGCATTCAGGACAAAGGAAAAAGCTAAGGAAAGAGGAATCCACCAATACGCGTGTATGCCAATATAAAAGTATGCAGTTATCAGAAAAAACACAGACTTGAAAGTTTCAGAGGACATATTTTTCTTCCTTGCAGTTTTGCTAACAGACGCGCTTTGCCGGTGTGTCAGGCTGTGTTAATATTTCGCCAAATTTGTTTTATCAGTTTTCTACTAGATGCAAATAAGTTCTTCTTTAGTAATAGTATTTAATAATTTTAAACTTCCAAGTGTGGTAGCAACAGAACTCTGTTATCGCTGTATATCTCTGTTTGTCCAAGAATATATGGGTATTTGATGGTGGACTTACCAACCCATTTAACAATTAATGGGAGCTGCGATAGAAGAAATACCATAAGTTATCGCATTTTAGTGCTAGCTTTTTGCAACTCGAGATTTTTCTAGTCATCAAGGTACTGAAAATTTCTTTCTTATCAATTCATCAAAAAAACTCTAAGCCTGATAGATAACCTTGACCAACGTTGGGCCCTGTGGAGTATTTAGACCAGCTGAGCAAATAAGCCAGAGGCAAAATCTCCCTATCTGAGGATCGCTGCAGGGGACATGGACCAGCCCTGGCAGCTGAACTCTATGGAGCCCATGAGCATCGGCTCGTACCGGTTCGTCGTCGAGATTAACTGCTCCCGCCAGGACGAGACTGAGCGCTGGTCTCACCAGACCCGGCTGTGGTTCATTTTGTTTTGTGTTCTGTTCAACTTGCTGCAATTGGCGGTTTGTCTTGTGGCCGTTTTCTGCAACTCGGTCGCTTTCTTAGCCCTGGCTCGAGTCGAATCCGACTGCGCTCTGGCACTGCAGCTCCGTTCGCTGGCCATTTCTGATACCATTTTCGTCATTGGGAACACGATTGATAACGTTTGCCACACAATCGAATCGGTTGCAGCCTCGAATCCGGAGTTCTTCAGCTTTGTGTTCTACGCCCACCCCCTAGCCTGGGCCCTGCGCGCCCCGTTCCTGACGGCGCACAACTGGACGATGTTGTTCGTCTCGGTTGTCCGCTGCGCCAAGATCCGCTGGCCGATCCGGGCCAACTTGTGCTTCTCCCGCTCGCGTACGGGCATCTGCTTGGCGGCCATCTGGATTGTTAGCCTGGGCGCGTCCTTGATTCGCTGCCTGGAGGTGAGCAGTATTTTCTGTCGCTGCTCGGACGGTCTCTACCGAGCGGCGATCGTAGCTAGCCGGGTCTTTCCGGTGTACACCACAATTGTGAACTACGGCCTGCAGACTGTCACGCCAGTTGCTGTGGCTGTGCCGGCCAATATATTTCTGCTGCGGTCTCTGCGACGCCGGGAGTTGCGTTTCGCTTGGACTGCGCAACCAAATAGCAGCAGGACCGGCCAGCTGGCGTACGGGCCGCAGCGGAGGGACACTTCCCGGGTGATTGTCCTGCTCCTGCATCTGTACCTCGTCTGCCAGCTTCCAATGATCCTGTTCGGCTTCAACGTCCTGCTAGCGGTGCCGACCCCGGTGTACATTGTGATCGGCCTGGTTGGCAACCTGATCGCATCGATTGACGGCGCCTGCAACTTCTTTGTCTACGTGTACGCCAATCCCCGGTTCCGCTTGGCGGTCAGGCGCCTCCTGCGACGCTCCGGCGTGTATCAGCCGTCAACTGTGGCTACCGCAGCAACTCGATTTTGAATTTCGCGGCACATTGGCAGGCTTCATTATAACAAAACTTTCCATTTTTCATTGGCGTTGTTATTACGCAAGAGAGGAGAGAGTTGTAGCCTAGTGGCTAGGGCGCCTGCCTTATGACCGGAAGGTCGTGGGTTCGAGTCCCGGCCCTAGGAGACAATTTGTGCCCTTGAGCAAGGCACTTAATCCCGCATTGCTTCAGTCCACCCAGCTGAGATCGGGTACCAGTTTGAGCTGGGTAAATTTAGGGTGGGTGTTGCGGCCCCTCCAGCCCGTCAGGCTGAAAGCGGTACACAGCACTCGGATGCGCCGCGCAACTAGCTGCGGCTGTGCCGTGGGCTGTACATCTGATCGAAAGATCGGGTGTCTAAATTTATGTTATTTATTTTAATACGCAAGAGCGAATTCAGATATTTTTGAGATATTTCAGATATCGATAGGCGATTAAAAATTAGACCTGTTTTCAAGCTAGGATGGTTCGTATAAAAGAAAAAAAACATATTAGTATTGTCATAGCATAATTTTTCAGTAGTATTTTTTCTTGCCATTTTAAAGATTCATCATTTTTCTTTGCCGTGAAAAAGAATTCTAGAGGAGATCCCGAAAGGACACTCGGTGGATTGACTTGTCGCATTGGACAATAGTTGGCCAATGTCATTCATTTATCATCAGCAACTTCATAGTCCTGGATTACTATGAAAACTGATCGACATGTACTCAACCCAAGAATAGCCGACCCCCAATTGTGTCCATTTTTCCATGGCCTATTCAAATTATGCACTATAGTGCTTGGAAGGCAGTCTTTCTGCCACGAATAGCCAGCTTAGCCCAGCTAATCCAACATATAATCTTAAAATACTGCAATTCATTACTAATTCACATATAGCTATCGGTTTCCTAATTAAGGCATCCAGTTCGACTCAGTTGGAAAATCAATAAATTAATTAAAAAAGTTGATGCCAAACGGCTGTAGAAGAAGCCCTCCTCAAATCCATCGTCCAGCGTTGGAAACCTAGGAAACAATGCGCCGCAGCGTACTGGCTAGTCCAATGCAAATTCCCAGTGTGGGAAGAGAAAGATTTGGCAGAAAAAACAACCCCCTTCATTCCCTTTTAGCCAAGTATATAGCAATAGCCAGCTGCTACCAGAAATTCCCAATTATTTATCTTCCATTTATGTTCATCGCCATCCTAAAAAGTCCAGTGAGAAAGTAATTCTAGTCAAATAACTATGCTGACTTTACGAAAGCTGTCAGTGATAAACAGAGAAATAATTGGCTTTGGAATCCAAGCACTGTTTTTCTGCCTGCTTCTGACAGCAGCCTTTGTTTGCCCTACATCAGCCTGCAAAAGACGCTGGTGCCAGTACCGGATGCCCCTCTGCCTCGACGAGAGCTCCGCCCTGACGACATGGAGCTCGCAAAGCCTGCACGCCTGCGTGTTGAAAGCGAGCGGCTCTCCTGACGACCTGGTGCTTCAGTGGAACAGGCAGACAGGCGTGTGCGCGCTGTTCCGCTACCAGCGCGTGTGCGGCGCGATGCGGGCGAGCGGAGCCGAGCCCATCGGAGCGGGAGGCGCTGGAGACGAGCCAGAAGCTCCGCAGTGCTCGCTGTACCGCTCCATGTCGTTGGCGAGCTGCTCGGCCTCGCTGGACGCTCGCTTGATCGGCGTGTGGCTGGCAGGAGGGCCGGCAGCCAACCGCTTCACCAACCTGGTGTGTCAGAGCGGCGCACCGACTGCAGCTGAGCAGCGGCTGGAGAGCGCGGGCTTGCAGTGGACTGAGGAGGGCGCCCGCTTCGATGGACAATCGTCGTATGCGCTGCTCAACGACAGTCGCTTCGCATCTGACAGCGTTGCCTCTGCGACTGGCTTCACGTGGCTGATGAGGCTGAAGAGGCAGCCGAGGATCCAGCCGTTCATGCAGCTGGTGTCGTGCAGCAATTTCTACGACATCGGGCCGTTCTGGGCCGAGTTTCCATCCGTGAACCAGCTCTATTTGGGCTCCAGCAACAAGCTGGCTCAGAAAGTGAACATGCACTCATCCTTGGAGATTCTCCCCGGGAGCGCCAGCTCCTGGGTCAACATGGCGGTTGTCATCGGAGCGAACGCATCGAGCAGCAAGTTCTTCGTTGGCTCGTCGTTCGACTCGAACACGACGCGAAGCGACGCGGCTGTGTTCAACCCGCTGTCGTGTCCGATGTTCCTCATCGGCAGGTACCAAGACAGCAACGTGAACTACACTCTGCAGGGCACAGTGAGCGCCATTGGCGTTGCCAACAGCTCACTGAGCGAGCAGCAGATCCGGGAGTTCTTCAGCCAGCTTCCTTGAATCTGCAGAGCTTGATGCATTGCGAAAACGTCCTGTTTAAAGCACAGAAACCATCCCAATTAAAAATTTACATGTGGAATACAGTCAATTTTGCAAAGATTTGCTAACATCTTTGGTACTTATTGTTTTGGTCACCCAAGTCCATGTTAGCCACGCAACCCTAGTTTGTTATAAAGAAATTTGGCACCTGATGATGCGACCAGCTGAGCTGAGACAGACAGGAGCTGAGAGAGACAGGAGTTGAGAGTAATTAACAACTTTGTCTGCTTGCTGGGTACTAACTGTCTTTCTCATTTAGAGTTTCAAGTGTTGATTCACGAGCCACAGTTCTCATAAGTATGAGCACCAAGTGTAACATGGCCATTGTACTCCGAGGTATGCATAGTTTCTTTTGCATCTTGTAATTGCTGATTCTTAATTATTTCGGCCGCAGCGTTTTACCTCGCTGTCATTAGAGTGAGGAGTGAGGGTAAAAATTCCATATTTATACCGCATATATTTCTATTGATTAAATTTATATTCACTTTTTTATCCATAATTTTCAGAAGATTCCAGGAAATTGCCTGTTGAGAGGCCTGCCTTCAAAAAAAATTCACGCAAAAAGTTATTTCCACTTTTATTGGATAAGTGGGACGGAGAAAAATGATCGTGCCTCACAAGAAGCCTGTTAAAATAAAAATGCAAAGCAGAGCAAGTTTTTCAAAGCTTTTCTATTTATTCAGAGGCCGTGACGTGGATTTCAAGCTAAATAAAGAAAAACTATGCTTATGGTGAGAATGAATTAATGCAACGCTTACTAATGTAATGTTAAGTTTTCTGCACCTCTCAGTGTTATTGAGAAATTGCAATGAAAAATTATAACTTTTTTGTCATCCCTTGGTATTTTGCGATTGCAAGCAATCATCCTGGACTAGCAAAAATTTTGCTCACTTATAAGGAAAGCTAGTAGTGAGGTATTTCAGGCAAAATGCGGGATTAACTCACTGTTTGGTATCCTAGATTGACATTTTCTTGTATTCAAAACAGTTCGATCCCGTTGATCTGCTTACAGTGACCGCACACCGTCAAATTAAAATATCCATCAAATCCCTAAAGTACGTTAAGCTCTCGTTCCCTGATTAATTTTTCCTTCTGTGCAAGCTATTTCTGCCTTCACCGGCTTGCTTTTTGATTTAATTATTTTATCAAGGCATTTTGGTTCTGCTGCTGCGTTAATCAATACCACTCGCCTATTTTTCATGTATTTCGTCGTCATTTAATTGATATCCGATATACGATCATTTAAATGGAGGAAATGTATGGAAAATGATCGAACATTACGAAATTGAAGCGGCAGGTGCGGCAATATACAAATATTGATAGGCTGCAGAGGGCTAAACGAGGTAAAACGTCGAGGTGCGTTCACACATTTCCTCCATTTAAATGATCGTATAACGAAAGTGAACATAGAGACGTCCCTTCTTTTTTGAAGAATCGTGGCCCATGATAATTAATAAGGCAGTGCTTATCCCCGCGGTACCGTCGGAATAATATTTTGCTTATCTGCACGGAACACTGCCGAGATAGGCAGACTTCCGTGCGGATAAAGCGGCACTTATTCCCACGGAACACTGCCGAGATAGGGGCAGAGAGTGGGGCAGATGTGAGTGGGGTGGACTAAAGCCAGTAAACATATTGGCTGGGTACGAGGGAGCAGAGTACGCGCACAGAAAGATGCGCATAGAGGGTGGCCACAGGAGAGGAATCACTGGCGCAATGAAATTTCCGCGACAGGCTTTACTATTTGTATTGTACGTAAATCAACCCCCTAAGCGAGAGGCTAGCTGAATCATATTCGAGTTACTCATTGATTTCAACATTATCAACAAACTGTTGTGACGATCTCGTCATATTCGGTGATGATCTATACATGTACGTGTAACTGAATTACAAAAGGGATATTGGACAACGTTACAGAGTTCTGCCAAATTTATAAACTCAAAATCAACATACAAAAGAGAGATCGTGGCAGCAAGTAGACTTGGTTCAAGAGTGGAATTTAACTATGGTTCCACATGAACACAAAGGGCAACCGTAGACCCACGCAATAGAAGTTAGCAAAAGTGTTTTCATCCGATTCTTCTCTCAAGAAAACTGGTGGAATTTCTGCAAAAGAAATAGTGCATAGTTCGATAGGGTAAGAAGGCGGGATCGAAACACATATCCAAAGATGAGATTTGCATCCGCTTCCAGTCGAGTGCAATCTTTAATTTTATGTCGAAAATCTGCAAATTTCTTATCTGCGTAGTGTATTTTTTTCGCAAAAATTGGACTCCAAAATTGAAAAACAAACGAAGTGTCCCGTCCTTCTACTTAAGGTGTCCTTGGCTACGATATGACGATTAGACGACTACCATGCAGTGCACTTATTACGGTTGGTCTCATTAGGTGTAATCTAAAAAACGAAATCATACAAAAATAATTGTCAGCTTGCATTTTGTTTTCAAATATTTTAGCTATAAATTATTTCTCAAAGCAGCAGGCAATTGCTGAACTACAATATGTTAAAAAATTTACCCCTCAAAACGTCAAAACCTCATTGAACCTCCAATGAGTGCGGCTTTATCCTTACGGTAGTCTGCCAACTGTATCTCTGGGCAGTGTTCCGTGGGAATAAGTCCGGCTTTATCCGCACGGAAGTCTGCCTATCTCGGCAGTGTTCCGTGGGAATAAGTCCGGCTTTATCCGCACGGAAGTCTGCCTATCTCGGCAGTGAGCCTCTTCATTTTGTCGGTTCTGGTTCTAGAACCAGAACCATTTTGCAAAGTATAACTTTTCAGCGGCGAATAGGCTGCGATTTTGGATTCAGTTTATTTGTTTTCAAAAACTAAAATTTACTTATAGTTAACGTAATTTTTTGCAATAGATTTAAGATTTAGGACAATAAAAAAATAGTGTAATTTTTTGTTAATCTGCTATTTTTCTTGTAAAGTTCTGGTTCTGGAATCGCTTCGTGAAGAGGCTCAGTGTTCCTTGCGGATAAAGCAAAATATTATTCCGACGGTACAATAAGCACTACCACAGCATTGCAGTAGCCCCCATCAAATGCACTGCCATGTGAATAAGCCAGGCATTATTGGCATAGCCCAGCGCGAAATAGTAAAACTTGGTTTATTCTAAGGCCTGTAGGAATAAGCACTACCTTGTTGTATATTATTGCTAATTAAAGGTCATTACATTACAGTCACTTCTTCATCTACATGTAGATACTTCTAGTTTGATGAAAAAGTAATTGACAAGGTGATGGTTACCGGTCGATTCGGCCAAAGCAAATTCGGCCAATGGAAATTCGGCTAAAGCCTAATCGGCCAAAGCCTATTCGGCCAAAATTTTGACCAATTCGGCCAATTAACAAAGAAAGGTAATAATAAAAAAGTATTAAATCAGGTTTCTCTATGACTATCTTGAAAGTCTAACAGCCTTACTGTCAACTGGCAATTTTAACATTCAAAGGGTCCTTTCAAAGCGTGCACCATGTTGTTTTTGTTTTACTTTTTTATCTAAGGAAACATTTTTGTGGTTTTACAGTAGTTGTGGAAAACAATAAAGGTACTTTAGTGCTTTAATTAGACGCATGAGAAATTCTTCTAATTCGTCCTCACATGAGTATACAGTAGTATATTCGCGACATTGCCTTTCGACTTTGAATTCTTTCGCGGTAAAAAGAGAACATCACACACACAATATAAATTATTTTTCGCGAGTTCAATCATAACGACATGATGACGACGTGGAATATAAAATACATGTACGATAAAGTTTAAAACTTGCAAAGGAAGTCTTTTCAAAGTCCATTATGATGTGTTGCACAGCAGGTTCATGAGGAAGCAGTCTAATAATTGCTTTAAGCGTCTCTTTGTAGTCTTTTTTTGTTCGGCTACTCATCAGAACGAATACAAGCGGTAGTTGCTTCACACTTTCATCGCTCTAATGTGCTTTTTAAAACTTCTTCTCTTATATTCTTCTCTAGCGTGTACAGTATCTCGATCTCACTCGATGGTAGTGTGAACGATCCTTTGGACGTCCAGCAATCAATTTAAATAAGCTCTAGCTTTAATTGAGCATTTAAAGTGATGCGACGCGAGGAAGGGGGTTGAGGGTGCGAAAGTCGTTGGGTAAAGGTAAAAATCAACAAGGATGAGCATGGTGTACATACATGAAGTATGAGAGGTCAAATAGAAGGATAGCGAGCGAGAGAGAGTGTAGGGGCATTGAGGCTTTCCGATATACAGATTTTTTTTCATGTACTTTGCTGTACTCAAACTCAAACCGGAATCGCAAGTCCGCCCTTCAGAAGGGCTTTAGCCCAGCTGCCCATTCAATTTAATGAGAAATCGTGTTGAGTGATGAAAGTGGAAAGAATTGCTACGTACATGTAAAACGCAACTTGAGTACGAATAGTTGGCCGAATTGGTCAAATCTTTGGCCGAATAGGCGTTGGCCGAATAGGCTTTGGCCGAACTTCCATTGGCCGAATTTGCTTTGGCCGAATCGACCGGCATTCCAAGGTGATTCGTTACCCATTCAATCAAATCACAAGTCTGATAGAATCATATTGTAATATTTTAAAAAAGAAATAGGGGCCTAAGAAAACAAATTACAACTAAATGCTAAATATCTTACCTTACCTTATTTAGCATTACCATTAGTCTACAACACTTAGAAAAAGGTAAGAATTATTGCTGCTTATCTATTTATAGTTTTTGGGATTTTTGGCAAATCAAATTTTATACTTATAGTCCCATTAATACAGTCTCTTAATTCATTTGAATAGGCCCACATTGATATTCTTACCTAGTAGGCCTAGTATTATTATTATAATTATGTTGCGCACACAAAATTGGTGCTGATTTTTTATGTATTTTTTATATTAAATTGTTGAAAATTAAACATGGGTAGTAAAATGCAACAAAAAGCAGAAAAAAAATTGAGATACGTACAAAAAATAATTTTATTTATTGACAATAATATTTTCTTCTATGCGCATAAGTTAGTAGTTTTTTTCCTCAACGCAGCAGCAGTGAACTTTTTCGCAATGCTATTATAGTGGATATGTAAACTGCTAAAATCTTCGTCATATGCATGCTTTCCTGTGTCATAATATAGTATGATTTATCCTGAAAGGCAAGAAATTCAAAGTTTTTTACTAAATTTAGTAACACTTTCTTGTTAAAATTAAATCTAAACTAATATTTTTTGGTTTTCTTGGAAATCTAGAATCAAACTTAGTATCTATTTCTTGGTAATTAAAATTATTAAATATATTAAAAATTCAAATAAATTATTTATAATTATATTATTAATATAGGTCGTAATTATAGAAATATTTATAGGGCCTTAAAATTTTAAATGTTTTTTTATATTCATATATCTTCAGGATATTTGAAATATATATTAGTCCTTTTTGCCTATTAGATCTTTTTTGTATAGTACAAGTGTTGTAGGGCTATTTAATATACTCTATGCCAAAAATGAATATCCCTTTTGAAAAATAGCATTGCTAAAAATTTTTAACCATATGGTTACATTACTATCAAAGTAAATAGTAAAGGGAGATAGGAAACAAAGGAGAAATGAAAATCATCAGGTCCAGTCACCCCACAACCCACCTATCCCATCCAACAAAACCCAGCATACACTTGAATTGAAGTTTACAACTTGAGACAGCAAGAGGGTATCCATTTTTTGGTACAGAGTATACAAATTATTTTGATCCTATTGACACCAAAGTTGTACTAAGGGTCTACTGTGGCAGATTTAAATTTGTCTTGCCTTGGTTTTTTAGCCCAAACTTCTCTTGCAGTTCAAGTATTTTACTGCAAGTCAGATAGTTGTCATGATCTGCTCTAATGCAAGGATTGCAACTTAGCATGTCTGCTGTAATGTGATTCTTACTGGGATGGTACTGGACTTTGAAATCGTATTTGCTAAGTCTTTCAAGAGTGGACTGTTGGACCTGGAACTCATACAGTTCAATCGTAACAAGCCACTGTGCAAGCATTCCAGTGGTATGCTTTTTTGAGTGCAGCCACTGCACCATTCCTGCACTGTCTGAGTTTTTGCAGGGTCTCGGTATCCAACTCTGCCTGCCAAACTGAGTCATTATTTACTAACAACCAGGCAGTTAATACAACTAGAACACAAACTGCTAGGGACACAGTTTGTCAAACCAGCAATGCTAACATACCTGACTAGCACTGTAGCAAATGAAATTCCGATCTCCACTTGTACAAGTAACAGCAATGATATAGTCATGGCAAATGCCCCTGAACACATAATTAGAGTAGCTCAAGCTGAAGAGTGCTTATCCAATTGATCTACCACTCTATCCAGTGACCCCTAGCTTGAATGGGCCTGCAAGGTGCAAGAGACTGGCATTGACTTAGCACAATTGATCAATTGCATCCAAGGTTGTATAGAGAAATCCTTCAAGGCAGATCTACAAAGTTGTAGTTGTGAAATCAGGAAGTTATGGTTGATTCTCAATGAGCTGAGCGTAACAAATGGGTTATTATATTGTAACAAGCCAAAATCTAACAACAAATCAATAAACAAATTACTAGTCATTCCGGAGACAGCCGATATTTCAGAATTAGTTAGGAATTACCATAGACAGATCAATCATTATGGAATCACTAAGGCCTTAGCTGTGATCCGATTAAAATTCTCCATCTTAGACTTAGAGACTTATGTCCGGGGAATTCTTGTCCAATGTGAAATTTGTGCTAAAACTAAAATCTAAACTAAAAAATAAGCAACCTATGCAACCTGAGTTGGTGGGATACCCCAATCAAGTAGTACATGTGGTGAGAGAGCAGGACTAAGATATTTACTCCTGATGGTCGATCCATTTTCCAGATTTGTCGAAATAGTGCCAGTTTTGGATGTAAGTGCAAAGACAACTGCAATGATGATCCTGACAGAATGGATAGCAAAGTATGGGTGTATGGAACAACTTGTATGGAACAATGGCACCGCATTTATAAATAGCATAGTAATCAAACTCACAAGGCTCCTCGAAGTGGACATGGTGCGCATCACCGCACATAGACCTCAAGCAAATGGGAAGGTCAAGCAAACAGTTAAGAGCCAAATTTGTGCTATCGCTTGGACAGACAGTTTGAGTGGCCCCTAGTAGCACTCTCTGGAAAAAAAAAACTAACAAAGGCTAAAAAAATATAGCAAAGCGGTTGAAAGCTGAGCAGTAATGTCTTATTTAATAATGTACTCTAACTTTTTCCTCATTGGTTATCATTAGTCATTGTCAGTTACATGTCGTCCTTGCTCATACTATAGTTGTTCATATCACTGAGTTGGCGCTGGTTGTGAGCAGTATGGCCATTTTCGCCAGTGACTGCAGCGTGGGTTATCAGTTCTCACCTGTTGTTTAGCCTATGTGGCTGTGATTTCGGCCTTGTGTTCCAAGGTCGGTTCCAGCGCCATGCTTGGCGTGCCCTTTGCGGTCATTCTTGACTGGTCCTCCCTTGGCTGGGTTTGTGTTTGGGCGCGGACCTGGGCTTGCTTTTGGGCTACCCAAATTCTCTCCCGTTTCGTCTTTTCGCTTCTTGTGTGTGGGGTTGCTAGCTAGGGGGATGTCCTTGGCTTTGTCTCTGCTCATTCTGTGTGTTGTGCTGCGTGTGACTGCATCTGTGTGTGTGCTGCATTCTGTTGTCAGCCATCCATTCGCCGTACCGCGCAGCTTCATCAATTCAAGGATTCACATTAAGTACAACACAAAAATGTAGTGAAAAAATATTATTTAGTGCTAAATGTTCATTGCTTTTCAATTTTGCTCGCCTTTATTATCTTGATATCAGGGTGCGGTAATCTAATCGCAGCTTTTTAATGAGGTAGCTGGGTAATTCCAGTTAATGCCGGTCGTCACAATACAGACATTATGTCTAGTATTTTTAAGTCTAGACTAGTCTAATCGCGACAAAAGTAAACTAAATTTAAGGTACCCATATATAGTCCCTAAAAAATTAACAGCCGCATGTATTACAACTGTTAAATCAAATTTAGCAGCAAAATAATTGTGATCCCGGTCGTCACGAGACTATTGTGTAAATGTTGTTTTAAGAAAAGAAAATGATATTTTACTGGATATAAATAATTTCATGCACTAAAATCTTATTATAATGTTCCAAACAGATGACTAAATAAAGTGAGTAATTTAATTTGCTTTAAATTGCACGTTTTTGAAAAATTTTTGAATTTTAAATAAACCTGGTCATCACATCCTGGTCGTTACTCATTTGTCCCAGTTGCAGTTGTCCATTGAAACATCAGCACAAAGTTGGCAAGTTGAAATACAAATGATACAATATTGCTGGCTACATTTTCCTATGTCTGCAAAATACATTTAACAGCATATTTTTTCTTTTCAGATGCAACATTCGAGAGATATAAAGGATGAAAATTGAAACAATAGCACAATTGGTGGACAAGGCGCGGCAACAGGTTAGAATCGCATAATTGTAAGAACTCAAATGGGCGCTATTAAAAGCAGTTCAGTAAAAATAGGTACAGTAGCTGTGCCGAAATGCCAAGGTAAACACATGATTGCGAAAATACGTGATTAAAACTCAAACTTAAAGTGGCCACGCAAATCGATAGGCACTGGAGGCTCCAGCAGCTTTTTTATGTCAGCCAGTGGGTAGTAGATGCAGTCCTTGTTCTTTGGCCACACGTAGCTGCAGTTACCTTTCTTCACCATGACATCTACTTTGTACTCAAACATTTCAGCCTCATCGTCCAGCTGTCGGATCTTCACAATTTGGCCTGGGAAGGACTCATTGTCGTAAGTTACCAGGACCCATCGGCCAACAGCTAGTTCAGCTACAATAGGGTTAGGCTCGCTGCTGCTCGACTCAGCTGATACCCGGCTGGTGCCAGGGAGCTGATTGTCGGTTAAAGAACTAGCAGCTTGAGGCGTGCTGGCAGATGCAGGCAGATCAGATGACCTGGCCGGTGGGACAAAAGACACTGCCGCTCGCATGAGCTCGTCGCTGCCAGCATCCAGACACCAAAAGTGATCACGTTGAATGCCTTTGACCTGTTTTATTATAAATTCAAACAAAATATGTACTTCAATCAAATTTTCTAGATCTTTCCTAATATTTCCGTTCGTGGTGTAAATGTGATTGATCAACAACAATTTAGCTAATGCATAAAAGTTTAACTTACCACAGGTGCATCTAAAAGCTGCGACTCAAGGCTGGAAAACTCAGCCTGAATAGTCTCGCTAGAGATAAAGATGGTCTCGATGGAGCTCTCCTTCACAGCGTTGATGAACTCCTGTGCATTTTGAACGAGAAGCTGGCGGGACTTTACCTTTGTCCAGGCTTGTCGCTTTAGAATGTCACCAACGCTATCGATAGCACCTTTCCCGTGGGATGTCGCAAAAAAGTTCCATGTGATGCGCTCGATGCCCTCATTCTCGTCCAGGAGGATCGCCAACAGTTTTATCATGAAACGGTTTTTAAATTGAGATGATGGGCCGTCACTCCAGAAGTGCACCAGCTTCGGCTGCTGAGACTTGCAGAATGTCTGGTTTAAAAAGGATTGGTGGCAAGAATAAAATTTGAGCAATTTTTAAATGGAATAAAACTTCTACGTGCATTCCAGAGTACAGTATACAGAGCTGCAAAAATAGATACCCTGTAAAGTACTGTATGTATGTATGTATTGCATGAGGTGGCGCAGAAACGTTGAAATCGCCTCCTTTGAGTGCTGCAGATGGTCACTGATGATGGCCATCATTTTGCTGCCACCCATCCAGTAAGCAGCAACCGTGAATAGAGTGACCTGCGACTGGTTCCAGTACGCACTCTGGGCCATGTCCTGCTGCGAGCAAGTGTAGTTCTCGCTGAAATCGAAGTGCAGCAGAAGCGTACCATCAGAAATATTGTCTTTCTGGGTGCGAAAGAAATTGGCCTGTGCCTGCTTTGTCTGATGGTGTAGGACAAAGGCAGGTAGCTGCTCAAGCAGCAGCTTGGATGCGCTCGCCACCGTCTGTTGCACGATTATTTGCTGAATGCGGCCATTGTCGCCTTGATCCCAAATACGGTAGCTTATTGTCTGTGCCAGCTCATCAGCAGTCGGTGGAACAAGGCGGTGATTTTCGCAAGGCGAGCACTGCTGACATTGGCCGATCTCACAGTCAGGAGTTGCTGGCTTGCAGATCACGCACTCGGCCACCCAGAGTGATGAGTAGACCGGAATTTTGGTTGCACTCGCCAGGGCATCGCAGAGACTAACAAAAAGTAAAGTTGATGCGGATCTTTTAAATGCATTGCTAGAGTGTTTAAACACAAGTATTCTAGGACATTGCATGTTTTTCGACATTTTTTGTAATCTTAAAAGTGCTAACTAACCTTTTAAAGTTCTCGTGCTGCTTGCAGCAGCAGGCTTCCAGTGGTGTGTTGGCAAAAGAAAAAATATGCCGTGGACGCAAGCTGCAAAATTTAGACCGGGAGAGCTTGTGCTCTGGAAATTCGCTGCAAAATAAGTAGTGCAGCTCTGCCATGCTGGCCACCAGGAATCGTTTCTGGACTTTTTGACCATTGATAGTGACAGATTCTTTCCGCCCTGGGGTCCAGCGAGAAATATCCGCTCGATCAAAATAAGCGGCAACAGCACTTAGCGTTTCAGTTGGTATTCTCTGCCGAGTCATCTTTGGTGCAGGGTTCAAAAGTTCCAGGCCAATCTTTTTGGCGAGCTGCTTGACTACTTCACGTTGCCGGTCTGGTGTCTGGGGCAGCCCTTTTTGAGCACTGCAGTAATTACCAGTTTAATCAGTTTCACAGGAATGTTATGAACATACTACAATTGAATTAATCATTTTCTAGAAGTGAATGAAATGTACAACTTACCGATTCACAGCACGGCTCAATGATCTGCAGTTGGCATAGGACGCCACCTCTTCAGTGCCAGTAGAGGGAATTGAGTCGAATGATTGCAGGGCTTCTGCTTCTGCCTCGAGCAGTCTTCGCCGCATTGCTTGCATACGAGCTGTGCCTTGCTCTCGTTGCTTAGCAACTTTGGCTGGGTCGTTTTTTAGTTGAAGCCGTCGAAGGCGACTACGCTCCCTCTCTTTTGCACGAAGGGCATCACCTTGCCTAACTCGGTAGTCTTTATTGGCGTCTTTGGGTAGCTTTACCATGGTTTTAACACGTATTTTTCATAGAATAATAAATGTACTGTAAGAAAATGGGCTTAAATCTTTGATTCGGAATGAGAAAATAGTAATCAAAGTAGTATAACTAATAGTATCAAGTATGTACCTAACTAACTTTTCCTTTTCCTAACTAACTAACTAACCTAACTAACTTTTAACTTTTCACCTAACTTTTCCTTTAAAAAACGGTTAAAAACTGCTTCAAACTGCCTCAATTTTATTAGGAATACTAATCACAACATTGTTTATTTTAATATGAATCTTGTATAAATACCTTTCCAACGAAAAAGTTGTCAGAAAACTTTTTACTATTTATTTGTCCTGGTCGTCACAACCAAAACTGTACTTTATAAATGTAACTATAAATCTGTTAAAGTCGATAATTATTAGCAATCAAGAGTGATTTTTGCATTTTGAATAGTTTAACTTTCATTTTATACAACAAAAACAGATCTAGAGACTGTTCAGAAAAGCCATCATCACCTAAAACTTTTTTGCTTAATAGCATGATGTAAAACCATTCAAGTAACCATCAATTTTAACTAAAAAGAATAACTATTAAATTTTATTTTCTGTTCTTTAAATGAATAAAAAACAAAAATTTTGGGTCTTCTAAAAAGTTTTTATAAAAAACAGTGCTTCTTTTTTCATTTTTTTTCACTAGTGACCTCTTCTCGTGGAATTACCCAGCTGCGAGTATTGGTCCCTCTCAGACTGTTGCATATTTTTTTCGCTAAGGTCGCAATGATTGGCTTCTGCCGTTTCTGCTTTGCGAGAGCGTCGAAAACAGCTTCAGCAGCAGTTGTTCCCACTTGCTGCAGTCGAGCTCGGCAAAGCTGTGCAACTCTGGCAGCCTTCTTTTTCCACACAGCTTGCCCATACTTGGCTGTCTCAGGGGGTCTGTGCGGTTTTGACCTGGCTGTGAAAAGCTGCAGAAGCTGCATTCTGTTGTGAGAAAATTATTCATTTTGACATTAGAGTCTTGTGTGAGTTTTAAACACATCTTAAAATTACGAAAACTTATCAGGCGCTGCAAACACTTTTTCAATTTAGCCACACTTTTTTAAGCTGATCATTTGCTTCTGAAAGCTGGGCATTGTCAGCTTTCAGCTCTCGTCGCTGATCAAGAGCTTTCTGATGTTCTCGTGCAATGGCAGCAATGTTACGTGATGCCGATTTTTTTCTTGAATAGTAGTAGAGGCAGGCAGTGATGCAGATGTGGATGGTGATGCAGATGCTAATGGCAAAAATGCTGGTGATGCTTGTGGCAATGCTAATGAGTTTGGCAGTGGTGCAGGTCGTTAAGCACGCTTTCGCAGTTTTTCCTTTTTTTCAATAAATAAGTTCAATAAAACAGCACTCTTCCTTTTATTCGGCAACCACAGACGCGCAAACGAACAGGCCGGAGCCTCCTTCACTACAAACCAACTAAGGCTCTTAAACTAGCTGAATAAATAAAGACTACAAAACAATCACTAAATTAATAAAAAGAGCAGTAATAGTTGGTGAGCAAGTCAATAACCGCAAAACCAAAAAAACAGGTTGAAAGCGAGAGCAGGTTACAAAATTACAAAATTACAGCAAAATTTATAGTACGAAAAGTGCAAAAAGGGGAACCTGAACGGGATAGGGCAGAACAGAAGAAGAAACTCACACGGGAGAAAGATGCGCACACAGGAACCAAGAAAGAAACACAAAGGGAACAAAGAAAACAAACGGAGGGTTAACTAGACACACGCAGGAAAAGAAGAAAAGACAAAAGAAGAAACAGAAAAGAAAACACACCCGGAACAAGAGGATTCACACGCGGGATCACACACGGCAGAGAAGAATCACGCACAGAAACACTCGAAGAACAGGCGCACGAGAAGAAACAGACACGAGAGCACAGGCAGAACACAAACCCCCAGAACCCTTCACACAGGGGCATTCACGGGCCGCTGACGGCGGCGGCTGCTGGCAGGCTGCTGACGGCGGCTGCTGCTGACGGGCTGCCTGCGGCGGCTGCGGCCAACCTGCTGCTGCCAATGGTCCATTCAGTCGGTGAACCGAGGCAGGGATCCCGATTTGTACTGACTAGCGCTGCTGTCTCATGCCAGGAGCTACGTAGGGCCGAACTGGGGCTGCAGCCTGTTGCTGAATCAAAGCCGCTCGCTTCGCCTGCCCCGACTCGTCTAGTTGACTAACTCGTACTGGAGATGCCGCTCTGGGCCGAATCGTCCCTGAAGGCAGCCTGGCCCTGGTAGGCTGGCGGAGCGGCGCTTCGCAGACATTTTCTTTGTCCTGCTCTGCTGATACTGGCTTTGGAATCGTCGACCGCTCAGGCGCAACTGGCTTGTGGGCCGCCGCTGGCTCTGGCGCGGCTGGCTTGGGAACCGTTCACGGCTTACCCTCGCCCTGCCGTTGTTGTTCACTAAGCGGTTGCTGAATCTCACCAGGCCTTTCACCGGGCGGATCTTGCGGAACTGCTGCTTCCTCGTCAGGCTGCTGTGCCTGCGGCACCTCGCCTTGCGGCGGACTCTCCTCTGTGAAGGTATCGTTCAGGTCCAAGTCAACATCTCTGAAGAGAAGGTTGTATAGCTCTTTGTCCATTGCCGGATAAAATGTTCTCTGATGCGCTCAGGTAGCGAGTGAAAAATTGCCCTTTCCAGCCCGCTGGGGATTCGCTCTTCAAGGTGACACTGGACCTCCTCATTGTGTTTATGCGTGAATTTCCGGGATTAGGTCGTGATTTACCTTTGTTTAACTTCTCCAATTTCATTGCTTCATAACTCTGACAATTTTGAACCGTTTTTCACGTTCTTGGTCTCGTTTTATAGATAATTTACCATTGAATATCAATTTCTAAATTAAATTTTATTATTCCTTATTATTTCCTGATTTATTAATTATTTGATCTATGCTTATTTGCTCATTTAATTATTGCTTAATTGGGCGGGTGAGAGATTCATTCGGAACGTGCCGGGCGTTACGTAATAGGCTTGACGCTCTCCCTTTCTACACCTTGTTTACTCTGTACTGGGCATAGCGCCTGCGTGGCACAACGCCCATTCCCCCTAATTCTTGCTCATTTCGCTCCCTGGGCATTATCGCTTTTGACGCGTCCTGTCCTCTCTCTTTGTTCCTTGCACGTGGTCTCTGGTTGTACTGAGGCACGGCTCTCGGATTTCCTTCACACCTCTCGCTTTAGTCACTTTCATTGTTTACCTTACTATCCTTGTCACTTTCATTGTTTACATTACTATCCTTGTCACTTTCGACTTCTGGATTACCCAATTGTTTAAACTCTAATTCTAATTCATCACTGTCAATCTCAGGTCCTAATTCTTCGGCATTGTTTTCACTGTCTGACACGTCACTATTCGGCGAATTCTCTTCTTCGGCTTCTACTTCGTTTCTTTCTAAACTTCTCCACACAATTCTATTATCATCGTCAGAACTAATCTCTAATTCTTTTTTATCCGCCTGTCCAGCAGGGACTTTGACGGGTATAATCTTGGGAGGCCTCTATTGCTGCCTTCCCTTATCTTTTCGCTCTCTCTAATTTCTGCACTACTTCTGACTGTACTTCAATTCTCGACTCTGCCAGGATCGGTGCGGAATCAGCATCTTGCTGCACATTAGTCAGCTGCATCTCCCTATTTTCGATCACGAGGCTATCTAAATACTTTACTGCGTCTTCAAATACTTCGTCTTCAGCTGCAAATGACCAAAGTGGATCAGTTTGACAGCTCTGCTCTCTTTACTCTGGCCCTCTGACAAGCTTTGCTGGTGATATGGCTCCGGTTCACCACAATGGCAGGAAGCTCAATATCTTGCTCGGCATTGTCTTTGGCCTCACTACTCGGCTCATCAGGTCTCCTCGACAGTCCGTCGGCGATTGTTAAATAGAATTATTTAATAATACACATACTACACAAGTAAAATTTAGAGATTTGACCCTATGTGGCTATTGTTATAGCTCGTATACAAGTTATAGTATATCGGTAGACTGCCCAGGCAAGTCCTTTGCACTGCTAGATGTCCTTTTCAACATTGGGCACAAGACTGCCAAGATACGAGCTAGGTGAATTGCCGGCAGCGTGCAAGCATGATCTTTTGCCCATTTGTGCCATGGCATGTCAGCTCCACTGGGATGCAACCAGGATGTTCAGCACCTTAGTCTTCAGTGTGTTGACAATTAGGCCAATGCTTGATGCCACCTCGACCAGCCTGTCAATTTGGCGCTAGGCACCTTTAATAGTAGAGGACAAGAGGGCAAGCCGGCAAGGTCATTGGTGTAGCCCAACACACTAAGGCGTTTCTCAGTGTGGCATCAATCAATGTGTTGGCTGAAGCCATTCTTAGCTAAGGGGATTGCATTCTGAAACACCTTGTCTAGCAATAGCACAAAAAGAAATGGCACTAGCGTGTTACCCTGTAGCACTCCTGACAAAGTCTCAAAAAGGTCAGATTGGCCGTCCTTACCACATCAGTGCGAGTTTGGTTATACATTGGCATGATGGCATCAATAGGCTGCTGAGGCATTTGGTAGGCTCAAAGGACAAGTGGGAGTGTGGCTCTCGTCACCAAGTCAAATGATTTTTAAAGTCTATAAAGATGATAATCAGTGTCAACTGGCGGGTGCGCGCCTCAATGACATAGTGAAGTATGAGGATCTGGGTCACTGGGCAGGCCCAGAACCTGCTCTAGCTGAAGGCTGCTGCTTGGGCGAGCCACCGGGTGCGCCTGTTGCGCCCTCGCCATTTCCTCAAAGTTTACGCCAGGGAGCAACTGCGACCGAACTGATGCCATTTTACACCGAGAAAGTGCGTCCGCTGCAGGGTTGTCTTTGCCCGCGATGTGCTGAATGTCCGTTGTAAATTCGGATATGTAAGCTAAATGTCGCTGCTGCCTGGCCGACCATGGATCTGAGACTGTCGACATAGCTGCGACTAGCGGCTTGTGTTCTGTGAACGCAGTAAAAATCCGGCCTTTTAGGAAGTAGCGAAAGAGATACAAGGCTAGAAACTCGCAGTCGAAGGCACTGTATTTTTGCTCCGGAGCGCAGAGCTGACGGCTGAAACTTGCATGGTGCCTCGCAGCGTCTAGCCTTAGCACCGAATTTCTTGTGAAAGTAACAGAGGTCTTTGCCTTCCTCAGAGCGACCTTGGAGTGGCTGAGTCCTATTGAAACGATTTGTGCCGCTCTGACGGGTGGCTGCAATAACCGGCAGGTCAGGCTGCTGCACCTCTGCAACCACTGGCTGCGGTCGGCTGGCCCAGAGCTTGTCGGCGAGTAGTGCCACTGCTCGAGGGTCTCCAAAATCCGCGGAAACCAACACCATTTGAATGTCAACCGGTAGGTGCTGGCGGAAGAGCTCTTAAAAAAACATGCACGGCGCATGGTCGCCCAGCAGAGCCAGCATCTCGTCCATTAGTTCGGACGGCCGCCGATCGCCCAGGCCTGCCATATTGAGCAATCGGTTGGCCCGCTGTTGTCGTAACAAACCAAAAGTGCCCAGCAGGCGAGCTTTCAGCTGCTTGTACTTGCGCGTGTTGGGAGGGTTCTCAAGCTGGTCTAGGAGTCGCTCGGCGGACTGTTGATCCAATGCTGCGACCAGGTAGTGATATTTGGTCTCATCCTGTGTAATGCCCCGCAGAGTGAACTGCGCTTCTGATTGGATAATCCAAGCTCGGGGCTGGGAGTCCAAAACTGCGGCAACTTGAGTGCCACGGCATTAATGGGAGCTGTGGTTACGCCGAATGCAACGGTGGCTTCGGGCTCTGAAACATTGGCATCAGCTCCGTCAGCTGTGTTACCGTTGGCTTCTTCGTGTTCGGGCATACTTAAAAGCGATTTGAGCAGTCGGGCTCACCAATTTAGTGGTTCACAGAGCCTTGCAAGCTCAAAAGAAAATTAAGAAAACATGCTTTTTATTTGCTTGTGCCTTGGCTAAATAACGTAGCGAGGCGCGTAAAGTAAGTGGTGCCATAGACTGGAAGTGTAAAAATGTATTTTTCGTAATGTATTAAAACAAAAATATTTACTGTATTAAAGCAAATTTTACGCGCGAGTTTAATTTTAAAGTTTTCTTAGAAATACATTTGCGCTACAGTTTTAGGGTCTGGCACAATCTGCCTTCCCTTTCCAAATAATTTTGAACAAGAAATGTTTGCAATAAAAAATGAAAAAATAAAAGATTATAAGCAGAAAGCATACGAAACAAATAAAAAATAGCTGCACCAAAATGACACAAAGATTGAATGCATTCAGGCACTAGATTAGGTAAAACTCAACTAGGTAAAGTAGCGGCCGGTAACACTGACACCCGTGCATCAAATAGTGCTGAACGGCAACGGCGGCCGCTCGCAAAGCTGTCACAGCTAGCAGCCGCGAGAACTGCATTCGCAGCATTCTAGTAGCCGGGCCGACGTAGGACCGTTGCGGCAGCGGGACGTCGACGTTTAGGTGGGCGATGCTCAGCAGATATTGCCGCACCGAATAGACAGCGCGCTGATAAATCACTCGTTTAGGACCAATGAGCTGCTGAACCACCTGCCGATTCCTGCACGACCAGCAGCTCATCGTGGCTCGGACCCATGATAGCGACGGCAGCTGGTGTTGCAGTTGCAGGTGCAGCTGCTGGTTCTGCTGGCTGCTCGCTGATGGAGGCTGAGCTGGTGCAATCTCCGGGCCATAGACTCCGGGCCACTACATTCGGACGTTGGGTCAGCGGCTGTTGTCCTCGAGCCGGTCGCGGGTCGGCTGACGGCAACTGGCGATTCAGCAGACGGACTGCCTGCGGCGGCTGACTCACCGGCGGCGGCGGACAGGCTGCTGGCTGCGAAGGAAGCGCCGTAGCTGCTGGCTGGCGAGGTGTCTGACTCGGCCGTTTCAGTGCGGCCGGAATTTGCTGAGCCTGCTGTCCGCTGCTGCTGCCTATACTGCCGGAGCCTTATACCGCCTGACAGGAGCCATGGCTTGCAGCTGCATCAATGCCACTCCGTTATGATGAGGCTCTTCCTGCGGCTGTTCAGCTCGAGCTTCCGATGACGCTCGTTGCCTCTTAGCCTGTGCTCCTTTCGGGACCCTCGGCCTAGTTGGCACACACAGCGGAGCTTCTGAGGCAGCGCCAGGCTCTGTTCTCGCTGACTCAGCGGTTGCAGCTGCAGAAGAAGCGCTGGCTCTCTCATCTTCGTCTGGCTTGGCTACAGAGGCGCCCTCTGGATGCTTCGGCACCGTAGACGGTTCGTCGTTCTCAGCGGTAGATGCTGGCTGCTGATTCTCCACTTCGGTGAACTCCGAGTCTAATTCGTCCATATTAATCTCAGGATCTCCGAATAGCATATCCATTAGCTCCTTGTCTATGATTGCTCGCTTATGCGGTCTTTCAGATTTGACTCCTGTTACGGTATGAAAATTTGCCTTTTCAAGCCCTCGGGGAGTCGCTCTTTTTGTTGAACGTTGGCCATTAAAAATTGGTTGGCCGCGAGTCAACCAATCGAAGGGCTCTTTCGCTATGTATATTTTGGTGTTTAAATCGAATATTGGTATAAATAATTTTTTGATTATAAAAATTTAAAAATTATGTAAAAAATTATTTGCGGCAATATTGGGGAATAAATAACAATATAAATAAAAAATCACAAAAATATATGGGGGACAAGATATTTACAGATATTGCCTGGGGCAGATAAGGGGATATTCGCAGACAAGGAGGGTATTTCGTAGTACGAGTATTTGGTAGTATTGACTGAAAATAACGGAGGTTTAGAGTATTTGGAGTTTTGGCGGAAGTCTGGGAAAGTGCGGGGGAAGGGGGGGAAGGGGTTTGTGTGACAGGGTACACACTGCCCGTAGGGTCTGCAGTTAATGTATATTGTAAATTATGGCGTAGAAAAATTTATTAATGTGATTAAATCGACAATGCTTTACTCGCGGTAGAATAATTCAGACTGCAGTAATTTTGTTTTTGTATGGATGAAATATTTTTCGTAAAGAAAAATATTTTTAATAAGAAAAATTTTTGTAAAAAAATTATTTTTCCAGTGATTTTAGGAAGAACATGGATGGGGAGAGGGGTGATTTAGGGAAACGCTCTTGCGGCCGCAGTTCTGCGGGCCTCCATCTGTTGTAAGGAATCCCAAATAATATTCAGGACTGGTTTTAGATTTCAGCCCTGTCTGACGGAATCAGTCGGGATATGGAAATTATGCAGTTTGTGAGTGCGGGCTTTAAGGAGCCAGCGCTTACTGAGTGAGAGGATTCGTTCCTTTAACATGGGCATGTTGGCTAAATCATGCAGATAGGAAATTCTGGTATAGCTGGGGGCTCCATACCAAATGCGGAGTCCTAGATTTTGGATTTTTTGGAGTTTGGAGAGGCTGCCTATCTGGAGCAGGGTAAGGACAGGGGCGCCATAGGTCATGGTGCTTTCAATGTAAGCTCTATAAAGCATTTTGAAGGTTGTTCTACTGAGAGCAGTGAGATAGGCAATTCTGCGAAGGGACATAACAAGGGTTTTGCATGTCTGAATCAGGGAATTTGCGTGGCATTGGAGATTCAAATCTTTATCAAATTTGATCCCAAATTTGAGCAGGGTCTTCCTGGTGTTGAACTGCTGGGATAAGAAAGCTGTATCCAGGTTGTCTGGGGAGGGGGATCTGTAGATCAGGAGAAGATCAAAGCTCAGGGCAGATCCCGGGGTGCTGACCTGACAAAGGATTGACTCATGATTTGTGTTGTCATAGCGACAGTTTACATTAGAGATATGAACTCGAGAGTTGTACATTAAACAGAGTCCTCTTTTAGTATCCGGGATATCAAACCTGATGGATGAATATCCCGGAAAGAGGCAGGGTTGAGTCTTTTTTTAGGATTGTCTCTGAGAATAGAGCAATGTCGATATTTTATGATTTTAGCCATAGACTAATTTCTTTGCGCTTAGGAAATAATCCCCTACAATTTAGATGGAAAATTTAAATTCTAGTGTGATTGGGAATTAAATAGGTATTAATCGAGCTGAATTTGTTGTGTCAGTCTAGGTTGTGGTCCCAGCCGCCTGCGCTGCAGTCGGCTGTTGCCTGGCAACCTGGTGGCCAGGTGGTCCTGGTCCAGGTCCTTTGTTACGAAGGACCTGGTGTTCCTTTGTAACAAAGCGGACGAGAACAGACTTCAGAAGGTCATCCATCTTCTGGAAGAGGACATGGATCAAATTTTTGTTCTTCTGAAAAAGCAGTTCAAACTTCTTGCACTGCTGCAGCGCGTCGTGGAGAAATTGCAGCTTCAGAAGTGTGGTCTTGTTCGTAGTAGCAAGCTTTATGCGTTTCAGTCGTTGCTTATTCTCCATGTCGTCGTTGGAGTCGTCTGGCGCTTGGCTGAACCGCTCCAAAGCAGGCCACGCGGCAAGAAGCCGATCGACGACTGAATGTATCTGCAACCAGCGGGTTTCGATTGGCCGGAGTAGAGATAACTCTGGAATTTCTTCCTTCGTTGAATTGCTTCCAAAGCCACTCTTCGTTTGGTGAAACGAAAGTAGTTAATGCATCTTTCGCGAATTGTTCTACTTCGTCTCCCAGTGCACTGACGGCATACTTGGTTGTGACGTGGTTTGCTTCCGGCTTTCGCCTTTTCCCTTCTTCGGGGCTAAGAATTTCTTAGGGCTGCTCCCCTGAAAGGTGGGCAAACACGTTTGTTGGAGGAAAGGGGGTCTGCTGTTGCTGAGATGTAAATTGGTCGCTGCCACCTTTCGGTAGTTCTGTAAGTTTAGCGCATCAGATATTTTCTCAAATTTAATAAGACAGGGCCGAATATTTCACAGAGTGACCTGGGCATACGCACCGCGAGGTCGGCGCAGATGCGACGGGCGACGAGTTCGGCCGTCTGAGCGAATGGCGTTCCTTCCGCGAGGGTGACGGCTGCGATATCCCCGGCGTGGTCCATTAGCTCGGCTCGGCTGCCAAGATCCTGGCTGCGCACATCTTGCTGCAGCGCCGGGTCCAGAGTCGGAAACGCTGCGTTGCGCAAGCCGGCGTGAACTATTAACTTCGCTATATCGACCGCCTGGCGCTGTCGGACTACCTGGCCGTATCCACCGATTGATCGACCGGTGAGTTCGGTGGCGCTACGGTGCCTTGTTGTACATTAGGCGGCAGCGGCCGCACGACAGCTGTTAGCGGCGTCGGACGCGCCAGCTGGTGGGCCATAAACGTGGCGAACCCTTTGGCGAGCACGAAGCCTTGGCTTCGGCAGCGCCCGGCTCGAGTGCCACGGCGGGTCTTAGAGGTGGCCTTCAGGGTAATTGACGGCGCACTTGGGCCAGCTGATGCTAACCCGGCTGCCTGGTCCCTAGGCGGCTGGTCTAAAAGGATCGTTTGGGGTCGCTTCGGCGACGAAGTTCGCAGACGGCGCAGGTCGACCAGGGTCGACGGATGCGGGGCTGCGCTTTGAGCAGCAGCGGAATCCTCAGCGCTCTTCGGCTTAACCGATTCATCCGACGTCTCTTCCAGGGGTTGGAGAGATTTATCGGCCGGGTCAAATGTAAAGTAGGGGATAGTAGACTCGGGTAGTAGACACTATGACTGCGCTACGAAGCTGCAGTCGGCCAGCCTCCTTGAGTTCCTGGAATCTAGTGGCGACGGGCGGCTTCGGCCGCGTCGGAATCCTTCCTTCAGTCGGATCGATATTTTCGGCCATTTCTTTTCGTTTTTAAGATTTGATTTGATTACTTGATTACTAATTGAGTGAGTTACTAAAGAATTCAATTTACTGAAATAGGCGGTGGATAGAGGCGATTCCATGAATTAAACGAGAAACGTGATTTACATAAGCTTTTCGCGCTCGTTTCACCTGTAACCTAACAGGTTCCCTTCGCGTTCTCAACGGCCTCTTATTTCTAAAGCCTAAATCCCTAGGTCCTAATTCTACTGCCTGCTTCGGCGGGTCATCGACGCGAGAGGACGCTGGGGGATCACCAGCTGGGAGCGGAGGAGAAGGAGGCGGGTCAGGGCTGGAGGCGTGCAACGGCAACTACACATCCTCAACCTCTGATCGCTCTTCCATTTCAGCTCCGGGCTGCGCGTCGGAATCGGCGCTCTGAACTGGCGCACAAGGCGGCTCAGTGGATCGCCATGCGGCTGCGGCAACTGGTCGCGCCCAATCATCATCATTACTGCTGTCGTTGCCATCTGAGTCTGAGCGGTGGCTTAGCGCTCGATGAGATGCTCTCAGCGCTCGATCGGCTGCTCGGGGCGCTCTTTTTTCTGCGCTTTCCTCCTGCGGAGGGGGATCATAATTTGCAGGTGGCACTGGCAACAGGTTTCGACGATGGACTACAAGGGCCTCCTTCCGGGCGCGTGGATTGGCTTGCTGGCGCCAGATCTTGTAGACCATCTCGCCTTTCTGTTCAATTACCTCATAGACGGCTTTGCGCGGTCTATGGAATTTCGGAACTTCTCCAGCTTCTAAGACTGAATTCGCTAAGAATACTAACTGACCAGGTTGCAGCGGTGTCACCTGCGGCTTGCCAGCAAAGTGATCCACGCGCAAATCCTGCTGGGCCTTAATTCTAGTCCTGGCAAGTTCGGTGGCAGCCTCTAGGCGCGACTGGAACTGCCTGACATAATCCGGCAAATCCTCATACTCAGGTGAGTGGCGCAACGCGTTTTCAATTGGGAGATTGAACTGGCGGCCAAACATAAGGAAGTGCGGGCTATAGCCAGTCACTGAATGGACGGCTGTGCGCAGCGCTATTAAGCATGCTGGCAAATAGTTTGCTCAGTCTTTGTGATTTTTTTCTAGTAGACACGTGAGTACAGATTTAATATTTCGATTTAAATTCTCTACAAGCCCATTTGATTGAGGGTTGTACGGACAAGTTACTGTGTGTCTTATGCCATACATCTTGCAGAAATTATATAAATATTAATTATGAAATTAGTTCCTTGATCTGAATGGAACTAGGCTGGCACACCGTAGATCGGAATGAACTGTTCTTGAATTGCAGGCCCGGCGCTGAAGAGTGCCTGGGAGCGCTCGAAGGTCAAAATTTTCGTTGACTTGCCTGAGATCCTCGAGAAGCTCGTCTGGTGGGTCGTCAGTCGGCAGGCTGGCCGATGTTCTGCGCCTGCCGAAGGCTGATTCTGGAGCCGCTTCAGCTGCTGCCGCCGCGGCAACTGTTGCCGAGCTGGTCTCGTGTTGCTGACGCTGCGCTCGTCGTCTTCTCTGCTTCAATTGAATAGTTTGCACATAGTCCGGCCGAGTTACAAATACGAAAGGGCGTTTTGATTTGGGCGTTCGATGTCGGATTCCACCGCTGCTACACCAATGTTGTGTTTTCAGTTCTCCTTAGATGGGCGGGTCTCGAGAACCTTGACACGGGGTTGGTAGCGAGATGTACAACTTTAACTGAGCGTCCATCTCTGAAGTAGCGGGTGCTGCCACCAGGAATCTGCGGGCTCGTCACCGCGATCGGCTGAGTTGTCGTAGATCACCAAAAGAAAAAGACTCAGATCCTTGCAGTTGCTGTCGTTAAGTCGCTGATCTTCCAGTTTGTATTATTTATTAAGATTCAATCAACGAAACGCTAACTCGCCAACGACGGGGAAGCAAGCGAAAGGTGGAGCGCGAACAGCCAAAAGCTTGTGAAGAGTTCACCCTTCAGGGGGTCTTGCTTATATAGAGTTCCTGGCGTAAAAATGTTGAGAAACACGTGCTGGGCCTTAGAGAACGAAAATAGGGAGAATTACTATCGGTATTCCAGCTTCGGGTAGTGATGTTAAGCTGCTTATGCCTCCTGCTGCACAGCATTGTCGTTCATTGAACATGATTTTAATGTTTTAAAAAGCCTACGTTTGCAGAGTCACGGTAAAAGTATGAATCGATACTCGTATATGGTTTCAATCTATTTAAAGGGGGACTGTGAACATGTGCATGATTGTAAAGAAGACGAAATTCAGACGACCCACTGAAAAGTAAACGTTTTTAGCTTACCCAATGAGAGTGCAGTATGAGCGCAGGGTAAGAAAGGAAAGCATGTCGTCACCCCTTCCCTCTCACTAAGGGCCTACGTACACACGGGCTCTAGTGTTAGTCTTCAACCAATCGATAATATCACCCTTCCCTATCGAGGACGAGGGGTCTAAATCTTGCTTACGATCTTAACACACGCTATAATTTGTATGTACACACGAGACCCACCCCACAATACGGCAACCACGGCCGGGCCGCAAAAAAAGATTTTTTTATTTCAACGCGCGAGAAAAATTTAGAGGCATGTTCCGAATGTCTGCTACAAAAAAGTAGACACTCATTTTTTCACGACTTTCGACGAGAGTGACATATCTTGTTATTCTAGTATCTGTGGGCCTGAGCTGCAGCCAATGGCACTGGCGTCAGTGTGCAAAGGGGAATCACTAGTTAGCCTAAGTCCTTAACTTTTCCCTAATTCGCGCTGTAAGCTGCGTCAATGAGCGCTGTACAGCGGCTCCACAGAGCAGGGTTTAACTCTAACTTGGCAAACGATGACCTGGCACCAGCGATCCAGATGATCATGGCAAACAGTCTACTTTGCTATACTTCCAATTCATCAGGTAGCGGATTGCGGTCCATGAAGCAATCACGGCATTCTTTAAGATTTCCACATTCACCAAAAATGTCAATATTTAATTATGGAGCCCAATTTCAATTTATAATTTCTAATAGCACATTACGGGCAATGCACAAAACACAACTATTGCTGCATTGCACGAAAAGACTGAAACTAAAGTTTTAGCTGAACAAAGCAAGATAGAGAAATAGAAGCAACGAAAACTGAAGGAGGATTCAGTTCCCACCTGCCTTTCTTGCCCATCGGGGCTGATGCTGGCCAATGTTTATTGCAAATTGCCATGTGCTGTGTGGGATCATAGCCATAGTAGCAGGCGGGACCCAATGACGGTCACAGAATTAGACAAAAATGCTTGCTTACAGCAAGCATTAGACAAAAATACTTGCTAATCAAATTATCTTGATGAAATCTGGCAAAGCCAGTCTCCAGTGCTCACGCTCGCTAGCATCTCTTGGAAACGTAAACGCTTTAACGGCCTTTATCTCAGAGAAATGATTAGATTTTAAGTCCATTTTTTCTTGGTATGAATGCAGGCCATTCTTTGTTCTGAACTGGTTGTTTAAACTGAACGAAGCAATCGAATATCAATTTAAGATCCTATAGACATATAATCAATCAGCTAGCAACTCTACGATAGTCTTGGCATCCTGTTCTGAGCACTTGAGCACTGAGAATAGTGTTCTCCGTTTTGAGCATTGGTGCTTTTGTTGCTGATGCTGTAGCTCTTGACGCGATGGCTGCCTTCAAGTAGACTTATATCTGTCTCAGACAGGTTGCTGTGCGTCTCAGAAAGGTTGTTATGCGTCTCAGACAGGTTTTCATGTGTCTCAGACATGTCATCTGTCTCAGACAGATTTTCAGCTTTGTCATTACTTTGCTATTTTCCATACTGTAGCAGTCACGCAGTGAGCGTATGCTCGAGCGCTTGGAATTTTGCCAAAGTAAAGTATTCTTGCTGGCCACGCAAAAGAGGCGTGCAGATATGCCCGCTCATTGAAGCCTAGTACTTTGAATATCTCTCCCCCTTGGCCAGCAACCCTCCTGCACAACGTAATAAAATACACGCGAGAAAGGAGTCAAAGACTCACTGCTTTTCGGGCCCATAATGTGACCTAAACAGAAAGTATCTCTGTCATTCGTTCGTTCTTTCGCTGGTGTGATGGCAGAAGATAACAGGTTAAAAGACCAAGAACACACCTGTTATACAGCTGAGTCGGAAGATACCGTATTAGTTTCAGTAGACTGCAATAAATTGGTAATCAAATTATTGAATATTGATGATGGCATTATGAAAACTGTTACCGAGAATTAGAAATAGATAGCACAGCTTTATCATTAGCTAAAACGTATTTAAGCAAGTTCTCCAAGCCTACAAAAAGTATTTTTAACGCCTATTTAAAGTAAGAAGACAAGACTGACATATTCATCCATAAAAAACGGCGAAAAACAAAAAGCTGTTAAAATTACCAGCTGGTGCGCCCCATCTCCACTGATTTTTAGCACGGAAAATTTAGTCTCTGTTCCGTTTTTTAATTGATACACCAATAATCTTTGAGAACCTAATTTGGGTATTGAAGTAATAAATTTATTTTTAAAGCTAATTTTTTTGGACCTTGATCAATGAAATTCGGAGTTACAGTGGTAAAAACATTAATTCATTATTTAAAAATGTTATTTTGTAACCTGATCCGGTGACAGGTGGAAGAACGAGCTGCACTTGATTAATTGCCTCTGGAATCTCGTTCGCGGTTGGATTTCCGATTCCCCCAGCGGTTGGCATCGCTCCGTTTGCTTCGACTGCATTAAACTCCTCCAGGGCCTCCATTAGGAAATAACATCCTGCTGAGGCAGCTGAACGTCAGGGGTGGCAGCTGGATGTCGGCAGAAGGCGGCTGAACGTCAGGGGGTGGCAGCTGGATGCCGGCAGAAGGCGGCTGAACGTCAGGGGGTGGCAGCCAGACGTTAGCAGAAGGCGGCTGAACGTCAGGGGGTGGCAGCTGGACATCCGCGGCAGAAGGCGGCTGAACGTCAGGGGGTGGCAGCTGGACGTCGGCAGAAGGCGGCTGAACGTTGGCGGTTTGCCGCTGATGATCATCAATATCATCGTCGTCGCTCCCCTCTTCCTCGTTAAAACTAACACATGGACTGCACATCCAAAGTTGTTTGCCTCTAATTTGCGGCGGTTGACGATCGGCAGGCGGCTCAGCGAAGTCTTCGTCGCTGTTGGCCTCGGCGATGACCACGTTGATAAGCTGGCTGAGGGCTTGCTTTCTGCCTGCCGCCTCGTTCGCCCGATCTTGGGCTTTTTGCAGCACACTGCGTCGCAAGTTGCGGACTCCATCGTCACCAGCAGGCAGCACCTGATGTCCACGATGCCTTAGAGCAGAAATTTTTTCCCGGGCTTAATCAACCCGCAGTGCCTGCAAACAGACCATGTACTTTTGTTACAGCTCAAGTGGCGGTCCGACTTAAGACTTCCCACGACACTTATATGACACATTAAGCAAACTTCACAAGTTGCTAGAAATCCTTGGCTTTGGCTTTCATTTTAATCGACGCTCGCATGTGCTTCAATCTAACTCTCGGAATTTATTCCTGCCCAGGTAAAATCCTGTTTATATACTCCTCCGGTAATGCCTCTTTTTAGCACTATCCAGCAACAAAAACCGTTTATATGATATTATATTTACAAAGAGCCCCTAACAGTACAAATGTGTGGAACACAATAAAGACAACCCCATGTATAACAACACCATTGGCAGCAAAAAAACATTTTAATTACGTTTGCGGTCTCTACCTTGAACTTCTTTGATCAAGGCCATAGCGGTACACAGAGTTACATAAAGATCGGTAACGGACTCCCTCCTCCCCACCCCAGTCTGTTCAGTGCGGCAGAGATGTGTAGACACACATTGCACTCAGTTTTTACAGCATTAAAAAATATAGCGGTCTCTCCCATGCGCGAATGCCCAGTGCGACAGAGTTAAGCTGTGTTGTTTACAATATTTGGCTCCAGACCCCTAAGCAGTGCTCACTTGGGACAGACTCGGATGAGCACAGCAGCACTAGGACTCTCTCTCCACTCCAGGCCAAAGAGATGGGCTGGACACAGCTGATAGGCCGCCCCCCTTACCTCTAACCCTCAGCCATCTCTTATCTCTAATGTGTGCGAGCACCCTCTCCTAGCCAGACAGCCAAAGTACTATGCCACCCTCCTATCTCTTTACGCCGCCTATCTCTCCAGTGCAAGTTCGGCAGAGTTGCATAAACTCATACTACTCCGATGGTCAGATATATACTGACATTTCAGATGGTCATTTCACACTTAAAAAAACAGGTAGGAGTATTAAATAAGCAAGACAACATCGCTCAGTCACCAGAATCAATTGCCGTCGTCGATACACAACTCCGTAACAGCCATGCCATACAGCCATTACGTCTGAACAACAACAGCCATGCCACTAAAGTGTGGGGTATCTAATTGCAATAACTGCGTTTTTGATGCATCTGTATCTGCCATGACCTTCCTTGCCAGTGCTACACTCAACGACTTCCTCGAGCCAGTACCTAACCTGCTGAACTCCTTGCTACAGATTCTCATCGTACACCGGCTCCATCGTTTTGTTGTCTAGTCAGTCTAATTTGTCATGCCAAACTAAACTGTTAACAGCCGCTTCCACAAGTTCGATCTTCCAACTTTTCTTAATTTGCCGCCCCGAGCCTGTCGGATTTCCATCCTCCAAAAGTCCTTTGCGTTCCTTAAGCAATTGCAAATATTTTTATTTGATTTAGCCCTTTTTCGTTGCAGCCCCGTGATTTTATGTTTATGTTATGTCCCAACCTTTGGTACAGGCCCTCCCGACTATGAGAGCGATTAGTCGGGAGCGGCCGAGACGCTAAAAAATATATTTGCTCAAGTGTTTGACTAGAATAATTGACTTGTTTATTGTCAATGATACGACACCAAGCAAGCCAGCGAGCTGCTGGCTTCCAGGCTGAAGTCAAAACACCTTCTCGGTGAAGACGCTCGTGTAACTTGATTTCGAAGCAGGCAAGGTGTAACATCCGCTCTTAGTAAGGAATTCAAGACCGGCTTAGTTGTGGCTTTCTTTTAGAGAGAGCCTTTTATTATTCTCGTTCTTAGGCAGCTCTGCGGCTTGCCGGGCAAAAGAAAGAAAAGGGTCTTTCTTTGAGCCTCGAATTTACTCTATGGCTTTAATCAAAATGCATGCGCATATACCACATGTCACCCTTTTGAAAAAAAATTGAAACTCTCTGGACTTATACATTGTCATTAGCCAGAGATTCGCCCTTAACGCAAAAAAAAATTTTTTTTCATTTAAACGGGTCAGATCAACAGTTTAGCGAGGCCTCAGCCGAGTTTCTGTCAGCGGCACATCCTCATGCTGATAGCGGCGTCTACGCGCTGGCGGCCTGATCACCTCGGTACCTTGATCGGGTTGTTGGACAGGTTGTCTACCCCCCATTTGAGTAGAAGTCTCTGCTGGTCGAGCCTTGCCGATCAGGTGCTCCAATAACTCATCTGTGATCATTTGTGGTTGCTCAGTAGCGCCAGTAGGCAGTATGTGGTCCACGTGTCGTTTCCAAACCATGGGACCGACCTTCACTAGGTACGACAACGGGGCTCGGCGCCGTAGGATTTTTCCCACCGCTCATTTGTCCTCGGCTTGTCTTCTGAAGTCCAATGTTAACACGCTGTCGCCTTGCTTGAAATCTCTGATCTTAGGTCCAGCTCTCACGTCGTGCTGCAACTTCTTTTGATGCTGCTTCTCTGCCACTCGTTGATCTACGTCTGGGTGAAGTATGCTGAGCTTCGTTCGTGGTGAGTATTTCAGCATCATCTCAGTAAGAGATCTTCCAGTGGTTGAGTGTGGTGTCATGCGGTATCGCGTCAAGAAAGTGTTGGCACACTCGATAGCGTCGTGGCTGTCTTTCATCTCAGCCCTCAAGGCTCGTTTTGCTGTCTGCACCATCCGTTCAGCTAGCCCGTTCGAGCGTGGATGTCCCACTGATGTTAGAATTTGGGCAATATGACAACTTTTCAGGTAGTCCTTGAACTCCTTCGCGGTGAACTGAGACCCATTGTCTGTAAGGATCTGCTTGGGATAGCCGAAACGAGCAAACGTCTCTCGGAGTCGACTGATGGTGTTATAAGTAGTAGCAGATCTCATTGGGAAGATCTCTGCCCATTTTGTTGTCGCATCTACTAGTAATAGCCAAATATATCCGTAACATGGGCCAAAAAAGTCCAAGTGTAGTCTAGTCCATGGTTTCTCTGGCCAATGCAGAGGCTGCAGTGGCGCCTGTGCAGGCAGGTTGCGTTGCGATTGACATCCCGTACATCTAGCCAGACACTTTTCGATGTCCGTGTCTATACCAGGGTACCACACGTGCATTCTTGCCAAAGACTTCATACCGACTATACCAGGGTGTCCTTCATGCAGCAGCTGGAGAAGTTGACTTCTTAGCGATGATGGAATGATTATTCAAATCCCCCAAAATATAACTCCATCTTCTATGCTTAGCTCGTGCCAGTCGGGTGTGGAATGGCCTCAGTTCTGCCTTGACTGTCTCTGGCCAGCCTGTTCTACAGTAACGAAGTACTTTCGATAGCAACGAATCCCTTGTAGTGGCTCTTCTCAGCTCGCTTGGGTCGATAGGTTGAGCGTCTATTCTGTTCTGGAGCACTAAATCGTCCGATCCTTGCGATTCAGAAGTTGGCAATCTGGATAAAGCGTCTGCATTCCCGTGGTCCTGCGTTCGCCTGAATCTTATTTCAAAGTTGTACGCTGAGAGAATTACAGCCCATCTTTGCAACCGACTGGCAGCAATGCTTGGAATGTTGTTCTTGGGTCCGAAAATTGTGACAAGAGGCTTCTGATCAGTGACCAGGGTGAAGTGGCGTCCATAGAGATACTGATGAAATTTCTTTACTGCAAAAATTATAGCCAAACCTTCCTTTTCAATCTGGGAGTAGTTCCGCTCCGCTTTAGACAAGGAACGAGATGCGTAACATACGGGCTTCTCTTCAGATTCTTTGGATATGTGAGACAGGACAGCACCTACACCATGGCATGATGCGTCAGTTTGCACCACTAGCGGCTTGCTAGGATCGTAGTGGGTCAAAACCTCCTCCGAACTTAGTGCAGCTTTGCATGCTCGAAACGCCTCCTCGCATTCAGCGGTCCATTCAAAGTCGATGTCTGATGAATCCTGGCTTGGCCAACCCAGAATCTTTTTCGCCCTCCTACCTCTAGTGCTCCATCGCTATGCGTGCCCCAGCTTGCAACAGTCCCTGCTGGGCATGCTACAGCCTGTTCTACCAGTAATAGGATGACTCATCGGGTGACTCATCGTTCTACCCCTGGGTTGCGCAACCACGGGTGACCTTGACGTCCACCCCCCTCCGCTCTATTGTTCGGAATCACTGAAGCGGAACGAACTTGGGGATTAGGAACGTACTTGGAGATTATTCTGCCTGTACTTTTGGGACCACCAATATTTTTAGGGATTCGGGATCAGCGCGTCATCCTCTTTCCAACGGTGTAATTTTTATCTCTCTGTGATCATTATTAGCGAAATGACCCTATGAGTCATCACCATGAGTCATCGATGACTCATCGCCTACCCCTCTCATGTACAGCTTTCCAGCCAATCGGAGTGGAGCTGCAGGTCAAGGTCAGGGCAGATGACGTCAGGCTCACGGATCAGCTGCGTGACGCGTGATTTCGGCACTATATAAGGAAGCCGATTTTGACCCCGAAAACTCCAACCTTTCGGGATATTGTGACATCCTTTGGTCCCTGTCGAGGATCTCTCCAGGCTCCCAAACCTCTGTCCCCCGACTGGCCCCTGTCCGGTCGAGACCTCTCCCGGTCAGCCCCTGTACCATCATCACTCCCCTCCCTGTCGTCGAGGATCTCTCCGACTAGGAGCAGCAACCGAGGCCGATCATCCCGCCATCAATTCCTGACGTCCGACACCTGGCACGGCACGCCCGAGGCTGACGAAGAGCGACGCGTCTGCCCTTGACCTTCCTGCGGCTTAACTTCGAGCGGCTGGTGAGTTCCCCCTGCTTGTTTTCTGCTGCTTATTTGGGTGCTTAGAGTGCGCGTAGTCTCTGTCTCATTTAGGGCCTAATCTATAATATAATAACTTGCCGAACTAGTGAGGATTGTGCTCAGGGCAGTTGTGTGTGTGTGTGTGAAACCTCTGGTTGATTCCCCTTTTCTTTAGCTTATTTGCTCATTTAGGCCATGCAGCAGCTGGCTTAGATAGCTAGTGCGCCGCTGTGGGGAGCCACATGGAGATTGGAAGCCGCTAATGTACTTTAATGTGAAGCCTGAGGCGCTTAGGATCATAGATAGCGCGCCTCCAGGCCTGTTAGAATAGCCAATGTACGCATAAAAACCTTCTAAAAGCCGTGCACAGACTGAGGCTGATAAGAGTCCCTCATCTAATCATGCCAGGCGCCCCACGAACCTCTACATGGGATAAAACCCCCAAGATTAGTAACGTACTTTTAGCATGGAGCAGCCCACCCCAGGTTAGTCAGCAGGTGTAGCACCTCAATCCAACTCCCTCCGCAAATCACCTCGAAAGAGGCCCCCTGCACCCCTAGAAAAGTCCTTGTTAGAGCTCGCCAGCCCATCGTTATGCCCTGTGCAGAGTCCCTTTTATCGGCTAATGTACTTTATCTGAAGCCCTAAACTAGCTGACGGCCCATCGTCCGGGAGCCCCGTCTCGTCAGGGGGTAGTTTTAGGAGCCTATTCCCGCAGGTGGCTGGTGGCAGGTCTCGGGTTCGCACCCCGGGATTACCTTAGAAAACTCCTTGGGCCAGATATTTGTACTTTAGGACCTTAGCCGCTCAGTCACATCCAAGGCTCACATCCAACCAGTAGATCATTTCGGGGCGGGTCAAGCGAGAAGGCAAGGCCTGTTGTCCTTCGTAGCTCAGCTCAGGCAGCAGCGACTCAACCAAAGGGTCGAGTCACATCATATGGTGGCTAGCGTGTTGGGATGAGAAAAGCGCGATTTCGAACTGCTGTAGGATAGCATCATAGCGTTTCCAGTGGTTTGGGATTTAGCGCGATTTCGGACCGGAGTGATTAGGACGCCATCCCTGATTAGTTAAGAGGTGGATTTCTAATAGGACAGTTAGAATCTAGGAGCCCTTTGCCCTAGTGTCCCTCATTAGAAATTTAGGTTGGCTATTTTAGGAGTTTTTAGTAGGGATTAGGGAAGTGTTAGCTTTAGCTTAGATTCTCCATCTGTGGCAGCCGCCAGTCGAGGCATCTCCTGACCCTTCACAGGTGCTAGAACAGGTTAATAGCTCCCTTTCCTAGGCGGTAGCATGTAGCTTAGCTAAAGTTTAGCTGGAGTTGTCAGCAATAGCCCGGGCTTAGCAGCTAGGAACCCAGTCGAGGCATCTCCTGCTTTCTCTATGCTAGCAAGGTCGAGTTAATTGTATCCTCCCCTAGGCTGCAGTGAACTATGTGAAACTGCCACCCGGGTAGTCTGTGCCTACTATGAGTAGCATCGTGTGTTAGATCTTTCAGTTGAGTTATCCTGGGACTAGGTCATGTGGTGTTAGGATTAGTAAGTGCAGGCCCCACTAGCTTAGATACCGTATGATATAGCCAAACTAAAGTAGTCAGTAGTATGTTAGGGTTGTGAAATGCTAAAAGCGAACAACTAAGGATTAGCTACCCTTGGTAATTTTAGTGACAGAATAATTAGGTCATTTCTTAGAAATGTTTCCTTTCCCGTAGAGTTAACCCTAGTCTTTTCGTAGCGCTTGCATGCGTTTTGCTTCTCCTTTGAGGTGCTGATGAAAGATTGTGTCTGAAGGTTACTCCCTCAGATGGAGGCCGTTAGTAGTTCCTGGACGCTGAGTAAAGGCGCCTTCGGTGAGCCCGGATGGGACAGCGAAAGGTCTCGGGTTACAGGAAAGCACTGTTGGAAGTCAGCTACCCCTTTGGAACCTTAGAAATTTAGGTGGCACTATGGAAGTGTGGATAACCTGGTTTCGTATGCAGGGTATCTGGGTTAATCCTAGGCAGGTTCCATGCTGGTGGCCCAGCACTTGTATTCTCGATGTCACATTCCGAGGTATGAAAGTTGGTGTCTAGTAGTACAGCCTGTTGATGGGTATCTGAGGGGATCAGGCCCACATGAAAGTTTTGTCTTCCTCAGGGACAGTGAGAGATTTGTGAGCAGTACGCGATTAGCGGGCTAGGCCCCACCCTCCCGAGCGTAAATCGTGAGTAATTCCGTCGCAGAGTTGGCCAAGGCCACCGCTTTGAGGTGCTGTTGATCGACCCCCCATGGCTGTAAAAGTTGCCCCTTGTGATCGAAAGACACCTGGGTCGGTCATGGCTTTGAAGTCTTTTAGGGCTTTGAAGGCGGGAAGACACAATTCTCAAACTGTAAAGTCCCCCTGTGTGATTGGCAGCTTAGCTGGAAGGGGTTTTCTGTAGCATGTAATCCGCCTTACGGACAATAGTCTTACGAGTTTTGCTATGGATTATTCACAAAGGCTAAGTGCGCCTTTCGAAGGATGTGGATTTAGGTGACGGTGTAGTTAGGTAGGTGTGAAGTTGGAGTCTTTCTGCGAGGAATCTGGGGTGGTGAGACCCTTCCTGGGTGGTCCATAGTGGGTGATACCTATTTAGGCACTCCTTTGGCTAAGAGGCCTGTAGCTAACCGCTACGACCTGCCATTTCCGCCGTACATGAGGGAAGCACCGGGACCGTCCGCTTAGTGAGTCAGGTGCTCACTGTGGGCCCCTGAAGACATGCTCTCCTGAACCATTATACCGACTCGGCGAAAGCCGATGGCCTCTGTGAGGTGAACGGGGAAGTTTGAGGATCCGCCCATTCCAAACAGAGAAATCGTAGAGACTAGGCTCTTTGCGCGTAGACGCGCCTTTTGAACGCTATTAGCACTGAGTGGCTTTAATTTATAGGCAGCAGAAGTCCTGTAAGGCAGTTGTCTAGGGCCGCCCTGACACACCGAAACAATCAAGGCGAATCCATATCTCAGTGAGTGATAATTATTCAGCGCTAACTCAGTTTGTGCACACAAAAATAATAATTTAAATTTAATGTAAGAATTAATGTAATCAATTATTTTTTTATGCCAGTTGAAGTGAGGCAAACCACAGCATAGCACGTCTGTTTTATTTCTGCTTTTTCCTTTAGGGCAAGCTTTTGTCCCCCTGTGTGTGTGAATTGCCGTTTTTCTGCCTAGGCGAGAGTAGGTTGCGTAAGTTGAGCAGACTCCTTGCGCCACTAATTCCATTGCCTCCTTCCCCCTCCCTTTGCCGCAGCTCAATCGAGCTCCCCCCTTTTTCTTTTCTTTTGCCGCAGCTCTTGAGAGCTAATCCCCCATTCTTTTTCTTCCCGGTTCACACAATCATTATTGTGCGTCCTCGGCAGTGAGTTATGGCTTCTGAAGATGAAAAATCCTGCTACCCCCAGTTAGGTAGGAAAGGAAGAAGCCAGCGCCGTGTACAAGGCCAAGTCACCGATTTGGATTGTAGCTCGGGCAGTGAAAGTGAAGGTGGTGCAGCCGCTGCTGCATCCGCTTCAGCGAGTAGGTGCAGTAGAGAGTCCAGAAGACAGCCCAGGTCCCCCGTAGGTGAGAATGAGGAACGGGGTAGGATGGGTCAGATATTGCTAGACGCCCTGCTGAGAACGAGACCCGCACAAGAGACTCCCCGTGTAAAGATCCACATTGAGCGCTTCTCTCCCACGGAGATGGTTTTCTCGCAGTGGTTAGATAGGGTATATTACAAGCTTAGAGTAGAGGAGATTAATGACGACGAGGTCAAGAAACAGTGTCTGGTCAGTTTGCTGCCGCCTGATCTGCAGAGCCTTGCTCTGACGATTAGAGATGCGGTGGACTTCGAGGAATTTGTGCGGCAGCTTGGTCAGCAATTGGGCGAAGCCAACTCCGAGCTGGCTAAGCGCAACAGGCTGCGAGCCTTGCGGCAACGCGCAGGCCAAAGTTATAACGCCTATGCAGCCATGCTGCGCAGCATTTTAGCCTCGATTTATCCTGACAAGCCCCTGGCAGAGTTAGAGCAGGAGCAGATATTCATCTTTCTGGAGACGGCCGATTTGTCTCCAGAGACCCGCCGCACTTTGCTGTGCCAGCGATTTGCCCGGGTAGAAGATCTGCTTGCCCAGCTGCAGACGCTCCAGGAGGCACAGATGCTCACAGACAGGCTGTCCAGATTGCAAGTGGCACCTCCTGCCAATCGAGACAGGCCTGCGCCGGACCGGAACAATAATAACAGGCGTTGGGTCCGCATGCTGGAAGGCGAAGGCAACGATGACGCCGATGATAGCGACATCCAGGGACTGCTAGCAAGGCAGGACGCCTTAGAATCCTGGATGTGCGAGACCCTCGCCAATGCCGTCGATAGAGCCGCTCGCAGAATTGAGGAGGCGGCTGCGCAGAGAGAAAGAGAGCGCAGAGATCGGGAGGTGGCAGCTAGAGTGCTGCAAGATGAGGCTGCCGCAGTAGCCTATGCCGATAACGAGAATCGGGCCCCGCCGAGGCAACTGGTTCGGCAAGAATCAGTCTGCCGAGGCACCCCATTGCGGGAAAGGCGGTCCAGACAGCCCCGCCTCTCGGCGCGCTAGAAAATCTGCCGCAGCAGCTGCAGCAGCAGCAGCAGCAATCGCCCTATCCGGAGGCGCCTCCGACGCCCCACCCTCAACCTCCAGGTGCCAGGCCATTCTCTTTTCTCCGGCCCCCACCTGAGGAATCTAGCGAGCAGCAGGGAAAGTAGATGTGGGGTTGGTTAGCGGCCCGACCCAGCCCCCACGCTTTAGATCTAGGGCTTATACAGAAATGGTTGCTAAGAAGCGGTGTGCGGTGCCTGACTCAGTGGTCCCCAAGCCAGTGAAGGGAAAGAGACACGCTTTCGACGTGGTGGTGTGCGTGGCTATTGAGAAACTCCCAAAAGTACTGTTAGTGGTCGATTCGGGCAGCTGCGTTTCAATTTTGAACTGGACTGACTATATGGCAGCTTCCGGTAATGATGAAGCGAGATTGCAGCCTCCCATTTTTCGACTCTATTCCTATACCAATCAGACGCTGGAGGTGGCAGGACAAGTGAAGATGATGGTGGGCTTTGGGGAAGAGACTGTCGAAGTTTTGTTCATGGTTCTCAAGGACAAAGAGGCAACTTCGTTGCTAGGCAGCTCGACCCTCAAGTCTACCAACGCAATCTTGGACTACCATTCCAAGCAAATGTTTCTCTTGGGCCAGGCTCTCCCCTTCTGTTGAATGAGTGCTCTCGTTCTTTTCATTGGTCTGTGTAGAAATAAGTAGAATTAACAGGAAAGCAATAGGGGTTTAAGTCCTTTTCAAAGTAGGCCGAACAGGCGCTAAAGCGAAACGCTGAATGAAAGAAAATAATGTTTTATTTGACCGAGGCCAAAACTTGAGTAAGTAGAGTTTAGCAAACAAACAAATGGGTTATTATGGTCGCAACAGGAATAGACAGGCGGGTTGACAGCAGGTCAAATTAAAAAGAAAAAAGAGATAGCAGGTCTAAAGAGTTAGAAGTCAAGCTGCGGCCGGTAAACACATAGGTTACAAGAGGCGCGGATGGCGAGGGTGCGTTAGCACCCGGCCCCGGCTCTGAGTCAGCTCGCGCCGCAGGTCGGAACTAACAACCTCTAGTTCAACCTGACCATGTCTGGCCAGGAACGCAAACAGGTCCTGGGGGCGGGCCGGCTCCGACGGAGGGGCCACCAACGCGGCGGAAGCCTGATGATGAGGCCGGGGCTTCTTCCTCCAGTTCCCCCTGCACTGTACCGGCGCAGCCGCAGAGTAAGTTGCCCATGTCTAGCACTGAAAATTAGGATTAGGAGCGGGTGATTACGAATAGTCTTCTGGAACAATAGGATAATCCCTTAGGTCAGAATAATAGTTTAAAAATGTAGTCTTTTGGCAGGGTAGCCCTAGGGGGAATTTTCTTCGAGTTATTGGGATTAAATTTTTGTAGAGGCGAAAAGAGCCAGAGGCTGGCGCTATTGTGCGCCCGGTTCTCTCTCCCCCTCCCCGCTTTCAGCCGCAGCTTACGCTCGCTGCGACTTGCGTCAACAGCTCTCTCTCTCTCTCTCTCGCTCGCCGGCAATTCTCTCCTTTTCTTTCGCACCTCCCCGCCAATGAGCGAGCCCCCGTCTCCCTCTCTCCCCCTCCCCCCCTCGTCGGTCTGGCTCTGCGGCGGCAGAGTTAAATACGAGTGCAATGCCAACAGCAAGACTGCAAGAATTCTCATCTCGATTGCCAACTAGCTCAACATGGAGAACAGACGCCCAGTTGCCCGGATCACGGCCGTTCAAGAAGAAGTGGCGCCGCTGACTCAAGGCGCCAGAGTAGCGCCGACACCTCTGACGGAGCGACAGTGGGCCGAGCGTAGCAACGGAGTGGCGGCTGATGTGGAATGGCCATTGAAGTTTGAGAACATCAGTGAACAGACGCTAGCAGAGGTTCATGCAGCCGTCGATGCGTCTGGAGAAGATTTCCTGGAGGGCATCACCCCGGCAGCGCCGCCAACGGCTCCAGGCCCGGCTGTTGCGAATCCCTTGGATCAACTGATGGTCGCCTACCAGCAGACAGAGGCGGCTTTGGAAGCTCCACTCGAACTCGGATGGGATGAATTTCGCCAGCACGCCCAGGCCGAAGTCATTTACGAGATCTACTTGGCGATGGCGCGCTACGTAGATGAAGCATGCCGACGCCAAGTGTGGCGCCGCCTTCGTCCAGCCCCTCGTCTGCAGCGAGCGCTGAACCTCCTGGACGACTTGCTGGGCCGCCGGGCTCTCATCTTTGTGATTGAGCTCATCGTGGGTCAGCCCCCAGACGACTTCGCGGACTGGCCAGTGGTGCTGCAAGTCGTGACAGAGGTCGGCAGCTACCACAAGATGCGGCCAGACCACCTGTCGGCCAATGCATGGAAGCGGCTGGCCAGAGCAGTGAGCCCCACCGAGACGTTCGTCCTGCACGATGGCCTGCTGCTGACGGCCCCCGCGTCGCCGCGCGTGCGGCTGCTGCACGCCCCGCACATGACGGCTGGATGGGCTGCACAGGTGGCCACCTGCCACGGCCACGACGACACGCTCACGGTGGCCGCCATTGGCCTCGTAGAGCGGCTCGGGTCCGGCCTCCCTATGCAGCCATAGACACTGCTGCAGCGACGCCTGTTGCTAGCGCGAGCGCCGGAGCTCACTGGCCTGAGCAGACAGCATTTTTATCGCAACCGTGCCTACGGGTTGCTGGCGCGCCAAGCCGGCTATGCGCAGCTCTGCAGCCTGGAGGAGCAGCGTTCAGCACCCACAGTCAACCGCGCGGATCAACGACTGGTGCTCCCCATGCCCCTGGCGCGAACGCTCCTGCTGCGGTGGAAGACGGCCATCATTCGAGTACGATGCCAGCGCGAGGCCGAGCGGCGTTTGAGCAGTTGAGTGAGCCAGGCTGATGTTGTTTCCTTTCTTTCTTCCCCCGCGCTCTTCTCTTTCTTCCCCCTTTCCTCCCCCCCCTTTTCTCCTCTCCTTTCTCTCCTCCCTTTATCCCCCCCGGCTCCGTTCGCCCCTGCTCGGGGAATGTGGCGAAATAAACTAGAAGCTAGCTTAGATAAGGTTAAATTAACGTCATAGGTGACTAGCCAATATAGGAATAAAGGAAGGACCGCGGACCGCAACTTAGCAACCCCAAAAAAATAGTAAAATATTTGTGCTGTTGGTCTTTACAGGAGGGAATTTCGGATTATCTTTCCCCCCTTTCTTCTTTTCCTCGGGCCCTTTAAGATCTCGAGTAGGTGACCCCTGGTTAAGGTTGTTGTGTTTTCACAAGGTGTGTGTCCTGAGCCAATTTTCTCAAAGTGGGTTGTTATAATTTAAATAATTTAGTCTCAATGTTGGGTTTCGGCCTTGTCGTTTTACCGACGCAGCCTCAGAGCGCCGATCTTATTGCCTATATCGACAACTATGGCCTCCCATTCCCGATCTCGAGGTCAGCCCCAGGGGTAGCATGATGGATGTGGCGAGCGGCTAGGTCCTATGCTAGGAGAAGACAGCGAGAGACAGACACGGAGATAAAGAAAGGTAGAGAGCCACCAGCCCCAGAGGGAAGCTGACAGCCCCGCCGCCACCAACTTGTGTGGACTGCATCACCAAACAGCCCTATCGAAACCAAGTTCCCGACTAATTGAGGCCTGATTTCCACCTACAACTAGTGTCTTTTAGCTGTCAATCTCGAAGTCATAGCCGACTAAGGGACACTGCAGGGACTAGATCGCATGACCAAGGCAGGCTCAGAGAGGACTTTTGCAGGGGGTTCTTGCATGGATCGGATTATGTGGACCCGGAAATGCACTATTATATTACTAAGAGGAGTGGATAGGGAATATCCCAGCTTTTAGCCTCGATGCTTCAACTAACTGCCGCAAAGCGATGAAATGACCTAATTAGCCTCTTCCGAAAGCGCGCCCTAACTACTCTAAAGATTACATTAGATTACATTAATGATTTGGCTGCCGCTGCGCCCCGAACTGCACTAAAGTACAGCCGAAGCTGAGTCCTCAATCTGGACTCTGCTCGCATGAATCACTGACTGACTGACTGCATGACTGATCCGCCTTTGGTCCACCATGACCGGCGCCAACTGATTTAGCTGCTCATCTGAGCCAGCATGGCGAGTAAATAAAGAGTCAAAAAGAGTATAAAAACTGAATTATTTAGCTTTCACACCTAATCACTTTCAATGCCTATGATGACCAGAGCAATGAACCACTTTAGCGATATATTATGACTACTTAATTATTACTGCCCTAAATTCAGCACAAAATAAGCAAAAGAGAAAAATGCGCCAACACCTATTAAGCTGCTAAGAAAGGGGACCGATCTAGAATACACCCGACTAGGCAAGATCAAGTGACCTCTCACCAGACCAATCAGATTATTACACCTTAGACCGTCTCGAACTCCACAGTGACCGAGGTAGATCTCGAACTCGACCGTTAGTACGTGTCGCTCTCGCCTAATCTCGGCAATTGGACAGTTGCAGCTGTTCTCTAGCTGTGCTGATAAAACGGCTGATGATAACCGTGACGAAGCAGATCGATGTTGCTGATCGCTGATGACTTTAGGGGGACTTGCTGACTAAAGGGGAGCTGTTAAGCTTGATGAACTAAGGGGGCCGTCTGCCCAGTCTCTCAACCGAAGATGACAAAACGGGAGAACTGTAGAACACGAGGACAGCAGAGCGTCTGGAGATGGAGCGCGCCCGGCGGCGCCTTTAAATAGGCGCGCCTGGCGCCGATTTGTTAAACTGATCGCCGATTTTTCCAATTGGTCAGGCACCGTTTGTTATAACGGTCGTGTAATTTTCTGATAGGCTGATGGTCTGATCACGTGACCCTACCCGATCAGGGGATCCTAACCCAGTCTCCGGGGATCATAAATCACACGACAGATGGCGCCAAAAAAATGATAATTTACGAGCAAAGTGATTTATGGGTTTTCGCAGCAGATTATCCTACAGAGACGCAAAAATATACAAATTAATCCTTTTAACGCGTAGAAGGTGAAGAAAGTGAAGAGAAAGTCCTAATCCTAAATCCCAAAGTACTTTTAGGGGTCAGAAATCTAGCTGTCAAAAAGTAGCGAAAAAACCAAAAAGAGAACAATAGAAGTCGGGGGAAAGGATGTCTAGCTGTCAAAAGAGAACAAAAGAAGTTGCCACAGTCACGTGTCCCGCAGACACCACCTGGCGCCTAAAAGCTGTCAAAGCAGGGGTCAGACTGTCTGGGAACAGTGATTTATGGCTCTAGATATAAAGGGCCTAGAGACCTTTACTGGCCTGTATGAAAATGAAAAAAGGATCGGGGTTAAGCGTCACACTACTGCCCATCAGTAGAGGAAAAGAATGTGGCCGAAAAAATAATTGCGACGCGAGCGAAAAAGTGCGTCCCCAACATCAATTTAATCTTAATAATCTCAACTCTAATATCTTTTGTCCAACTTATTCATACTGTTATCAGCATCTCTCCTCTTCTTCTCCCTCTTCCTCTTCCCCCCTCTTTCTTCTCTCTTCTTCCTCTCCTTCTCTCTCTTTCTGCGCGAACTCTGGGGACTCTTTTAAGTGGTAGTAGTAGTAGGGAATTTCACTCACCGTTTGATGTAAAAAGCCGAAGGCTGGTTACTTGAGCTGGCGCGAAGCAGTTATAGCTCGTAATTAGGCGAAGCCGATTAAAGTTGCAGGATTGTAGCCAGACAGAGTTTCGGAACGAAGGCTTTGAACTCTAGACGCTTCGGGCCAAGCCTTTGGGGTTTGGAGCCCACGTCCCCTTGGCGTGCTTCGGCAGTAGGAACGGCTGGGCTCACCTCTGATTGGCCCGTGGGATGAAATCTCGGCCCTGTTTCTCACCACGTGAATGAAGACCCGAAGGGAACCGCGGACTCCAATTTTCAACATTAGTTTTTCCGACTCCACTCACCCACCCCTCCTCCTTTCCCCCAACGTTTTTGCAATGGTGGGCTCAGCTGGGCCTGCTATCCCCTGTTTAACCTCTCATCTGTCTTTGTGTGCCTGTATTTTTCCTTCGTATGCCTGAATTGAATGCCTGTTTCCCACTCTTTTCTTTTCTTGACCCTCTGTTTGTTTCTTCTTCTCCTCCCTTCCGCCCCTCATTTCCTCTCCTCTTCCTCCCCTCTTCTTCCTTTTTTTATGTTGTCTTTAGATACCGTACGATGCACATAGGAAATGTAGTTTTTGCACCTCATACCGTATGATCACACCGCTGGCCGTAAATCTAAAAAACCCAAAAATATTTCTTTTTTCGCGCATCATGTGTGGCTGGCGGGTGATAATTGTAAGACAGTGGGTTTGATTTGAACTGCTAACAAAAATCACGCGAGGAGAGTCTCGCTGCGCAAGCCGTATATTTAAAAGTGAAAAGGGGTGGTGGGTGCGCCCACCACCCCACGCATGACACGCAGAACCAACCGCCTAAATCAACAGCCAACGTGCGTGCCTGCAGGCACGCTAGCACTCCTAACCACACTACTTTCCCCCTAGACAGTTAAGTTAAGCAAAAACAAAACAGTTAAGCAAATCCCGCCATATAGAATTCTGGCGGTCGCCGCTCTCTGGCCGATCGTCGCGGCGCCTCAGCCTGCTCGACTGGCTGCTCGACTGGCTGCTCGACTGGCTGCTCGACTGGCTGCTCGGCCGGTTCCTCCGCCTCGATCTCGGGCCAGAACATCGCAGCCTCTCCGTCGGGCTCAGTCGGTTCGCTCGGGGCCTCGCCAGTACCGGGGTCCCCGGCTGCGTCCGGGATCTCCAGAGACGCGCGTCGTTGAATGAAGAGCCGCAGGCGATCATGATGCACAACCAGCCTGCGCCTGCGCCCCGCCTGGTCTTGGATGCGGTAGTTCACCTCACCGAGCCGCTGCAGGACCCGGTACGGCCCCTTCCACTTGGCGCTGAAACACCGCGTCTGACCGCGCTTGACCACGGAGTTGCGCAGCATCACGAGTTGGCCCTGGGTGAACGGCATGAACCTGGCTCCTTGGTTCGCTCGTCTGTTGCGCTCGTGTTGCGCCTGCCGCAGCCGGCCGTGCACTGACTCGAAGGCGCTCTGCAGATTCTCCTGTGTCCGCTGTAGGAACCTGTGGGGGCCTCCGTCCGCCTCGGGATTGTTTCCGTCCATCAACCAGCTGTCGAGAACCAGCCGAGGTGGCCAGCCGTGCAGGATCTGGTACGGGCTGAGGCCGGTGGTGCTGTGCACTGAGGTGTTGTAAGCCCAGGTAACGTAGGGCAACTTCTTGTCCCAGTCCTGCTGGCTCTCCGACACGACTGTTGCCAGCATGTCGCCCAGCGTCCGATTGCCGCGCTCCACGACGCCGTTGCCGCTCGGATGGAACGGCGAAGTCCGGGTTTTTTCGATGCCCAGTTGCTCGCAGAGGCGACCGAACAACTCGCTCTCGAACTGGCGCCCTTGGTCGCTGTGCAGAACCTGCGGAGCGCCGTGCTGCAGGACAACGGACTTCAGCAGCGCGTCCGCCACGGTGGCCGCGTCGATGCCCGACAGCGCGCCCGTCTCCATCCATTTGGAGAATGTGTCGCACATGCTGAGGATATAGGCGTTGCCGTCGGTTGTGCGCGGCAGCGGGCCTTTGATGTCGATCTGGACCAGCTGCCACGGCGCCGTCGGCTGGCAGGTGGTCTGCAGCGGAGCTCTTTGCGGCCTGGTTGGATTCTTCTTGGCCAGGCAGGCGGCGCAGCTGGCCACCCAGTTCTCCACGTCGCGCCGCAATCCAGGCCACCAGCAGCGCTCGACCAGCCGCGCCGCGGTCCTGTCGACACCGAGATGACCGCTCTGGTCGCACGAGTGGGCCTGCTGAAGGAAATGGGGCCGCAGGTGGCTTGGAATTAGCGGCTTACCTCGAAACTGCAGGACTCCGGCTGAGTTCACGGAGGCCTCGTCCAGCAGCTCGAGGACCTGGGCCGCCCACGTCTCGGACAGGCTGTCGATTCCGTTGGCCAAGGCCTGGAACATCTTGCTCAGCAGTGGATCCTGCTGCTGCTCGTCGTGCAGATTTCTGCCGTCCCAGCGGGGCTGCAAGCGGGTCCCGGCAACCCGGCTGAGCGCATCCGGAACGACGTTGTCCCGCCCTGGCCGGTAGAGCAGGCTGAACGAGAACTGCTGCAGCGTCGTCAGCCACCGTGCGAGCCGACCCTCCGGCTCCTTGGTTGCGAGCAGTCCCTGCAGCGGCCGGTGGTCCGAGTAGACGATGAAGCCAGGGACACTCAGCAGGTACGTCCTGAAGTGCTTCAAACTCCAGACCAGCGCCAGCAGCTCCCGATCCGTCGCCGAGTAGTTCCGCTCGGCCTTGTTGAGGGTGCGCGACGCGAACGCCACCGGCAGCTCGGCGCCATCGTGCAGCTGGCTGAGCACCGCGCCGAGGGCAAACTGGCTGCTGTCGCAGCTCAGCACGAACCGCTTGGTGAAGTCCGGCAGCCTCAGCACCGGGGCGGTCGTCAGCTTGTGCTTCAGCTCGTTGAACGCTCGCTCGCAGTCACCGCTCCATACGAAGTCTCTGGGCCGCTGGCTGATGTCATGCAGGACCCTGGCCGTCTGACTGAAGCCTTCAATGAACCTCCGGTAGAAGCCTAGCATACCGAGAAACCGCTTCACTTCGTCTGCCGAGGTTGGGCTCGGCAAGCTGCGGATGGCCTCCACCTTGCCGGGATCTGGCGCAATGCCCTGCTCGCTGACCAGGTGTCCTAGATACAGCACCTGGCGATGGGCGAACACACTCTTGGACCGATGCAGCTTCAGGCCAGCGTCTCGGAGACGTTGAAAGACCTGCGTCAGCTTCACCAGGTGCTCGTCGAACGTCCTACTGAAAACGATGATGTCGTCGATGTAGGTCAGCACCGACTCCCACGACAGGCCGGACATGACGAGCTCCATGAGCCGCTGGAACGTCGCCGGGGCGTTGCACATCCCGAAGCCCATCTTGCGGAACTGCATCAGGCCTCTGGTCGAGTAGAAAGCCGTCTTGGGCCGGTCCTCCTCCGCCACTTCTACTTGATGGTAGCCCTGCCGGCAGTCGATGGTGGAGAACCAGGAGCATCCGACTAGCGCGTCCATGGCCTGCTGCAGGTGCGGTAGCGGGTACGCGTCCTTGACTGTGCAGGCGTTCAGCTGCCGCCAGTCTGTGCACAGCCTGATGTCGCCGTTCTTCTTCCGCACAACCAGCAGGTTGCTGGCCCACGGGGAGGCGGACGGCTCAATGATTCCACTATCCAGCATCTGGCCGATCTTCTTGTCCACCTGGTCACGAACGGACAGTGGCAGCCTTCGCTGAACTTGCCTGTGCGGCCGCGCCCCCGGCTCCAGCTCAATCTGGTGCTGCAGCAGCTTGGTCGTGCCCAGGTCGTATTCGTGCTTGGCGAACAGGTCTTCATTGCATTCCAGCAGCTGTCGCAGCCGCTCCGCATCGGGGGCCGGCAGCTCCGAGTCGATGTTCCAGCCGAGGGCAGCTTCCGGCGCGTCACGCTCGCCGCCGTTCTCCTCGGCCATCGCGCCTTCGAACGTCCCGACCGCCTTGTTCGCGTACAGCAGCACTGGTACCTCCGACAAGTTGCACATCCTCACCGGTATGCAGCCCTCTTTCGACACCGCCAGCACCCGAGCAGGCAGGATTGCCGTTGATGTCACGAAGTCCTCGGCTGGCTCGAACACGCCCTGCTCACCGCTGGAGTTCACCTTGAGCCACACCAGCTTCTCACTGCGAGCTGGGAGCTCCGTATTCACCGCCACACGCGCCACCAGAACGCTCGGCACCAGGCGGCAGTTGGCTCGGGGCGCCTCGCTGCTGAAGACCACCGACGTGCCGTCAAATTTCACCATGCCCGACTTCAAGTCGATTGTCACCGACTGCGCCGTCTGGCTGATAAAATCCATGCCGAGGATCAAACTGGGCTGAATGCCGTCCACTACGATGAACGAATGTCGCGCGCGGATGTCCTCGCCAATCGCCACTTCAGCAACCGTCAGCCCCAGGCAGCGCAGCCTTGAGCCGTCAACCGATGTTGGCAAGGCGGCTAAGTCAGTCGAGGCGATATTACAGGCCAGTCTGTCGAACAATGACCTGTCCATCAGCGACACTTGAGCGCCCGTGTCGAGCAGAGCAGACACCGCCTTGTCTTCGAACTGCACCTGAACGAATATTGATGGCGCTGATCTACGGGCCCCTTCTGAGCGGGTCGGTGCTGGCCCCAGGCTGCCGACCCTCAGAAGTTTCCCTGCGGCTTGCCAGCAGGTGTTGGGCAGACCGCCGCGATGTGGCCCTTGCCTGAGCACCGACTGCAGCGTCCTGCAGGCCCTACAGATCCACCGGCCGATTTTGGGCACCGCCTCGCGAAGTGGCCGGGCTCGCCGCAGTTAAAGCACCTGGCGGGACCGTTCTGACGTTTGTCCTTGCCCGGTGGTCCGGTCCTCACGCTGGCCGCCAGTTGCTGCACCTGCTGTTCCAGCTGGCTGATCCGCTTGTCGTCCATTGACACCGCCGCTGCTGAAGGTGCTGCCCGGTGATTCACCGGCTCGAGCCGAGCTGCTCGGTCGATCAGTTCGCTCAGAGAACAAGCGTCCGCATCCTTCTCCTTTAGCAGCGCGTCCCTGATCGCTGGCTGTAGCTGCCGCATCAAACGAAACTTGACATCTCTTTCTCGAGCTTCCACAGAGTCGTCCGGCCGAGCGCGGAGATGCAGGAGCTTCAAATTGTAACATAGCTCCCTCAGCGACTCGCTCGGTTGTCTTTTGCGCTCCTCAAACTCCTCCATCGCTCTGTAGCAACTCAGGCTGTTGCCAAAGTTCGTAATTAGCTCCTTCTTGACCTCCTTGTAGCTGTTCTTCACCTTGTCCGGCTGCTCCCACACGAATATTTGCGCTTCGCCCGTCAAAAGCAGCTTCAACTTTTTTGCCTTCTTCTGGTCGTCCCAGTCGCAGTCATCGGCGAAATCTTCAAAACTGCTGAGCCACATTCTCACGTCTGAGTTGCCGCTGAACTTTGGGGGCAGAAGGGCAGCTTGCACTTGATCTGATTTGGCCATGTTTAGACCGCTGCCACCAGTGTAAGACAGTGGGTTTGATTTGAACTGCTAACAAAAATCACGCGAGGAGAGTCTCGCTGCGCAAGCCGTATATTTAAAAGTGAAAAGGGGTGGTGGGTGCGCCCACCACCCCACGCATGACACGCAGAACCAACCGCCTAAATCAACAGCCAACGTGCGTGCCTGCAGGCACGCTAGCACTCCTAACCACATAATGATTACTGTACGTTTTGCTTGTTTTTCTTTCTGTGAATATGTAACTTTTTCTCGGCATCTGTGCACCTCTGTAAATAAGTATAGTAGGATCTCATTATTTCATTATTTTGCTTAATCTGTTTGTCGATTCTAACGGGTGCGCTAATTTTAGAAGCGTCTCTCACTAGTAGTAGTAGTATGCGTTGTACTTTGTTTTTTGTTGTAAATAGGTCTGCAATAATTTTGTAATAGTATTTCTCAATATTCTTCTTTCTGTAAATAATTCGTTGTCCTTCAATGCGTGTGGCTTCTCCCCCTAATGTAATTTCTAATGTAAAGGCTAATGTAATTTTCGGCGTAATGTAATCTCTAACGTAAAGCTCTCATGTAAAAGCCTCTCTCTCGAATGCGATTTCCTATGTAATAGGTTAGTTCAATGTAATTTCTCCCCTTTCTAATGTAATTTTCAATGTAATTTTTAATGTAAATTCTGGGAATGGGGATTCGCGCTCTCTCGGTACCTGAGTAGTGAGATAAGCAGATGCGGGTAGCCAGGACTCATTGGTTTTGATGACTATGATCTAAGCTCGCAGGCTCACTTAGCTCACAAAAAGGTGGGGGGATGTGATGAATCCTGGCTTGGCCAACCCAGAATCTTTTTCGCCCTCCTACCTCTAGTGCTCCATCGCTATGCGTGCCCCAGCTTGCAACAGCCCCTGCTAGGCATGCTACAGCCTGTTCTACCAGTAATAGGATGACTCATCGGGTGACTCATCGTTCTACCCCTGGGTTGCGCAACCACGGGTGACCTTGACGTCCACCCCCCTCCGCTCTATTGTTCGGAATCACTGAAGCGGAACGAACTTGGGGATTAGGAACGTACTTGAAAATTATTCTGCCTGTACTTTTGGGACCACCAATATTTTTAGGGTTTCGGGATCAGCGCGTCATCCTCTTTCCAACGGTGTAATTTTTATCTCTTTATGACCATTATTAGCGAAATGACCCTATGAGTCATCACTATGAGTCATCGATGACTCATCGCCTACCCCTCTCATGTACAGCTTTCCAGCCAATCGGAGTGGAGCTGCAGGTCAAGGTCAGGGCAGATGACGTCAGGCTCACGGATCAGCTGCGTGACGCGTGATTTCGGCACTATATAAGGAAGCCGTTTTTGACCCCGAAAACTCCAACCTTTCGGGATATTGTGACATCCTTTGGTCCCTGTCGAGGATCTCTCCAGGCTCCCAAACCCCTGTCCCCCGACTGGCTCCTGCCCGGTCGAGACTCCTCCCGGTCAGCCCCTGTACCATCATCACTCCCCTCCCTGTCGTCGAGGACCCCTCCGACTAGGAGCAGCAACCGAGGCCGATCATCCCGACATCAACTCCTGACGTCCGACACCTGGCACGGCACGCCCGAGGCTGACGAAGAGCGACGCGTCTGCCCTTGACCTTCCTGCGGTTTAACTTCGAGCGGCTGGTGAGTTCCCCCTGCTTGTTTTCTGCTGCTTATTTGGGTGCTTAGAGTGCGCGTAGTCTCTGTCTCATTTAGGGCCTAATCTAATAATATAATAACCTGCCGAACTAGTGAGGATTGTTCTCAGGGCAGTTGTGTGTGTGAAACCTCTGGTTGATTCCCCTTTTCTTTAGCTTATTTGCTCATTTAGGCCATGCAGCAGCTGGCTTAGATAGCTAGTGCGCCGCTGTGGGGAGCCACATGGAGATTGGAAGCCGCTAATGTACTTTAATGTGAAGCCTGAGGCGCTTAGGGTCATAGATAGCGCGCCTCCAGGCCTGTTAGAATAGCCAATGTACGCATAAAATCCTTATAAAAGCCGTGCACAGACTGAGGCTGATAAGAGTCCCTCATTTAATCATGCCAGGCGTCCCACGAACCTCTACATGGGATAAAACCCCCAAGATTAGTGACGTACTTTTAGCATGGAGCAGCCCGCCCCAGGTTAGTCAGCAGGCATAGCACCTCAATCCAACTCCCTCCGCAAATCACCTCGAAAGAGGCCCCCTGCACCCCTAGAAAAGTCCTTGTTAGAGCTCGCCAGCCCATCGTTATGCCCTGTGCAGAGTCCCTTTTATCGGCTAATGTACTTTATCTGACGCCCTAAACTAGCTGACGGTCCAACGTCCGGGAGCCCAGTCTCGTCAGGGGGTAGTTTTAGGAGCCTATTCCCGCAGGTGGCTGGTGGCAGGTCCCGGGTTCGCACCCCGGGATTACCTTAGAAAACTCCTTGGGCCAGATATTTGTACTTTAGGACCTTAGCCGCTCAGTCACATCCAAGCTACCAGTAGATCATCTCGGGGCGGGTCAAGCGAGAAGGCAAGGCCTGTTGTCCTTCGTAGCTCAGCTCAGGCAGCAGCGACTCAACCATAGGGTCGAGTCACATCATGAAATGACCGCCTTCAGGCGATATTTAGCGCCCCACAGTAAAAGTTCATGGCAGATCAGAACTTCTGAGCGATTCTTGGACGCGCCCGAAGCGTCAGAAGCTGCACGTTGAATGGAAATGCACAGAATCTGGGGGTTGGTAAGTGCTGTTGCTTTTTCTTGCACATTGCCTTTGCCACAAGAACAAGCAGAAATTTCGTCGTTGAGAGTAGTGCCAGAGCCTGAAAATGCCGCCTCAACGAAGATTGAAAACTCTTGTCGTTGCACACTATTGGATGGCGCAATCAGCATACTGTGTCTCGTCGAAGTAACTGCAGAGTATATTGTTCTACTCTAAAAATATGGGGTGCAGTCAGTTTTAAACTTTTAATAACAGAAAAATGGTATGAAAACAAACACATTTCTTACTAATTAACTCGTATAACTGCATACATAGACGATATACAGACTGGTACCTTACGGGAGGATCTTTGCCTACCGACTTACTTGTGTCTACATGTTACGAGTTACTTACATACAAATCGATCGGATTTTTATGTATTGGATATTTTAGAGGATTTAAACTTGGTGTTTTGTGTTTTAACTTCTTTGAATTTGTTGTTATAGTGCTTCTCACCAAAAAATAAAATAAATAGGTGCTGGAGTTTTGGTAGCTCTATTATCCTTTCAACAGCTTCGATGGCGCACTCTTTTTTCCTAGACATCTTATGTTCCTCGCCCTCGCCTACTCTGACGGAATTGCAATCTTCCGCAAACGAAGTAAAGAGGCAGACTGTCGTCAGGATTTGGCAAAGCGTCTGAAAGCTTCAGAGGCAGGTAAAGCATGGCTTCAGTTTCATGGATGGAGTCTTTTAGACACAAAAAACTGTCTGCCCGCTATTACCGTTCATGTTTCTGAAGCACTAAGGCAGCTGGAACTTGCCTTGTCTGTTGCACCTCAGGAGTTTGTTTTTTGTATGCGAGTTGCAATCAGCTGTGTTCGTCAGGTGAAACTTGAGATTAGTACGACTGCGAGTACAGGTGGCACGAGATTTGAAATGGAGAGTGACGAAGTGGAGGCGGCGAAGAAGCGAGAGGAAGCGCAGGCGGCGAAGAAGCGAGAGGAAGCGCAGGCGGCGAAGAAGCGAGAGGAAGCGCAGGCGGCGAAGAAACGAGAGGAAGCGGAGGCGGCGAAGAAGCGAGAGGAAGCGGAGGCGGCGAAGAAACGAGAGGAAGCGGAGGCGGCGAAGAAACGAGAGGAAGCGGAGGCGGCGAAGAAACGAGAGGAAGCGGAGGCGGCGAAGAAACGAGAGGAAGCGCAGGCGGCGAAGAAACGAGAGGAAGCGGAGGCGGCGAAGAAACGAGAGGAAGCGGAGGCGGCGAAGAAACGAGAGGAAGCGAGAGGAAGCGGAGGCGGCGAAGAAGCGAGAGGAAGCGCAGGCGGCGAAGAAGCGAGAGGAAGCGCAGGCGGCGAAGAAGCGAGAGGAAGCGGAGGCGGCGAAGCTGAGAGAGCTGGAGGCTGAAAAAGAGAGGACGAGGAAGAGGAAGACGGAAAACTACGGACCGGGGCACTGTACCAGCAGGGTTTTGCGCACAAGACGACTTTGAAGCACATCCTATTTGTAGGCTCATTTCCTTTCTTTAGTTATGTTTCGGCCAAAAAATATTTTTTGTGTGCAATGTGCAGCAATGTGTGTCTTCAGGAGTGGCGAAAGTAGTAAGATCCTCTTGTATAGATCCAATCGAAATTTCAATGAATAAATAATTGATCGAAAATAGCTCGTAGAATAAAAACAGCAAAAGCGAAGTCACGATATTGCTATTTCGCCAAACAATAAGGTGCAATTTACAGTAAAATTTCTTGCTTTTATGTCTTGCACGATTTGGCTACTTCAACTGATTATTCATTCGTTTTTTTTGTTCCCGTGGGACTTTAGTAATCATATTTTACTGTTACATCCACTTTCGTGACGTTTAGTAACTGTCTGAATAAATGAAAACGGTCCTGAATGTGTAGCGGATGTGATGTACGCTCGTACGAGACTATTAATAAAAAGTAATATTCGTACACGAAGAGAACGAATCTAATCAGACTTTTAGCGTCTTATTTTAGACAAGAGGAAAGCCAAAGCGGCTGAATAAAGTTGAATAAGATAAAAAGCAAATGCATTTTGCCAGAACGTGGCGTACAAAAGCTTTTCTGGGAGAAAATTTCAGAATATTAAGTGAATGAGGGACACAAACAGTTCTCAAGAACAAAAAGGTATTTATGAACTTTTCATTGCTGCAAGACTTAAAGCTGCACTTTCTCAACTATTTGTAACAAAATAAAATTGCTATCTATTTTAATACATTTCTTTTCTATCATTTCAAACTTCTGTACTTTGTCGAATAGGGCAGCGGAAGAATCTCCTGCTGCTCGCCACCAGTGTTGAGAAGGTAAAGGTGAGCCCCTAATTTTTTTGCCCGGGTGGCAGGCCTGCTTAGCTTTTAGAAAATATGTAAGTGCAGCAAAGTCCAGTCATTAAGTAAAGTAAGTAATGTATAAACAAAGAATAATACCTGCCACTTTTTTCATTCGCAAAGTAAATACTCGTAGATGGCTCGATGGTACTATAAAGGTTTTTAGATTTTCTTCAAATGCGGATGTAGGCGAATTGCCTTTGGATAAAAAGTTCTCGTAACTGGCTGCTAAAATATCGCAAGTAAACGGGAGGCACGGAAATAAAAAGGATACATGGATTCATCTATAAAAAAGAGCGCAGCAATTACGCTTGATGTCTTCGAAAACGTCTGTTTTTAGGAGTCCAAACGTCTTTTTCAACGGCTCTCCTAACTTTTAGCGCTAACAAAAAATAAGACAAGGGCGGTTAAGTATAAAATATGCAAGTCCGTAAATGTAGAACTGTTCACATCCACGTGTAGTTGAATGCTTTTGCTGTAAATAGGCTGGTAGTTGGTATGGAGTTGGCACGTCAACCAAAAAACAGAGCGCATCCATTTCGACGGGCATCATCGAAAGCCGAATTAAAGGAGACCATTCTAACCGTCATATCACTGACGCAGAAACAATGAGAATCCTGAAATACGTAGGCCATGTAGTGTCCTGCGTCTGCGGACTGGCCCACATGCACAACTGCCGAGCGTAATTGGTAGCGTTTTCCCACCAGTTCAAGGCTTGTCTCTATCTGCGCAGCAGTTTGGTCCTTGTGAAGACGGCCGAGCGCGTCGACTGAGACTCGATTGATTGCAAGACACAAGTGCGTAGAGATTTAAGCCAGGCGCTGTGTGTGACTGCGACGGCCGGTCACACTGGAATGGCCGACATTAGATGAATTATCATAGACATATAATCTAGTTGTAGTAGGAACATAAGATGTCTAGAAAAAAAGAGAACAACAAGAAAGACATGAATTTCATGTTTTCATGTTGAACATTAGATGAATTATGATAGACATACAATCTATTTGTAGTAGGAACATGAGATGTCCAGGAAAAAACAGGACAACAAGAAAGACACGAATTTCATGTTTTCATGTTGAACACTAGATGAATTATCATAGACATATAATCTATTTGTAGTAGGAACATGAGATGTCTAAGAAAAAAGAGGACAACAAGAAAGACATGAGTTTCATGTTTTCATGTTGAACATTAGATGAATTGTCATAGATATATCATCTAGTTGTAGTAGGAAGATAAGATGTCCAGGAAAAAAGAGGACAACAAGAAAGACATGAATTTCATGTTTTCATGTTGAACATTAGATGAATTATCATAGACATATAATCTAGTTGTAGTAGAAACATGAGATGTCCAGGAAAAAAGAGGACAACAAGAAAGACATGAATTTCATGTTTTCATGTTGAACATTAGATGAATTATCATAGACATACAATCTAGTTGTAGTAGGAACATGAGATGTCTAGGAAAAAAGAGGACAACAAAAAAGACATGAATATCATGTTTTCATGTTGAACACTAGATGAATTATCATAGACATAATCTAGTTGTAGTAGGAACATGAGATGTCCAGGAAAAAAGAGGACAACAAGAAAGACATGAATATCATGTTTTCATGTTGAACATTAGATGAATTATCATAGACATACAATCTAGTTGTAGTAGGAACATGAGATGTCTAGGGATAAAGAAGACAACAAGAAAGACATGAATTTCATGTTTTCATGTTGAACACTAGATGAATTATCATAGACATATAATCTAGTTGTAGTAGGAACATGAGATGTCCAGGAAAAAACAGGACAACAAGAAAGACATGAATTTCATGTTTTCATGTTGAACATTAGATGAATTATCATAGACATATAATATAGTTGTAGTAGGAACATGAGATGTCCAGGAAAAAAGAGGACAACAAGAAAGACATGAATTTCATGTTTTCATGTTGAACATTAGATGAATTATCATAGACATATAATCTAGTTTTAGTAGGAACATGAGATGTCTAGGAAAAAAGAGGACAACAAAAAAGACATGAATTTCATGTTTTCATATTGAACATTAGATGAATTATCATAGACATATAATCTATTTGTAGTAGGAACATGAGATGTCCAGGAAAAAAGAGGACAACAAGAAAGACACGAATTTCATGTTTTCATGTTGAACACTAGATGAATTATCATAGACATACAATCTAGTTGTAGTAGGAACATGAGGTGTCCAGGAAAAAAGAGGACAACAAGAAAGACATGAATTTCATGTTTTCATGTTGAACATTAGATGAATTATCATAGACATATAATCTATTTGTAGTAGGAACATGAGATGTCCAGGAAAAAACAGGACAACAAGAAAGACACGAATTTCATGTTTTCATGTTGAACACTAGATGAATTATCATAGACACACAATCTAGTTGTAATAGGAACATGAGGTGTCCAGGAAAAAAGAGGACAACAAGAAAGACATGAATTTCATGTTTTCATGTTGAACATTAGATGAATTATCATAGACATATAATCTATTTGTAGTAGGAACATGAGATGTCCAGGAAAAAACAGGACAACAAGAAAGACACGAATTTCATGTTTTCATGTTGAACACTAGATGAATTATCATAGACATATAATCTATTTGTAGTAGGAACATGAGATGTCCAGGAAAAAACAGGACAACAAGAAAGACACGAATTTCATGTTTTCATGTTGAACACTAGATAAATTATCATAGACATATCATCTAGTTGTAGTAGGAACATGAGATGTCCAGGAATAAAGAAGACAACTAGAAAGACATGAATTTCATGTTTTCATGTTTGACACTAGGACTAGATATATAACCATAGGCATAGACATATCTAGTTTGAGTATAGTAGGAACATAAAAATATATTTGTGGGATTAGGTATCTATAGACATAGTATAATTATGACTCTTAATTTTATGTTATCAAAGATTATAATAGGCTTTAGTACTTTGTATAATAAATTAGTGAGCATTACACCTATTGCTAATTGGTTTAGAGAAATTGCTAGACTAGGCCTAGGCATAGATAGGCTTGGGCTAGGCCTAGCATATGAATAATAAACATTTCATGACTTTCATGAATGACATTGTCAAAATTTAGAATTTTCCTAGTTAAATGTTGGTATATTAGCATAGCAAGATATAAAACATCATATTAAATGACAAAATGTAGCTATAGCTATTTTTTTTTGTTTTTAATAACAATTATTATAAGAAGTTAGACTTGACATAATTCATAAAGTTCTTTATATACTAAGATTTGGGTATAAATTGAAAAGATTATAATATAGGCCTAGTAAATTACTACTATTTGAACAAATTGCTTCTTGCTTGCATTCTTGTATATCTTAATCAATACTTTTGTTTTAGCTACATATTGATTTACCTTGATTTAGCTACCCCTGGCCTAGCTATGCTACTGTTTTTACTACAATTTTAAATTCCCTTTTTGCAATATAGCAACAATCTCTTGAAATACAGCAAACTACAGGCCCATTATTTACTCTAAAACTTTAATCAATAAAATAGTCCCAAGTACTACTCCTAAAAGAAATAGATAGACTATACTCTACTAAAATGTTTAATAAAAACACAAGTAAGCTGTAGGGGCCTCGCTGTCTAGGCCTGTTCAAATCTTTTAGGCCTATTCCTGAATGGAGCTCTTAAATAGTTTAGCGCTCCCTTGGGTTCAGAATGTTGGAGAATGTTGATAAAAAAGTTTCTTAAAATTACTACTGTTTGAATTTTTCACGATGCGAATCTTTGGATTCTGAAACTTTCCAGACTTATTTAAACATGCCCAATAAGCAACGTATACTTGTTTATTGACACCATATTTCTTAAGAACATTGTGAATGGACGAATTCGCGGCACAGCCTGGCCGTGAAATACACAGTCCCCATGCGTCCGGTTAGTCCCCCAGAGTTTAAAATTTTGTTGAATGCTGCAGACACCACGCAGATAAACAACGGCATGCCAGGTTGTTGTAGAAGTCAGTGCAAATTAAAAAACGAATTACTTAATATGAATATCTTGTGCAATTAATATTTTTTCGATACAAAAACAATAGTGGTTGTAGAAAAAAAGCAAACGAAAAGACTTCTTTAAAATATTTGTCCATATGGTTTTGATACTATTTTCCTTTATATTTTCTGAACCAGAGGAGTTATGTGGAAGGAACTGGATGGCGCATGTAGACAACTTCATCTAAATTAATAAACAATAGTTGGCACAACTGTGCCGCACTTAGCTAGTGCAAGCAACCAAAAAGTGCCATTTTGGATATTTTGGAGGCTCTGCAAAAGTACATGAAGTCGATTTAGTGCGCTTCTTCGGCCCATTCAATTTGTTTTGGCCAGTAAATTAATTATTCGACGCTGGCACGCATTCCCCTAACAATGTCATGTCCCTATAGCCCAGCAACCGCTCCAGCAACCGTTTTTTTGACATTCCAACATTTTCGACAGACCTGGCATCAAGGCCTTGGCTACAGAAAGGTTGAAAAGCCGTGGCACACATCTAAATTAGGCCCCTAAAGGTGTTCCATGTGTTCGCTTGGCTGGCACAGTCGATTCTCAAAAATCGGTAGATGAGCCGGTTGCTGGGGAACGGTAAGTAGGAGAAGTGAAAATCATTAGGACCAGTCACCCCACAACCCATCCACCCTATCCAATGCTCTTGCCAATTTCAGAAAGTTTTAAATGCCTTGATTTCGAATACACAAGCCTGCCATAGTTTTATAAGCTTCTGCACAGTTGCGCAGTTAAGTCTGGTTAGCAACTAGAACTGGAAACTAGTTAAGAATTGCTGAAGCCACTGCCACCTTTAGACAATATGCATAATACACTTACTTATCCACCTTGCAGACTTAGAATCACAACAAATCTAGTGCAATACCTAACCTAAGTTTCTCCCAGTTTCTCCCAAGTTTGACCCAATTTATTGCCACCTGACACCCCTGTTATTGTCTACTAACACCCCAATTATTGTCACTGAGGATATACAATAACTGGAAAATGAATGAATCAAGTCATCATCCTCGACTTCAAAATTTTATCTGACAGTTGATATACATCAGCTTAGCAGCAGTTTCTAAAAGCAAGTAAAATATAATTGGCAGCATTTGCAGAGGAGAAAAGGCTAAAACAACACAACAAATAAGGAAACTCCAAAAGGTAACTGTGAGCAACATACCCATCTTCGTCTCCCACACCCTAGTTTCATTTCCCTGCAACCCATTTTATTCCCCTGACCCCCAACAAGCAAAAAAAACAGTCTCTAGAGTCCTAGAATCAAGCCGAATCCAAAATTCCTTTGGAGTTTTGAAGCCTCTTCAGGACTTCTTGTTGACGGTCATCTCTTGTCCGATCCTTTCTTAAGACATTGTGTCTCTTCAGCCAGTCAATGGCAATGACCTTGCACATTTCAGGCATCAAGGAGACACTCTCAGGAATGTGCCAGGATAGCCGTATGCGCAGCTCCAGCATTTTGTCATTGTGGAGTGCACCTTGGGTGCACTGCTTCCCCATTGAGGTGTAGATACTTTCAACTATCGCCTCTGGGCAATACTTGGCCAGCGCCCAATCATAGAGGGCACACAGACTGGGACCAAATCTGGAGTAAAGAGTTTCATCGCTGAAGATGGCGGCACAAAAACTGCCTTGTTTGCCTTCTCCAAAATTTAGTGCGAATGTATTGGCCTAAGTTGTCGACTTCAGTTGTAGAAGTTGCCCATCTAGACAGTCTTGGCCAAAAATTATTTTTCTGCAGTGAACACTAGAGCTGTCACTGTTCCAAATTATGTCTTTTAAGGTTTTTGCCAAAGGTTGTGAAGTTCGACTGCAATTATATCGTCGGCAGTAAGCACTTTGTGCAGGCGACTTTGCGTCTTGGCCACCTCCACAGTCTTGCAGAAAGCCTGCTGGTCATGGACTACGTGCAAGGCTTCGGCATGCAACAAAACTGCTCCATCAGCTCTAGCTCGCTGACGAAAATGACCGCAAAGTGTTTGTATATAACCTTGAATACTGAAGGCTGCCTCTAGCAGATGCAAAAATTTCGGAATGCTTACTTCACTTCCCCGACTAAGAGCGTCAGAAAGTTTCGATGTTTTTTGTATAGCAGCTGATATCGCATCTCTAATTGAAATTGACAGCTGCTTAGCTCGGCTTGCAGTAGAAAAGTCTTCATCTGACTCTCTATCATCTTCACTGCTTTCATCTAGTTCTAGTTCTGCTTCAAGGGCAGAGGTGTTTTTTATATAAATGAGGCGGAACAACAGCTTCGTTGGAAAGCTCCATCCCCTTGTAGGAATTATCTTCCAAAAGAGCACCCCACATGGATGACAGAAGTGGCAGGTGCTCATTGCTGGGGCTGGGCAGCAGCTCTGGCTGCGGCAAGCGCGAAATATTAGCCAGTGTGTCGATCAATGCTGACTTCTGCTCCAACGTCACGGCAAGGCTGGTGACATTATATACAATGTGCCACGCAGGCAGTTGCAGGTCTTGGCACCGCAGCATGACGTCACAGTAGGGCTTCATGACATCATGTAAAACCAACAGCTGAACCAAGAATGGTACCGACATAAGGTACTGTAGTATAAGCCAATCATTTTTTGATTGGGTTCGGTCATCCAACAACGCTTGGACCCAAATGTGGATCTCAAAAATGGTCTTCTTCACCATTGCAAAATTAGATGATGTAAACTGGGTGCGGCTGACACTCTGTGTCTTCAAAGCTGGTCGGCTTTCCAAAGCAGCAGCTACCTGGTCAGCTGCGACAACTTTCTTGCCCCTTTGCAGGTTGCGATGCAACCACTGGAGGGCAGCGACAAGTGGTTGCATCGCAGGAAAACACAGGCCCTCATCACATCTGTAAAGATGATGTTAAGCCAGTGTGCACCATCCCAGATTGTGCCAAAGAAGTTGGTATCGATATCAATGCGCACGAGATTCTGCTGTTCTTTCAGTTCAGTGACTGCTGCGTGAGTGCTGGAACAACTGGACTCTGCTGCTTCTGCTCCTCAATTGCTGACCTTATGTTGCGTTGAATTGATCGACTTGGTACTAGCCATCAGCTGCGATTCCCACACACTGTGTGTTAGCTATCTATATATGATATTAGTTAATTAGACGCTCAATTCCTCCGTGCAATGGTCTATGGCCAAACCGTGCCTAGTGTTACAGTTTCATTTATACGAGCAGAGATGCTCAACATTAAATATATCTTAAGCACGCTAATAAAAAAGCTCAGCTGGAGCACAAATGGATTGCTAGCTAGAGGCTAGTCTGAAATAACTATTGGCTTGTCTCCTTCAATCTCCCAAAGTAACACTGTGCAAGATTGACACCAGCGGCACCAAGAACCTGCACAACAGACCTAAAAAAATGGGAGAGGTATGGTTGGTGTTAATGCTCTAATTGCGATAGATATAGATATCTAACTGTCTAAGATTCTGAATTTAACTTTAGGGCCAAGTTGAATACGTACAGATGGAGTAGATTCGATTTAGAATTTCCAAGTCAATAACTCACAAGGCAAGCGATTCAGCAGTGCCACCAGAGAGAGTGGAGTCCGCCGTCCGTGTTGTCCGTCGTCCGTGTTGAAAGTCACCGACGTCGACGTGATTCATGGCTAAAAGTGCCACCTGCTTCTCGTAACCAATGGCGGCGGCTGGCAGAGTGATGACTGATAGTGCGGCACTGACTAAACTAGTTGCGCAGTTGATGCGTCGAATAGCAACAGCTGTTTGGTCGGCGTGGTACTTCTTGGCGCTGTACTCAGTGTAAAGTAGGAAAACAGGTGTAATAAGTAGTGTGGTATTTATTTACCAAGACGTTCACGTAAGACATATTGTATTCACAATTCACTATTGCACCGCTTTACTCACTTATTATGCATACACCCCTTAGCATGATCATTGATACGATTTCGAAATTGACGGACCTCTTCCTGCGTCGTAGCCTCGCTAGTAGTTAGCCAACTGCTCCGGCGACAAATCCAACCCATGTCCTTCAAGGTCGTCCTTGCGCGGAAGATCTTTTTTGTAGTCGACTATGTAGTCGTAGCAGAGCTGGCACCGAATGACACCTGGCGCACCATCGCAACTGTCAATCAGTACTAGATAGCTGCTGTACTGTAGAAAATAGAGGAAAGAATGAACTTAGGAAGCAGTTGTTAATCATAAAAAAATTCATACTTATTACTGATTTATATAAATTTCTACATTTCAGGAACAATAGGTCTAGATAACCCTACCTCAGGTGCTGCCAACATCGCATCGAGTGACTTCGGCAGTGTCGGTGTTAAGGCTGGAGTTGGCTGCCTGTTTGCTCTATCACCACTGCCAGATGTCGATGACTTGAGCGTCAATGAGCAGCTCTAACTTGTGCTACCTTCAATCAACTGCTTCAAAAGAGCAGTGTGCTCTGGCCAAAATTGCAAGAAGCTTAACAATCTCAGGATCACTGCCTTTGCGCCAATTAGATGGAATTGCTGCACGACCCTGCTTGCTCTTATGCCTAGAGTCATGGCGCCTCTCTCCATCTCGCAAGCGAGTTTCCGGCAGTTCAGTATCGCCTGCTGTTGAGCACTTCGACCACAAGTTGGAGTTGCTTGGCACAGCTCTTTCAGGCAGGGAAAGCAAAAAAATCACTGACTTTGTTGCTGCTGCTTTCTGCTGGTTCTGGTAAAGGCGCTGCAGTAGTTGCCTTTGACTGTTGTTTTAAGGCCCAGGTTTTAAAAACATCGCGGCAAAAGGCACGAGTGTGGCGCGGCCAACGGGTAAAGTGTCGCACAGCAAGACCAGCCCGGGGTCACTTGCTCTAGCTGAAGGCTGCTGCTTGGGCGAGCCACCGGGTGCGCCTGTTGCGCCCTCGCCATTTCCTCAAAGTTTACGCCAGGGAGCAACTGCGACCGAACTGATGCCACTGTACACCTAGAAAGTGCGTCCGCTTCAGGGTTAGCTTTGCCCGCGATGTGCTGAATGTCCGTTGTAAACTCGGATATGTAAGCTAAATGTCGCTGCTGCCTTGCCGACCATGGATCCGAGACTGTCGACATAGCTGCGACTAGCGGCTTGTGGTCTGTGAACGCAGTGAAAATCTGGCCTTTTAGGAAGTAGCGAAAGTGCCAGACAGCCAGGTACAAGGCTAGAAACTCGCAGTCGAAGGAACTGTATTTTTGCTCCGGAGCGCCAGAAGTGCCCTGCAGGCGAGCTTTCAGCTGCGTGTACTTGCCCGTGTTGGGAGGGTTCTCAAGCTGGTCTAGCTCGGCGGACTGTTGATCGAGTGCTGCGACCAGGTAGTGGTATTTGGTCTCATTCTGTGTAATGCCCCGCAGAGTGAACTGCGCTTCTGATTGGATAAACCAAGCTCGGGGCTGGGAGTCCAAAACTGCGGCAACTTGAGTGCCACGGCATTGATGGGAGCAGTGGTTACGCCGAATGCAACGGTGGCTTCGGGCTCTGAAGCATTGACATCAGCTCCGTCAGCTGTGTTACCGTTGGCTTCTTCGTGTTCGGGCATACTTAAAAGCGATTTGAGCAGTCGGGCTTACCAATTTAGCGGTTCACGACTTCCATGTCGCTAGCCGCGTCCGCGCCACCCTCCGACCGGTGCAGCTTCGTCGCTTCTTAGCCATCTGGTCGAGCCGGGCTGACGAGCTGGTGCTGATGCGGCTGAAGCTCTGCCACGCCCAGCTTCACTCGGATTGGCGCCAACTGACCGGCGTTTTTAACAACTGGCGCCGATTTCTAGCTGAACGGCGCCGGGCGCGCGCCTATTTCGAACTGGCCGAGCAGCATCGGCGCCAGGCGCTACGTCGGCGCGCTTTTCTAGCCTGGCTCGACGCCTTCTACATCTTCGACGACTTAGCTCATGTACAACGCCATCCTCACTTTCTGCCTCATCGGAAACGGCAACGGAACATGTGAAGAATCAATTCTTTCATTTACACTCGAGCCCCCTGTAACTGCATGCTATAACCTGTCTGATTGCAGTTCCTGTCTTCGCAAATTATTCTGGTTATGGTATACAAATCTAATTTGCAATGCTGATTCAGTTCATGCGCACTGAGGTTTTTTAATACCAAAACTGCCAGTCATATTTGAATCGTGAACTTGTAATATCTAGTATAACATATAGTCGGGCGTAACTATTGATCACTTTTTTCTTTAAGGGACTATTTTGCGTATCGTTTTTAACAAAGCCATCCAGACTTGCGTAAGTACGAGCTGCATTCTCGTTTTTCTGCAAGGCACCGAAAAATTCCTTTGCGGAAATGAACATATATGTACACGAAGCTCACTTTTTTACTATATGCGAAAAATCCTTTGTCAAGAAAGTAAACATGTCAATTCGATTACACGTACGGATATAATGAATAGATTAGTGTGTACATGTAATCGTCAATGATACATTGTTCATGCATAGTATAGGTAGGACTTATAGAAATCAAAATAGAACTCAAACCGCGGAAAGTTTTGGCATACTGGTCGCACTCGTAAATGCCATCTAGAAAAACGGAAAAAATCCTTTGTAGTGCTGTTTAGAAAAAAATCTTCCATAAAATATTGTCACGATTTCAGAGTGCAGCGTCCTTCCAATTAAGAAGTCCTTGATATTTTAATAACGCATATTCGTTTTACAGCTGTACGCGCCACGCAAAATCTAATGAAATATACCACCTAGTGTTTTTCTAAACTATAATTATTGACAATGTGGTCACATGAATTTTTTTAAATCAAGCCTTGCTCACCGAGCAGCGGACTTTTTATTTTCTGGCCTCGATGGTTTTTCAAAGGTTAAAAGCGTTCGTATGAATGCATGTACAGGATGGGCATGCTACAAAAAGTAAGAGCAATGTTACTATGAGCGTACATAGAGTTTCTGTACTAAAAATGAGTTGCTCAGACTTTAAACTAAACAGTTTTTATTATGCGTGTTCTTTGGCACTATTTTTCCTATACGAGTAATGCATGCATTGAGTATGGTAAACGGGGATGTTTATTTTCTGAAACCTTGAGTTCAAAAAATGCACAATGAAGTTGCCCGCTTGTTCTCCTTTCTCTATTTTGTCTCGTATGTATAATTCATTCCAAACTTATATTTATAAACTTATATATATATATAGGAATATATATAAACTTATATATATTTTTTCAACTGATCACATTATGACGCCGAGATATTCACGCGTTCGCTTGCATAGTGTTCTATTTTAAGCGGACTAAAATTTCGGTTTCTACTTTCTAGGAGACATAGTCATGGCAGTTTAATATAACAATACAGCAACTATAGAGCTTCAAAGTTATTGCATCTAAATGTGCCTTAATACTCGTAGCAAAATATTTATTAGTCGATTTGTCGACGTTTACGTAGACTACGGGTTCTAAGTTTTGCAGGTTTCGAAACTGTTCTCTAATTGCACGCTTCCTTCGTGGCCTTAAATTCAAATCCTGGCCCAGTTGCTGCTCCACGTCTCTGGACTGACGTTCTTTGTCCTCTTCCAGCCGACGCTCCTCCTCTTCATGCTGACCCTCCTTTTCATGCTGACGCTTCTCTTCAGGCTGACGCTCCTCTTCATGCTGACGCTTCTCTTCAGGCTGATGCTCCTCTTCATGCTGACGCTTCTCTTCAGGCTGACGCTCCTCTTCATGCTGACGCTCGTCTTCATGCTGACGCTCCTCTTCATGCTGACGCTCCTCCTCTTCATGCTGATGCTCCTCCTCTTCATGCTGACGCTCGTCTTCATGCTGACGCTCCTCTTCACGCTGAAGCTCCTCTTCGTGCTGAAGCTCCTCTTTTAAGGAATGAATTATCACGCTGACGTGATAATTCATTAAAAGCAGCAGCAACAGCAGCCGAAGTCAGCATGATAACATTTAATGGAGCAATCTCAACCAGACGACGGGCTTGATTAAGCAGGTTTAATCCAACCGATTCCAAATCACTGACTGGGCCGTCCCGTTGAGTTGCCAGCTGTAGAGATGACTTTCGTGGATGTTGCAAAACTTTGTTAAGCCATTGGCGTCCACTTATGCGATGAGAATTAAGATTAACTTCCGTGTACACCATGCAAAAATCCATTTTTTAAATTTCAAATTTAGCTGGACAAGGCCGATCTTTCCTGTTCCTAACCGACGGTAGCCATCCCTAAAACGAATCGAATTTGCAAGAAGGATAACAAGGCTAATGGAAAATGGCATGACCGTCGGGAAAGAAGTAGTTTTCATCGACTACCACTCGAGATTTCCGCTAGTATTCATCCTAAAAAGCGAGTGACGTAGTTCGAATACTAAAGAAAGTGATCTCACTGTTCGGACCAATGAAAGAACTGGTGACCGACAACGGCACAAACTTTTGCTCCAGAATAGTTGAAGAATACCTCAGCAGCCAAGGGGTAAAGCATTCAAGGATCATTCCACGTCACCCAGCAGCAAATGGAGAAGTGGAAAGGTTCAATGAGACACTGAACCAGTGATCAGTAGGTCTAGAATGCCAAACGGAGCAAGCCTTGAAGAGGAACTGCAAACTTTCCTGCACGCCTACCGAACAACGCCGATCAGAGCAACAGGCGTAGCGCCAGCAAATTTATTCTTTCGGTGGAGCGCACGGATGCAACTTCCGCAAATTAACAACCAGGAAGCACAGAATCAGTCGAAGGACCAGAAAAAAAGATCCCCACTACAAAATAACAATGTCCAACTACGCCAATCGGAACGCTCGCGCGTGCGACATCAAAACAGGTGACAGAGTGGGGCTCGCGAGGGACACCAGGAACAAGTACGATAGCTTTTTCGGAACGAAGCAGTACTACGTGCGCAAGCGAGTGGGCGGACTGCTGATTCTGGAAGACGAGAACGGCACAGTCAAGAAGCGCCACGTCAACAAGGCCAGAGAAATCTACCCGGAGGTCGAAACTGATGAAGCTCTGGTGACTTTTTCTGGTGGAGGAGGAAGGAGCGAAAGTCAGCGAGGAAAGGACACATCCGAAAATCAACAGCAGGATTCAAGAACGATGCGCAAAAGTGGACTCCGGCCACAGAGCATACTGAGGAGGCCAGTTCGTTTTCCAATAATTTGATTTTACTAAAGATGGGCAGAACCTTTCATTTTCTAGTGTTTTTAACATAGAGTATCTTATTCATTATAAATACAAAGCGCCTGCCGAACAAACGTTAGAATGTTCGGCCACTCAAACACCACAGTTTGTATCGCATTTTTGCTAGACTTCATTGAAACAGGACTACCCAATTTCTTAGCTTTAAATGCAGATACTTCTCGAATGCTATGTTTTCGATCCTTCTGCTCACAAATTTCAATTAAAACATAAGCAAAATTCAAACTTAACAATATTTATAATTGCATCAAACTTGCAGGGAGGCTCAAAACATTTTGAACTGATATTATTGTAACAATAATTCGTTTATGTTGAGTTTATTTATTTACGTTTGTACATACCGTAACAAATTAAAAGGCATTTTGAGGTAAACGAATGTTGATATCAATGCTAGCTAAATTGTAACCATTTTAAAGGGGTGCATAAAGTTAGTTTTATTATTTCAGAATTTTTTTATTTTCGAGCTGCACAATGCTTGAAAGCAGCAACTCGCAGTCTCCGCATCCTTTCGCGACACCAGTGATGCAACTGTAAGCGAACAAATGCCGTGATGATACTGCGATTTGCTTCATCAGAGTGTGAACTACAGGTTGGAAAACGGATTTTATCAGAAAAAAGCTTCTCGATGATCAGTGCAGCCCCTTTCGGACTTAAAACGAAGGTGTCAACTTGTGCCACGAATGAAGCTTCCATTTATTACCAAGTGCAGCTTGTTCTTTAAGTCCACACCTGAAGGCTCAGCGCCAGTCAGCAGCTCTTTGCACGAACAACAGGCGAGGACACGGCTGCTCCTGAGCACGAAGCCGCTTACGTACTCAGTGGCTTCAGCGAGAATCGGATCTGTATCAGATGCAGGATCCGATGTCTTCAGTCGGGCGCAGGTTGCACTGCTTCGGAATTTGACTTCCTTTGCCTTCTTGATCTGTTTTCGGAAGCGTTGGATGGTCGCTCGTCTGTGTACACACTGACGCGTCTTCTTTAGCTCGCTTGTCAGTTTTTGATGCTTGGTTGATGAAGCCATTGATTGGACGTGATGCTGACGTCCAGATGGCGGGGACGGTGGTAAATAATGAGCAGTAGCAGAATATTTTGAGTCCTAGCGCTCCAACTGAGGTGGGTAAGTGTTATCCGCTTCTTCACTTCTAGAGACCAACGGTTCTGCATCCTAACGAGTGAGACGAGGCTTTGTTAGTTCAAGGTCTGGCAGAGCGTCCCAGCGCAGGTGTGCTCCAGCAGAATGTCTCAAAGCTGTGCAATTGTAGGCTCTGCCCAGAAAGTGCAAACTGCAGACTCGCAATTTTTTTGCGAATGGTTGCAAGTTCCATGAAATTGAGCTCCAGAATCTGCAGCCAACGCTGAGCGACTTTATCATTACTCGGAAAGCAATGGAGGCGAATCGGTATTCCAGCTTCAGGCAGTGATGTTAAGCTGCTTATGCCTCCTGCTGCACAGCATTGTCGTTCATTGAACATGATTTTAATGTTTTAAAAAGCCTACGTTTGCAGAGTCACGGCAAAAGTATGAATCGATACTCGTATATTCTTTAAGATTTCCACATTCACCAAAAAATCAATATTTAATTATGGAGCCCAATTTCAATTTATAATTTCTAATAGCACATTACGCGAAATGCACAAAACATAACTATTGCTGCATTGCACGAAAAGACTGAAACTAAAGTTTTAGCTGAACAAAGCAAGATAGAGAAATAGAAGCAACGAAAACTGAAGGAGGATTCACTGGTCGCTCCCACCTGCCTTTCTTGCCCATCGGGGCTGATGCTGGCCAATGCTTATTGCAAATTGCCATGTGCTGTGTGGGATCATAGCCATAGTAGCAGGCGGGACCCAATGACGGTCACAGAATTAGACAAAAATGCTTCTTACAGAAATCAAATTATCTTGATGAAATCTGGCAAACGCCAGTCTCCAGTGCTCACGCTCGGTAGCATCTCTTGGAAACGTAAACGCTTTAACGGCCTTTATCTCAGAGAAATGATTAGATTTTAAGCCCATTTTTTCTTGGTATGAATGCAAGCCATTCTATGTTCTGAACTAGTTGTTTAAACTGAACGAAGCAATCGAATATCAATTTAAGATCCTATAGACATATAATCAATCAGCTAGCAACTCTACGATAGTCTTGGCATCCTGTTCTGAGCACTTGAGCACTGAGAATAGTGTTCTCCGTTTTGAGCACTGGTGCTTTTGTTGCTGATGCTGTAGCTCTTGACGCGATGGCTGCCTTCAAATAGACTTATATCTGTCTCAGACAGGTTGCTGTGCGTCTCAGAAAGGTTGTTATGCGTCTGAGACAGGTTTTCATGTGTCTCAGACAGATTTTCAGCTTTGTCATTACTTTGCTATTTTCCATACTGTAGCAGTCACGCAGTGAGCGTATGCTCGAGCGCTTGGAATTTTACCAAAGTAAAGTATTCTTGCTGGCCACGCAAAAGAGGCGTGCAGATATGCCCGCTCATTGAAGCCTACTACTTTGAATATCTCTCCCCCTTGGCCAGCAACCCTCCTGCACAACGTAATAAAATACACGCGAGAAAGGAGTCAAAGACTCACTGCTTTTCGGGCCCATAATGTGACCTAAACAGAAAGTATCTCTGTCGTTCGTTCGTTCTTTCGCTGGTGTGATAGCAGAAGATAACAGGTTAAAAGACCAAGAACACACCTGTTATACAGCTGAGTCGGAAGATACCGTATAAGTTTCAGTAGACTGCAATAAATTGGTAAACAAATTATTGAATATTGATGATGGCATTATGAAAACTGTTACCGAGAATTAGAAATAGATAGCACAGCTTTATCATTAGCTAAAACGTATTTAAGCAAGTTCTCCAAGCCTACAAAAAATATTAAAAAAAAAAATTTTTAACGCCTATTTAAAGTAAGAAGACAAGACTGACATATCCATCCATAAAAACAAAAACAAAAAGCGAAAAAGCAAAAAGCTGTAAAAATTATCAGCTGGTGCGCCTTATCTCCACTGATTTTTAGCACGGAAAATTTAGTCTCTGTTCCGTTTTTTAATTGATACACTGAAGCGGCTCGCTTGCTGCGAGAACCGGACCGCTTGGCCGCTCGGTCAGGCGCGCGAGCTTTGCCTTTACGGCCCAGTATAATTGAGTCTTAGAGCTTTAGTTTGGCTCTAAGTAAAAGTGCAAGGCGTCCGCCACACAACTCCCCCCAGAGCCAGACTAAAGAGCGCAATCACTGTAAATAAAAATGTTGATCTGCTGTCGCTAAGGGATGCAATGATTTTCTGGCACTGATGGCGCGGTTGCGGCGGGCCGGTAGTGGAGTTGCGGCGGGCCGGGAGCGCAGAAACGGCAGGCCGGGAGCGCAACGGTGGAAAGCAACAGGCAGTGGCATCGTGTTCCATCCAGGGGCAGAGGTGCGAGCCATGCTGAAAACGGCATTGCAGCGTCGAGTGGGGGCAGTGAAGCTAGCTGCCTGGCCCTTAGCCACTCGGAGCGCGCTGCTCACCTGCGTAACCGCTGTGTCGGCGGCACCGGTCAGTGCGCTGAGCCGGGTGCAGGGAGGTGGCCGATGCTGTGGCATTTGGCTGTGGCCGATGATGCCGGCGTGTCTTGGACGACTGCCGAATGTTGCGTGGCGGTGGGCCGTTGCAGCAACCACAGTTCTTCTGGCTGCGAGAGGCAACGGCCAGCCTGTGCGTGTAGCGCTTGGCTACGGCCGAGCGCCGTCGGGCTCACCAATGAAGCGGCTCGCTTGCTGCGAGAACCGGACCGCTTGGCCGCTCGGTCAGGCGCGCGAGCTTTGCCTTTACGGCCCAGTATAATTGAGTCTTAGAGCTTTAGTTTGGCTCTAAGTAAAAGTGCAAGGCGTCCGCCACAACACCAATAATCTTTGAGAACCTAATTTGGGTATTGAAGTAGTAAAATTATTTTTAAAGCTAATTTTTTAGGACCTTGATCAATGAAATTCTGAATTACAGTGGTAAAAACATTATTTCGTTGTTTAAAAATGTTATTTTGTAACTTGATCCGGTGACAGGTGGAAGAACGAGCTGCACTTGATTAATTGCCGCTGGAATCTCGTTCGCGGTTGGATTTCCGATTCCCCCAGCGGTTGGCATCGCTCCGTTTGCTTCGACTGCATTAAACTCCTCCAGGGCCTCCATTAGGAAATAACATCCTGCTGAGGCAGCTGAACGTCAGGGGTGGCAGCTGGATGTCGGCAGAAGGCGGCTGAACGTCAGGGGGTGGCAGCTGGATGCCGGCAGAAGGCGGCTGAACGTCAGGGGGTGGCAGCTGGACATCCGCGGCAGAAGACGGCTGAACGTCAGGGGGTGGCAGCTGGACGTCGGCAGAAGGCGGCTGAACGTTGGCGGTTTGCCGCTGATGATCATCAATATCATCGTCGTCGCTCCCCTCTTCCTCGTTAAAACTAACACATGGACTGCACATCCAAAGTTGCTTGCCTCTAATTTGCGGCGGTTGACGATCGGCAGGCGGCTCAGCGAAGTCTTCGTCGCTGTTGGCCTCGGCGATGACCACGTTGATAAGCTGGCTGAGGGCTTGCTTTCTGCCTGCCGCCTCGTTCGCCCGATCTTGGGCTTTTTGCAGCACACTGCGTCGCAAGTTGCGGACTCCATCGTCACCAGCAGGCAGCACATGATGTCCACGATGCCTTAGAGCAGAAATTTTTTCCCGGGCTTAATCAACCCGCAGTGCCTGCAAACAGACCATGTACTTTTGTTACAGCTCAAGTGGCGGTCCGACTTAAGACTTCCCACGACACTTATATGACACATTAAGCAAACTTCACAAGTTGCTAGAAATCCTTGGCTTTGGCTTTCATTTTAATCGACGCTCGCATGTGCTTCAATCGAACTCTCGGAATTTATTCCTGCCCAGGTAAAATCCTGTTTATATACTCCTCCAGTAATGCCTCTTTTTAGCACTATCCAGCAACAAAAACCGTTTATATGATATTATATTTACAGAGCCCCTAACAGTACAAATGTGTGGAACACAATAAAGACAACCCCATGTATAACAACACCCTTGGCAGAAAAAAACATTTTAATTACGTTTGCGGTCTCTACCTTGAACTTCTTTGATCAAGGCCATAGCGGTACACAGAGTTGCATAAAGATCTGTAACGGACTCCCTCCTCCCCACCCCAGTCTGTTCAGTGCGGCAGAGATGTGTAGACACACATTGCACTCAGTTTTTACAGCATTAAAAATATAGCGGTCTCTCCCATGCACGAATGCCCAGTGCGGCAGAGTTGATCTGTGTTGTTTACAATATTTGGCTCCAGACCCCCAAGCAGTGCTCACTTGGGACAGACTCGGATGAGCACAGCAGCACTAGGACTCTCTCTCCACTCCAGGCCAAAGAGATGGGCTGGACACAGAGCTGATAGGCCAGAGTTGGCAAGGGAAAGCTGTCTTGGACCAGTTGCGGATTGAGAGTCTGCTTATAGTCCACGCAGAGTCTGATCGATCCATTCGGCTTCGTCACCACCACAATGGGCGATGCCCATTCTGAAAACTTTACCGGCTCGATGATCTCTTCTCGAAGCAATCGATCGATCTCCTGTTTCACAGCTTCCCGCTGAGCGAATGGTAGGGGTTTGGCCTTGAAATACTTCGGCTTTGCACCTCGTCTAAGCTCCAGGTGTGCTCTCATCGATGCAGTTGCTGCTGCTACAGTCTCCACGTCCCTGCCCAATTCCAGATGCACGCACAGCACGTCTCTCCCCAAGAGAGCATAGCTCTTGTTGCCCTTGACAACTTCAAAGTCGATCCGCCTGTAAGTGCCATCGAACTCTGCAATCGCTTCATACAGTCCTAGCACTTGGAAAGTGTGGTTGTTGGCATAGCCGCCTAGCTTAGTGCTGGAAGGCTTCAGTCTTGGCCTACCCAACTTGTCCCAAAGCGTTTCGGACATGATCGACACACCAGCTCCGGTATCCAACTCGCAACGGATGGAGTGCTCCTGTTGTCCCTCCAGTATCTTCGCAGTAATCGCAATTGGATCTCTGGGTCTCTGCTGACGGCAACAGTCGTTGGCCTCGGCTGTGAAAATTCCTGTGCTCAGAGTCTCACTCACGTGTTGCACGGAAGGCTTTCTGGTGGTCGGTTGCTTCTTTTGTTGCTGACCTGACCGGCAGACTTTGGCAAAGTGATTGTTCTTACCGCATGCGTTGCACGTCTTGCCAAACGCTGGACACTGCGCTTTCTGGTGCACACCACCGCACTTTTGACAAGTTCTTCTCGGCTCTTTTGGCAAATTCATCCTTCCTGGGTCCTTTGAGTTCTTCATCGCGACCTTGAGGATGGTGCCCGAGTCCACCTTCGGGGCGGCTTTCATTATTGGCGTCTCCAGCAGACTGGCGTGCGCCTCGGCATCACTTGTAGCCTGCTTGAATGTCAGTTCACGGTGGTCCTTGACTATGAGCTTGGCAATGATTGCTTGGTTGTTCAGGCCACATATGAACTGATCTCGGAGTCTTTCGTCTTTATTAGAAAACTCACACTTCTCCGCTCCCTTCAGCAGTCTTTCGGAAAAAGCGCGAACCTGTTCGTTCGACTCACGTCTCAGGTTTTGAAAGTTAAACCTCTCTGCCAGAACGTAGGTCGTAGGCAGAAGGACTTCTTGCAATGCCTCTTTTAGCTCTTCGAAGGATTTCTTGCCTGGCTTTTCCGGCTGTAAATAGTCCGCCAGTTTGTCATAGAGCTGCGGGGAGATCCTCAAGAGCAGAACATGCGCCTTGTTGGCCTCGTTCCAGTCAAAGCACTGCGCAGCGATGTCAAAACGGTCCATCCAGTGGTCCAAGTTGCTGCTCTCGTCAAGTCGCTCGATTTCGGCCATACCTGACGTTGGACGACTTCCCTGGCCCTGGGCAGCTTGCTTTGCTCCTTGACTGGGCGCTTTGCTGGCCAGCTGGGGTTCCTTGGCATTCGCAGTAACTAGCACAGCATTAGGACTTGGCCTCGAAGATCTCATTGGAGATTTCATTGGAGATTTCTCCGCCATGATTCTTGTTGTAGTCACTGGCCACCTATGCTTGCGACGCCACTGTTATGACTGAGACTCAGAACGGAGACTGCGTTTTCTTACTACGATGCTGAGTTTTTCATACTCGTATATTTCATGGCAGGCGAGCGCTCTTGCTTCTTTTTTAGCTCTGCCGTAAGCTACTTAATAAATAAAAGAGGGACTGTGGTGGCTCCAGATATATCTATGGCAGAATCTCTGAGCCCACTCACAGCACCCCCCTTACCTCTAACCCTCAGACATCTCTTATCTCTAATGTGTGCGAGCACCCTCTCCTAGCCAGACAACCAAAGTACTATGCCACCCTCCTATCTCTTTACGCCGCCTATCTCTCCAGCGCAAGTTCGGCAGAGTTGCATAAACTCATACTACTCCGATGGTCAGATATATACTGACATTTCAGATGGTCATTTCACACTTAAAAAAGCAGGTAGGAGTATCAAATAAGCAAGACAACATCGCTCAGTCACCAGAATCAATTGCCGTCGTCGATACACAACTCCCTAACAGCCATGCCATATAGCCATTACGTCTGAACAACAACAACCATGCCACTAAAGTGTGGGGTATCTAATTGCAATAACTGCGTTTTTGATGCATCTGTATCTGCCAAGACCTTCCTTGCCAGTGCTACACTCAACGACTTCCTCGAGACAGTACCTAACCTGCTGAACTCCTTGCTACAGATTCTCATCGTACACCGGCTCCATCGTTTTGTTGTCTAGTCAGTCTAATTTGTCATGCCAAACTAAACTGTTAACAGCCGCTTCCCCAAGTTCGATCTTCCAACTGTTCTTAATTTGCCGCCCCGAGCCTGTCGGATTTCCATCCTCCAAAAGTCCTTTGCGTTCCTTAAGCAATTGCAAATATTTTTATTTGATTTAGCCCTTTTTCGTTGCAGCCCCGTGATTTTGTTTATGTTATGTCCCAACCTTTGGTACAGGCCCTCCCGACTATGAGAGCGATTGGTCGGGAGCGGCCGAGACGCTAAAAATATATTTGCTCAAGTGTTTGACTAGAGTAATTGACTTGTTTATTGTCAATGATACGACACCAAGCAAGCCAGCGAGCTGCTGGCTTCCAGGCTGAAGTCAAAACACCTCGGTGAAGACGCTCGTGTAACTTGATTTCGAAGCAGGCAAGGTCCACAATGGCAATGTTTATCCGTCTATACCACTGGCCCATTCGACGACACTATAGGAGGCATATGAAGCAATTAAGTATGTTTTGTCCAAAATTGCCTACCATGATTACCAATGGGTGATTTGCGTAGATTTAAAGATGGTTAACTTCTTACTTGGTCAACAGTCAGGCTACACTAAGTACCCTTGCTTTCTGTACTTGTGGTATAGTCTCTTGGACGGCGTGATACATAATCGCAATACAGACAAACAATGCATCGGAGATTACCATCAGTATGAAATGCTCTCACAACCTTTGGATCCCGACGAAGACTCTCTGTAAACCAGGTATTGCTGGTCGTCAACAAACTCCAACTGTAGCTGTCGATTGTATTGAAGATCACGTAACTCTAAGCCTCCACGTAGCGCGAAATGCTTGCCAACGCACCAGATTACGGCGCATAAGAGCTGTCGCGGTCTTAGGTCTCCTAGGGCGCCCGTGGACCATAATTTGTCCTCTATGCTTGTCGGGGTGGGCTCGGCCCGCCTTAATCCAGACCCCTTGCCGTCACGCGTGCTCAACTTCATTGACGCATCCAATGCGCGTCTGGACTCTGAAAACTCTGGGTCCCTCCACAGGCTCCATGGTTTTTTTCAACTGATACATGAAGTACTAAATCATAGTGAAAAAATGCTTCAATGAAGAGGCAGAGTATCGGTTCCCATTCTTTGTACACACTTCCAGCATGAAGAATCGCAGAACATAGTTTAGATGACTCTTGGTCATCTCTTCCAGTTCTTTCAGTACCATCAGACTCGTTGCGCCATTGCCCCCACTGGCCAAATGTTGCTTTTCCGTTCATGCCAGGCACGGAAGGTGTTGACCATCCAGTCGCATTTCTTCTTTGTCGTCACCGGTGTCACTCCATAAACAATATCCTCGACGACTTTCTCACTCAAGGAATATGCTGCCAGCTCGTCAGATTGGCAAACGAATTCATTTGCCAACTATAAAGCCTCGTCTAGTTCAGTTGTATCCAGAGCGACAAATTCGGCGCCCAGATCAAACCAATTTTCAGCGTTGTCCATGGCAGATGAATGAATTGCTATTAAAAAAATTTCTGCAGCTGTGAGCCTCTCTGACTGCGAACCTTGTCTTTCTCAAAAATGAAGGTAGGGAATAAGTATAAGTTCTTTCCGTTTCTTTACTTCTTTGGTCCAAACCGCTTGGCTGAGAACTCGTTTCTTGGCCGAGGCGTAGCCGAGGCCTGGAATCGAGTTCAAAGCCTAAGCGGTTTGGACCAAAGATTCAATGAAACGGAAAGAATATATTTCTGCCCCATTTGGTCGGTCCGTCAGAGTCGTGTTGTACGAGCGTATGTGTCTATGGTCAAGACTTCTTTTTAGTATAGGTCCTCGCCTAGAGAAGACCCATGCACGATCTTTCTTTACTCTTTGGTTTGCAACTGTATTTGAACAACGCAACAATCACAAGCATGGATTTTGATTTTGATCTCGGGATCGACTTTAAGCCACTCGACTTTGCGACAATCGACGATTTATTGAGTGCTACAGGCGTTCCTACAGATGGAGAATTGGAGTTTGCTACCGAGGAGCAAAGGCTAGAAGAAATAATTAGATCTGTTATTCCGGAGGGAACAAAGAAGAAGTGTCAATGGATGGTGGAAGCTTTTCGACGCTGGCACGACAAGAAGAAGGAACAGTGGGCAAAATCCGAACCTGATGGTGGTCCTGCTCTGATGGTTCTTGCCGATCTTGCCGACATGAGCAAATTGGACCTGAACTATCCACTTAAGTGGTTCATACTGGAGGTTCGTCTATTTCGAATGATTGAATGATTGAAGTGACAGAATACAGCATCCTAAAAAAATTCTTCCTTTAATATTGCATTGTTAATGTTGTTTAATACTGTTGTTGAGCTGATTTCTCTGGCCCGGACCGCTGTTTCTTTGGCCGGGCCAAAGAAACAATTGTTGCATTGAACCATAGATATATATGGAGCGGCCAAATGGGGTAGAAATATATTACTCCCCGTTTATTCATTTCTATGGCCGAGAGGCAAGGCTTTGGATTCGATTCTAGGCTTCGGCTTCGGTAAGCTCAGCACTAATCAAGAGTGACCAAATAACGTTATATTTCACTTTTCCTCAATCGTCTATGGCCAAAACAAATAGCTGGACTAATTCAAACTCACTTCGCTCAGTGGTAGGAACACTTGCAGTAAATAAGTTTCATTTATGCCCAACAACACTGTTAAAAGGTATATTATAATAAGGATGGAAGTAAGAATAATTGTTACTATATCGAAGCAATAATTTTGAACACAGGGTAACAACACTACTTATTCGGATGGAATTGCATTGACACGTCACTGTGTATTGAGTGAAAAGTCACTCACATTTTGCTTGTCTTGCAAAAAGTATATCTCTTATAGACTTTGCATCCATTTATTATCCTTTGTGTCAAAGCAGTAGAAGTTTTTCTTAAAATTTATTGTATATTTATGCCATTTACAACGTCGATGTGTTGTGTAAATTAAAAATTCTAACTAACTATTTAAGGCACACTCTTAAACTGTTCTAGGAATTGTTTCATCGGTCTTAAACCTCTCGGCTCGTATTTGCCTTGAGGTTTAGACCAAAGAATTAATAAGCGTAAGGAACTCACGCATACTTCTAGACACCTTAGATAAATAAATAAAATTAGTGAATACATGAATTTAAAAGCAGAGTGACGCTGATTTTGCCAAAAAAACTAGCGCATGCAAAAGAGAGAAAAGGCACAAGACTTTTCAGATTAGGAATGTGCGCTTAAAAACGTTGGAAATCATCAAGTTGCTTTTACACTATAACTTCTACGAAGTATCAGCTTAGGTCCCAATGTGCCATACTGGGCAAATGATTAATGACGTGACACGTCACTTTTCAAGCTACGAGTACAAAGCTTTTTTAATTTTATTGTTATTTAAAAATGAACCCAATGACGGTTAGCTGTTTTGCTTAGTATGTATGATGCGCTCGCTATCTCAGTCATCAAACAGATCACGCCAGTCTGAGGTGGCCGCCAGCTTAGCATTGTAGTCGGCTATCTTCTTGTTCTCCTCATGAATGTAGCTCTCAAGGAATTTCTCCAAATCTGCAAGTTAAATGGGCTCTCGCGCTAAAAGATATGATTTCAAAATCTATTTGCATATCTATTATGTGCCGATCAGTCACCTCTACTGAATACTTTCACCTCGATGTGACGAAAATTTATTTCGTATTACATGTATTATATTTCTCTCTACCGAAGTCTATCTCTCTAAGTAATCTAAATCATTATTTCTTACTAGGATGCGTCTTTGAAGACTCGCCATCAAATGAAATGTACTTTGTACCGTTGAAAAACCAACCCTCCGGCAATGGATCCAGGTGTCGCTCTTTCTGCAATTCGAAAGACAGAAGAAATCGTCATTGAAAATTTCTAGGTCTCTAGCATAAAAACGGAGCCCCACCCAGTTGCCGCTCACGTGAATTCTGGCCACAGCAGCCGGCGTCAAATCGGACCGAATCATCAGCGCGCGCCTCGTCGGCTTCAGCGGAGCGCAGAGTCGCAATAGACGCTTCAAATCTTCCGTGTCGAGACCTCGGCCGTAGGCCACAACCCGAGCTGTGTTTGAGTTGCTTGTCTTCTGCTTCACTGGAAGCAAAGCGCCCGAATCAGTCGGACCGTGGCGCCAGAAACGAAGCCATTGCTGAGCTGAATTGGCCTGCCTGACTGGGACCAATCCGGACACGTAGAAAAACTTTGACTCGAGCAAGGCGTCTGAATGCGCCGCTTGTTTTGCTCTGTGACTGCTGCTGAGCGTTTTCAATCGTTCGGCTAGCTTATCCCGTTCCAGAGGACGGGAGAATGTCACGGAGACGCGGTTCAGTCCGAGCCAAGCCATGTCCAGCTCGTTACTAGTGTCCGCATGCTGAGAAGGCTTGCGGCGCTGAAGTACTAGACGTCGCCACGATGGCACCTCCGGTGGAATCAGCGCCGCGGGCCCGCCAGTTGAAAGTCGACCCTGCGGGGCTCGAATCACCCGAGCGGACTGCGCGTTAACCAGACGCAACAGTCGCGAAACCTCCGAAGCTGCCGGATCCTCGGTAGCGGCGAAATCGGACAAGTTTGCGCTGCTATCATCCGAGGGCGCAGTGAGCACCACAGCTGAGCAGGCCGCCTCTGCCAGGCTATTCAGCAATCCTGGCTGCATTCGGCAACGCCCGGAAACCACGGCTGTTTGAGAGTTGACGCACACAACCACGGATGCGACGGGGATTGGGGTGGGAAGCGCTCTGAGCAGGGACTCCGGCGTCACCAGGCTGGGGCAGAGAACCACCGCGGGCGTCTCATCCTGCCAGTCCGCAATTAGACGCTTCGCGGCCTCAGCGGTGGTGTCGCAGTGCAGCAGATCGATTAGGCATCTGTTTGAGCCCATCAACTCTTGGGCGACTGTCTCCGCGTAAGAGCCCAGATGACCCCAAACTAGAATAGCGTCTTTGCCAGACTCTTCAGCTTCCGCTTGCGACTCATCAGGATTTTTTATGGCCTCTTCATCAGCAGAATCTTCTTCTTGAGTGAGGAATCCTTCGGCTCGCCATACGGGCGCAACTTTGGCGAAGAAGTCACGCTTGGAGCGGGATCCCGAGGCGAGCAGCAGACGTAGTTGTCGGCGACTGTTCAGCAGATGCTCGCACCAGTCCGGCACAGCGGCCGATTCGGCAAGATCAAAGGCCAGACGGCACGGCTGGTCCAAAGAATCGACGCCTGGGAGAATTCTGGCCCGAGTCGGGTGCAGCAGCTGTTGGGCGCACTCGCGCTGGCTGTGCAGCAGCAGGCGGCCGCGGTTTAGGCAAACGGCGATCAGCTCGGCGCCTGCGGCTGCTGCGTCGTCATCGATGCTGACCGTCAGCTCGAGCAGACGGCTGCTGTTTGACGCGGTGATCGGGTCCTCAGTGGCGTCTTCACTGGCCGCCTGAAGCAGCCGCTGCACAGCTGCTGAAGTCGCCTCGCAACTCCAGTGGCAAGCCGTTGGTATGCCAGTTGTCAGGCACTGACTGCCTTTGGCTGAAGGACAATGTTATTTAAAAAGTTTCTACTTATCCATGAAGGAAGCGTTAAATAAGCTACGCAAAAGCCCGAGGGCGCGTCTCTGGCACTCACACTCGGTTACAAAGTAGGTGTCGGCTACGGCCACGGATCCAGTCCACTGGGCCTCGTTGAGCGCCTCCGGGGTCAGGTCGTGGACGAAGCAGCTGACTGACCGCAGGTGCTCGCGATTTTCGTCTCCAGCAGCTAGCGAAGACGGGCGCAGCGACTCAGTGCTCACTTGGATGAGGCTTTCCGGGATGCCCAGCTGCTGACTGAGCTCGTTTGAAAGCTGAGATGCCAGCTGAAGTGAGTTACGAATGTCTCAACGAATCAATTTACTGTGTTTTCTATAACACCGGGTTTTTTTAACGATAACCGCTTTACTCACAAATTTGAAATCATAATCAGCATTGACGCTTCGCACTTTCTTGCGCACAACTTGAACCATTTTGGAGTACACGTAGTTTAAATCACTGGAATTTATTTTTGTTGCACAATCTTTATTAGGCTACTGCAAGAAGGTTAGTTAAGGCATAGCTCTGAATTTAGTTTCTATAATTAACATGCTAGCCGCCACTCACCGATTAAAGGCCTGGTGTTCGAGTTGAATTTGCCTTTTTTCTGCAATTGCAATGTTTTTAAACAAAATTGGCGCAACTGTGGAGGAATTCTAAAAGTTCTGAATACCGGATAGAACAAACGCACCAATTAAATTGGCTGAATAAAATTCGAAAAAATAACATGGACATGGAGCAAAGCGAGTTCAGTTGTTACAAGTTAGTTTCAGAATGTATTCCTGTTTTCTTGCTTATGTTGCTAATTATTTAGGTATTAATTTGAAGTGTCAGTTTAATTTAGCTTACAAAATAAAGCCGAATTGGAAATTACAAAAACTGCCCCTCTTCAGTCGGCAACAATTCTCTAGCTAATAAACCGAGCCGAACGCCTCACTTCCTCGACGGGAAAAGTTTTGCCCCGGTTGTTTTCCAACTGTCAAATGGCCAATAGCCAAAAAGATGGGATCGAACAGAAGGAAGATGTTTTCCCAGCAGCGCGTTTAGTCTGATGGATTCGCTGAAACTTTTTTTCGATTTCATGTGTCTACAGTAGCAGTAAAGGCTGCATGCTGGCTTGTGCTGTTCAAGGGCTTTTTTTGTATCCGTCCTGTACTTTTTAGGTATCCAAGAAGCTTTAGATGTTGAAATATACGTCTTTCAATAGATTTATCAATCTTAACAGAACTGAGGTTGTGTCCAGAATAATGATCTATTTCTAAGCCTAAATTTTAACTAATGCTAATTAATTCAGTGCATCTGGGTCCTTATTGGCTGATTTAGACTTTTTCTACAATGCTATGATATTTTTGCTTATCGCTACATATCGGTAGTTCTAGAATATTTACTATCTGCATCGTGGTGTCATGTGCGTGATTTCACTAGGCATTTTTATCTAACTCAGCGATAGTGCATCATCCCTATGCACAGTCCCGCAGCGAATCAGAGTTTGGGCCTCTGTGAAAAAAATGAATGTTGGAGAAAGAGAAAGAGTCATATCGTTAATGTCTGCCCCATCGCATGCTGCTGCGGCAATACCCGATCGAGCTCCTGATAATTGCTCCCACTCTCCCCATGCAGCGTCCGTTCTGCACTGGCCTCGGCATAAACGCTTGGAATTACGCGTCCTTTGCTGGCTGTTATCCTTTACTGTGCATGGAATTGGAGAGAAAAAATATGAAGCTCGAGAACGGAAAGCACAGCAGCGTATTTTTGCTACAGAGCGGTTAAATATGCTCCTAGTCTGATTGCAAGATTAGGCGACTTTCAAGTTTCAGTTTGTGAGCATTTTTAGCTACGCCAAGACTCCAAGCGTGAAAAGCCACGATTTGCTCATGATTGCTCATGTTGAGAATGCCAACGGCTTGTTCTCGTTCAGGCTTCATTCGTACATGTCTATTCTATTGAATTGAGTCTTTGAGAATTAGCTAGGAACTGGATGCAACTCCCCATATTTATTGGACTGCTCAGGTTTCTCATTTTAGGGGGTGGTAGACTAAGCCAACTACAGCAGCTTCATCGTGTATCGAATTTCTTAGAGAAAAAATTTCCTCCTCTGTGACTTTGATGAGGCCAGTACAGGAGCGCAGCTTTTTAGGCGTAATTTATTGGTACTATTATGCTATTGTCGTATAGAACTCATGCTTGAAACTAATTGATTGTGACCGATCCTACTTAACTACTGGGAGCGATTTTACTGACAGCTGTGTCTCACACTGAGTGGTTAACCCGACTTGCCTCTCTCCGGGAGGTCAACCGCACAGCCCCGCCAGTTCAGAATGGGGCCGCACTGACCAATGGTGGCTGGTATAGGGCGTGTATTTGCACTAACGTCCAATCCCCAATCCTCTGCTGTACTTGCACATTGTCAGCCACATGGGGAATTGGGATAAAACGATTGAACAAGAAGAGAGAACTTAATGAGGAAGGCCAGATAGCCACGGGACACCGGCTCATTGATATGCGCTCTCTGCAACTCTAAATTTGGCTCTGCAAACGTTTTAATCCAAGCGCTCGTCCTCAAGGAATTAACGCCTGGTTCTAAAAATGTAAGAATTCTCTTGTATTAATTATCTATATCGCCCAGTTTTTTGGGGAAGTGATACGGATTAAGTAAGCAGCGCATTCTTAATAATTCTTGCAATGCAGCTCTCATAGTGCAGTCTGGTTCACGGCTTATGAAATATGTAGGGCTGGCACAGAGTCCGCAGCATAAGTTGCTCAACACTCGCGTACTCATGCATGAATGCTTAGCCATCTTCTAAGTAGGATAAAAGAATTGAATGCAGATTGAGGCCTAGGGGCCATGTATAGGTCTGTTTGACTGGCTTAAGCAGGACAGCTTTAGCTCTGAGCCTTGGGGGCTTGGACCTCGGCCTTGGCTCTCCTTCCCTGGGGCTGAACGCGTCTTCCCAATCCTGTCTCCACTGGGCAATTGTGTGCCGGCGCGCGCAAATGTTTAACAGACTGGGCGGGCAACTCACAAATATGCAAATTCAGCCAGTAGGCCGGTTAACTGGCACGGATGGCATTGCCATTGGCCCCGCAATGCCAGCATAATTGAGTTACTTACTTTTGGCCTTGACTAAAATAGGAAACTGCAACTGAACAGCCTCTTTAGCTGCTAAGGATCAAGTAGGAACTGGTAGGTCGCGACCCCTCATGCATATCATTTTGCAGTAGGCGGAAGCCCCGTCTCTTGATTGACACCCACTTCTGCAGAGAGGGTTGAAAGCAACCAGGCATAAATTGAACACACACAGCGTCAATTTTCTGGCCTGATGCATCAGCCTGAAACTGCTGATCAATTACAGGACGAAGAATTCACAACCCAAGACGCCGCGAAATGAGAGCTCCATCTGCTAGGCATCATGAAAATCTTTGTGTACGGGCTTGTCGAAACACGGATTAATTGTAGCGCAGCCTGGCTAAACTGCATGCAGTTCAGAGCTTGCGAAATCAAGTGCAATCTATATTTCGGGATCATAATCCCCGAAGCCCTAGGCTCTCCCCAGCGTGAATCCAAGTTTTTGTCTGCACTGCCAGACTGTATAGATGAAGATTTTTGCATCCAAGCCCAGCTATGCCTGAACTTGCACGCAGTCGGTTGGTGCCATTTTCCGGTGTGTTTATTCTTCTTCAGTTGGTTGATTGCAGCAGTTACTTTGCAGGTTCAGGCTAGGGATTGATACCGCTTGCCCCCCGGGCAGTGAAATGCCACGGAACTCCAGGGCCTAAGCAGTTGGAAAGGAAACTTTTCACCGTTTTTTTCTTATCAAATTGATTAGGAAGAACCTTTCCATCATGGTCATTGATGCTTCAAGGCACGAGTCCGAACTTTTCAGACCGACAGCTGACTACCCGACAGACAGCGATGTCAACCTTCTGTTTAGACTGCGTTGTGTACAACTCAAACGGGTCGCTGCTGGAGAACATTTCCCGGTCAGTCGCAGATCAAAAATCCTCCCATAGCAGAGCGGCCTCTGGAAGCAGCCTAGCGCTGACGGACATCGCCCAGGCCGTGAGCAGCGTGCACTTTTACTGCCTGCCATCAGTGCTCACATTCGGCCTGGTGTTCTCCGTGTTCAACGCCGCCTGCCTGGCCAAGTCCTGCCGCACAAGCGTCGACTGCCATCTGGCCGCCCTGGCGCTGATGTCCGCCGGCGCCGCCGCTCTGGCCGCCGCCATTCACGCGCCCGGCTACGCCGACACCTTCGCCTGGTATCCCCGGCTGGTGGCCGTGTGCGCCAGCTTGCACGACTGGCTGGGCGCGGCGTTCACCTGGACTCTGCTGGTGCTCTGCTCGGAGCGGAGGCTCACAGTGAAACGGATGCGCAGGCAGGCTTACTGCGGCTGCCTGCAGGCCGGGCTGGCTGTTCTCATGGTTGTCATAGTAACGCTGGTTGCTACGCTGCCTCAATTATGGATAAAAGAGGTTTGGTTTTCTGTTTCTGTGCCTTGAAAGAGGAGCATCTAAGATTCAAATTGGTTTTCCATCGGCGCCCACGCCGCAGGTGCAGGAGACTGTTGAGCCAGTCAGCCCCAGGACCAATGTCACTGTGCTGAGAATCCGCAGTTCCAGTGACGGATTGCGTCCGGAATACGCGGTGCTGTACCAGTGCTTCCGCGATTTGGCCTCGGTGGTCATCCCGGCCCCGGCGCTGGCTGTGCTGGTCTGCCAGCTGCTGTGCTGCAGCCGAGCCTACAATCGGCAGCAGAGCCAGCTGCTCAAAGCGGCCGCATCCGGCACCAGAGTCCAGCAGAGTCAGCAGCAGGTTCAGTACAACAGGCTGGCCATGATGCTTGGCTGCTGTCACCTTATGCTGAGCTTCCCGATGCTCGTCCTGCTGCTACTGTGGGGCCACCGGCCCGACTGGCTACCGGAAGAATCATTCCGGCCGCTGTACCAACTATTCGGCCTACTGTACTATGCCTTCTACCCGCTGGCCTTCCTGCTGCACGCCTGCTTCCTGGCCGACTACAGGAACCGCATGCGACGGCTGTTCTGCTCCGAGAGCTGTCAGTACACCACCTACGTGGTGGAGTGAGGCCAATCCCCTAAATTGTGTGTCTGAATTTTGCGTCCTCTGATAATATCAGACTGTGACTGCTTGTTATAATTGTAAATTATTTGAGTTCTGAATAACAGTGGACTTTACTAGAGCGACAAAACCAATAAGTGCGGACCAATTGTAAATATGAAGATGTTAAAATTCAAGAATAGAAGCGCTGCTTTATTAAATTTCAAATCAAGTTAAACTATCGTCTTTATAACTTACACTAAATTGCTGATTTTTTTATTTTGCTAACAAAAAAAGATTTTCGATACATATCGGTACGTCCAGTCCTAATAGAAATTCCGCACAAGAACCCTTTTTAACTGATTAGCGTTGAAAGCAATTCAAGAACACAAGCCATTAGGTGAATTATTTTTTTACTAACTTCATTAATTTGGAGATTTTTCTATTTCCCCATGTCTCTCTTTGTCTGCCTGCGCTTCGGTAAATCTTCTAATTAGCGGTCCTGCTTCAGCTAGGGGGGAATAGGGGCCGTGGCCAGCCATTCCCCAATTTCCCACTGGATTCACGCTGAAGCAGAAACTGGGAGGGAGAGGCCAGAGCAGGGAGGAGGGACCTGGCAAGAGAGATTATCAGCGGAATCTGTTTGTGGGCCACCTTGACTTGTCGGGGCCAGTGGGGCGTGAGGCTGCGCGGGGATAAAAAACTCCTCTGCACAATTATCTTAGCCTGCAGTTTGGCCCTCACGCTGATGAACATCGCAGGTAGCTGCGGAGGCTTCTGAGTGACTCACCCGCTGCCCCCTGCCTACTGGCATCGCCTGCGCTGTTCAAACAGGGCAACATCAGCTTTTGTGGAGTGAGTCAATGCCAGCTGACCGTGATGAAGTGCTTAACCACTGCCCTGTGTCCTCAGGTAGATAGACAGACAGGTAGATAGATAGATAGATAGATAGATAGATAGACAGTTAGATAGATAGATAGATAGATAGATAGATAGATAGATAGACAGATAGATAGATAGATAGACAGATAGATAGACAGATAGATAGATAGATAGATAGATAGATAGACAGATAGATAGATAGATAGACAGACAGGTAGATAGATAGATAGATAGAATAGATAGATAGATAGATAGATAGATAGACAGATAGATAGATAGATAGATAGATAGATAGATAGATAGATAGATAG
>CATNEM010000199.1:310000-347500 GCA_950096795.1 Macrostomum cliftonense
GCAAAAATTTAGTTAGTTACTTTTTGTTTTTGCTGTTAATTTTTATAATTAATATTAGAACTTTTTAATTATATTTTCAACTATTATAATTTTTTAAAACTAATTATTGTCTAGGAATTTCTTGTCTATGTCCTATGACTAGCTTATGCTAACCCTTAGAACAAACTCTTTTATGTTAAACTGCAGCAAATATATTTTATTTAATTATTTAGATTAGAAAACTTTTTTTTCAAGCTCAAGTAAAATAATTAATAAAGCCTATTTTAGTAATAAGTCATTTTGTTTACTATGTTATCTTTATTTTTTAACCAAAAGAACATTTTATGCATTGCTATTTCATTTATTTGTTAACTTAAAAAAACAACAACTGTCTAGTATGACATTTTTTATTATTGCCTTTATAGTTAATAAAAGCCAAATATAGATTATATTTTAAAGCAATATAATATATTATTACTAGTGAAGCTAAGTAAACCATAACAATTTTATAAAATTTTTAAAGCTAGGATGTATGCTGAAATAATATATATTAATATAGTTGAATGCTCAGTCAGACAAATTCACCTCTTTTCAAACCTAGGCCATTTTAGATTCATATAATATATAAATACTTTCTTATTACATACAATAAGAGACTAAAGTTTAGCTTAATGAAAACATCATATATGCCTTAAAGCTATTATTATAATATTAACAGGTAATGTTTTGAGGTTGCTTTACTTATTTGAATTGGCATGCTTTATTGTTAGCATAAACTTATTGCCATAATATTTTGCAACTTTTCAGCTAGGAAACAGCCATGCAGGTTGGCACAGCCCACTCTGACCCAAACCCAAATCACATCTACTTTAACTCGCGTGGAATCTGGATGACCTACATCATATTTATCCTTATCGCCCATTTCATTATCCTGTCCATTCCATTCATCAGCGTTGGCTTAGCCTGGACTTGGACCTGTCAGATTCACAATTTGATCACCTACCTGTGGCTGCACTGGGAGAAGGGCGCCCCATTCGAGCCGCTGGACCAGGGCGAGAGTCGAACCCTGACCCACTGGGAACAGCTGGACGACGGGGTTCAGTTCACCGCGAACAAAAAGTTCCTGCTGGTTGTGCCCATTGTTGTGTGAGTTTGTTTTATCTGGTTTTACTTTCATAAAGCCCAGTGAGACACCCCAGTTCGGCGCCACCCCCAATGAGACACCCCAGTTTGGCGCCACCTCCAGTGAGACACCCCTGTTTAGCGCCACCCCCCAGACTTACTTGACTTAGCTGCAGGGAGGTCCCGGAGGGGACGCGCCACCCCCAGTGAGACACCCCAGTTCGGCGCCACCCCCAGTGAGACACCCCAGTTCGGCGCCACCCCCAGTGAGACACCCCAGTTCGGCGCCAACCCCCAGTGACCCTTTTATTCCAGAGCACGCCAGATTAACCAAAATCACCCCATTGCCTGTCATCTGTTTTTCAGTTTCCTTCTAGCCACTTTCTACAGCCGCTACGACCAGGTGCACTTCATCCTGAACGCTGTCTCACTGGTCGTGCTGTCCATCGCGCCTAAACTGCCGATGTTTCATCGCGTGCGCCTTTTCGGCATCAACAAATGGTGATCACCAGTGGATTTCAAATCCTGAACAAGTCGGTTGAATACCAAAGTTGTCTCATTGAACTGTGTCATATTTATGCGACTATTTTTCCCCTATCATGATGAGCTGTCAATCTGGGGTGCAATAATGGCTGACTGAGTAGTTAGTTGGGGGGTTTTCAAATACAGAGTAGATCCTGACGCATCCATATATATATTTTTTTGTGTTTAATCATTTCATTGGTGTTATTTATTTCATTTGATTCCGAAGCACAGCTGCTGATGAGTTTCTCGTTTAGCTTTGGTAGAAAAACAAATACCGATATTGGAAAATCAGAGTTAATTTATTTTTTTGTAATCAACAATTTTTTTGATGCTGTTAAATCATATATTTTTTGTTTCCTTTGTAATTAGATGATCCATCTTTGAAGTATTTTTATTCGGTGTGGTGAATGATGTGTGCAGTGACTGATGCTTATTAAACTGGTCTCTCTCTCTCTATCCGCTGTATTTTTGTTCTCATATTTATTTGTTTATTTGTTGTCCCGAAACGTGCAAATAAATTTGTAGAATTAGCGGTTACGCCGATAAAACTAAGATTGACTGTTTTCTATTATGAAAATTCTTCTAGAAGAAACCAGCAATCAACAGAGTGAAACTGTTGCGCCAATGAAACCAAGTTCTGCATATTTGAAAATGGGGAGACTTTTTACGAGAATTCAAGCGATTTTATTATCTTTTATTCCCATTGGACACGACACTGGGAATTACGCTTGTACTCAGATAAGAGAAAAACAGCCGCGGCTTAATTAACAGCAGATCCGATAAGCCTCTCAGCCATAAATCAGATCTGTTATCTGGCATTATTTTGACAGCAGAAAAATCTGGCTTTGGGCTTGGCTGCAGTCGCGGCAAGGTGCCGATAAGGGATAAGGGAATCCATTTTGAGGAGCCGTGGTGTCCACACACCTACATGGTCGATCCATTAAAGGGTATTTAATCCCAGCTCGTATATTAAATGGCATTGTAAAATCTGCAAAGCAAATAAATTGTTGCGTCGAGTTTCGTGAAAATCCTGGGCGCACTGGCCCGTAAAGGTGAGTCATTAACAATGCGTAATGTTTACCAGTTTCTTCTAGGAAATAAAACTTATTGTGGAAATCTGCTTGCAATTGGCCGCATGCAGACAGACAGCTAGCCCTCGCAGTTTCTGTTTTTTCTTTTAGTTGGAATCTTAGCGGTAGGTAAATATCATGCCAACAATATTGGTTAGAGCGGTAACACTCTAATTATTGGAGAAACACAGTCATGCCTGTTGGACACAAATGCATGTTAGACAGAAATTTCATACCTGTTAGACGCAGTCATACCTGTTAGACACAGAAATGCATGCTAGACACAGTCATAATTGTTCGCAGACATACCTGTCAGACACAGTCATACCTGCTGAAGACTCATATACCCTATCATAGCTGACTTCTGACAAATCGGACCTCTCATACTGTACTTTTAGGACAGAATTTCCAGCTACTTACAGTTCAGTCCCAGACCCGAGCGAAGCATGTCAGACATCAGTCCCGAACAGGCCAAGAGGCTGATGGACGCGGCAGTCGCGGCAGCGGCCAACGCTCACGCACCATACAGTAACTACAAGGTACTTGCTATGGTTGGCGCAGTTAATGTGTCAGTGCGGCGCTAAAATTGGTGTCAGTGTGGCGCTAAACTTGGCGTCAGTGTGGCGCTAAACTTGGCGTCAGTGTGGCGCTAAAATGAGTGTCAGTGTGGCGCTAAAATGAGTGTCAGTGTGGCGTTAAAATGAGTGTCAGTGTGGCGCTAAAAGGAGTGTCATTTGTGGCGCTAAAATGAGTGTCATTTGTGGGCGCTAAAATGAGTGTCATTTGTGGCGCTAAAATGAGTGTCATTTGTGGCGCTAAACTTGGTGTCAGTGTGGCGCTAGAATAAGTGTCAGTGTGGCGCTAAGATGAGTGTCATTTGTGGCGCTAAAATGAGTGTCAGTGTGGCGCTAAACTTGGTGTCAGTGTGGCGCTAGAATAAGTGTCAGTGTGGCGCTAAACTTGGTGTCAGTGTGGCGCTAAACTTGGTGTCAGTGTGGCGCTAAAATGAGTGTCAGTGTGGTGCTAAAATGAGTGTCAGTGTGGCGCTAAACTTGGTGTCAGTGTGGCGCTAGAATAAGTGTCAGTGTGGCGCTAAATTGAGTGTCATTTGTGGCGCTAAAATGAGTGTCAGTGTGGCGCTAAAATGAGTGTCATTTGTGGCGCTAAAATGAGTGTCAGTGTGGCGCTAAGATGAGTGTCAGTTGTGGCGCTAAAATGAGTGTCAGTGTGGCGCTAAGATGAGTGTCAGTTGTGGTGCTAAATTGAGTGTCAAATTAGAATCGATTATTTAGATTTCCAATTCCCCATTCAAATGCGCCTCGCGCCGTCAGGTCGGCGCCGCGCTGCTGCTGTCAGACGGCGCGGACACGGTGACGGGCTGCAACGTGGAGAACTGCGCCTACCCGAACACCAGCTGCGCCGAAAAGACCGCCGTGTGCGCAGCCGTGGCCAGCGGCCGCAAAGATTTCATCGCTTTGGCCGTGTCAACCCCGTGCGGCCCCGGGGACGAATATCCCAGACTGTGCGGTCTCTGCCGCCAGCTGCTGTGCGAGTTCTGCCCCGACCACTTCCCCATCTATCTGGTGCGACCTAGCGACCGCCGCTACGTCAAGCGCCTGCTAGGGGAGATTATCCCGGAAGGGTTCCGGCCAGAGTGCCTGCTGAACAGAAGTGGCCAGTAGCTGCATTGAATGATGACATTGAAACTGAGCGAGCGCTGTTGGCTGTTGACTGTTCTGTTCTGGCTACTTGAAGTAGCCAAGGGAGATTTTAAATTTATTATTCATGTCAGTGTAAAACATTGTCCAATCGATAAGAGTAACTGTGAGATTATCATCATATTAGTTAGACTGTGAGATTATTAGCAATAAACTGTGACATTATAATGTTGGTCAGACTGTGAGATTATCATATTGTTGAGTGTGAGATCATCACATTGGTTTAGACCGTGAGATTATCATATTGTACAGACCGTGAGATTATCATGTTGTTCAGACCGTGAGATTATCATGTTAGTCAGACCGTGAGATCATCATATTGGTTTAGACCGTGAGATTATCATGTTGTTCAGACCGTGAGATTATCATGTTGTTCAGACCGTGAGATTATCATGTTAGTCAGACCGTGAGATCATCATATTGGTTTAGACCGTGAGATTATCATGTTGTTCAGACCGTGAGATTATCATGTTAGTCAGACCGTGAGATTATCATATTGGTTAGCCTCTGAGATCATCATATTGGTCAGACTGTGAGATCATCATATTGGTCAGACTGTGAGATTATCATATTGGTCAGACTGTGAGATTATCATATTGGCCAGACTGTAAGATTATCATATTGGTCAGACTGTGAGATTATCATATTGGTCAGACTGTGAGATTATCATATTGGTCAGACTGTGAGATTATCATATTGGTCAGACTGTGAGATTATCATATTGGTCAGACTGTGAGATTATCATATTGGTCAGACTGTGAGATTATCATATTGGTCAGACTGTGAGATTATCATATTGGTTTAGACTGTGAGATTATCATATCGGATTTCTGATATTATTCGCTGTTTTAGAAATCAGTCATCAAATAAATGCGATTTTTTTGAATCGATGGATTTCTCAGCGTTCGTTCATGAAAAGACTAAAAAAATACATTTATTAAAAAGCTGAACAATTATAAGCTTGAGTCTTTGAGCCAGCAAAGCGCTATTACAAATGACGAAACGTTTAAAAGCGCAAACAAAGGCCCAGCTGTTTTATTGTAGTTGTTTTTCTTTGTTTAATTAAAAGTTTTCTATGTACGTCGTAGCACAAATTAGCAGCACCGCTATGTGAACAATGGCGACATCAAAAAGGTGAAAATTTGTACTTTAAAAACAATTAGCAGATCTAGATCTGACAAGACACAATATAACTAATACTAGACTGCAGGCAGGAGTCTCAATGCGAGTTGCAGTCGCCTTTCAAATCGCTCTCCAAAATGGTCGGCCGGAACGCAACCGGCAGGTAGTCGCCCAGGCGCACCAGCTGGTAATCTTTGTCCCGGAAACGAACCAGATAGATCGGCAACTGGTCGGCGCAGAACTCGGCGACAATCTGACGGCATGAGCCGCACATTCGCGGATGATCGTCGCTCTGGATGGCGATGGTGACGGCGAGGGCTTGGAATCGGCGATGCCCGTTGGACACGGCCTTCACCATCGCCGTCTTCTCGGCGCAGCAGCCGTCTGGGTAGACGCTGTTCTCCACGTTGCAGCCGGTGACGATGACGGGGTCGGGGCCGGCGGTGAGCAGGGCGGCGCCCACTCTGTAGCCGCTGTAGGGCGCGTAGGAGAACTCGGTGGCGCCGATGCAGGCGGCGGTGAGCTCGTCCAGCTTGGCCTGACTGAGTGGCTCCTGCATGGCTGGAACTCGCGTTGTCGGATTGCACTGGCTTGGGGCCAGTTTTTAACCGCAAGCCAGTGCCCTGGGGCGCCCACCCCCCCCTTAACAAGTATTCCAGATTTATAAACACGGCTGCCCTGACCTCGTAGCTTTGAAATTTTCTCATGGTGTGTCTTACTGTCTCTCTCCTCCCACCCTCCTTATCTTTCAAACTGCGCAAAACTACAAATTGTCAAAGTAAATTGTGTCATGCGCATGAAAAACACGCCCAAACACCAAACGCTCGCTGCATTAGAGAAAGCAAATTAATTTGGCTCTTACGACAGTTCGGGTTTCAATGAGAGCTGCTTTTATAATGCGCTAATTGAAAAAATCGAAAATTATATATGTTTAATTATGCGTCGAAGCTTTCAGAATGCTTTTAATTTCAGAAAAAATTTTGTTAGACCCTTGGATCACTATCTCAAGCATGCTTTAAAAATTGGATGGCTTTTAGCGCGCACTGAAAAAGCTGTTTGAACGGCTTTCACCGTTCCCTGACTGAGAGAAGCACTCAATTGGAGGGGAGACAGCTTTTCTTCCACTCTTATAAAGTCCTTAACTCAGAAGATTTGGCGCTTGTCCATCCACAACAGACGCTGCAGAGAGCCTGCCATACTCACTCTTCTATGCAACTCTACTGTAAATCAAGACTGTGAACTGTCATGCTCCTTAAATTCTGTGCTTACTTGTTGCTGCTATCTGTCATGGCGTTCAGGAATGCCGTTGGTAGCTGCCGCAGGCGCTAGTGCCAGTACCGGATGACCCTCTGCCTCGACGAGAGCTCCGCCCTGACGACATGGAGCTCGCAAAGCCTGCACGCCTGCGTGTTCAAAGCGAGCGGCTCTCCTGACGACCTGGTGCTTCAGTGGAACAGGCAGACAGGCGTGTGCGCGCTGTTCCGCTACCAGCGCGTGTGCGGAGCTATGCGGGCGAGCGGAGCCGAGCCCATCGGAGCGGGAGGCGCTGGAGACGAGCCAGACGCTCCGCAGTGCTCGCTGTACCGCTCCATGTCGTTGGCGAGCTGCTCGGCCTCGCTGGACGCTCGCTTGATCGGCGTGTGGCTGGCAGGAGGGCCGGCAGCCAACCGCTTCACCAACCTGGTGTGTCAGAGCGGCGCACCGACTGCAGCTGAGCAGCGGCTGGAGAGCGCGGGCTTGCAGTGGACTGAGGAGGGCGCCCGCTTCGATGGACAAACGTCGTATGCGCTGCTCAACGACAACCGCTTCGTGTCGAGCGACCCTTCGGCCAGCTTCACGTGGCTGATGAGGCTGAAGAGGCAGCCGAGGGTCCAGCCGTTCATGGAAGCTGTGCCCTGCTCCAACTTTGTTGAATTGGGCCCTCACTTTTGGGAATTTGGTTTTCCAGGCCGGATGTTTTTTAATAGAATGATCCCGGCTGCAGGCGAATACGTGAATGTTTATTCTGATGCTGGTGCCGTAACAGCGGGCGTGGACACGATGATAAGCATTGGCTATTCCTCTGGAGCTGGCGCTGCGTCATCTTCATTTTTTCTCAATGACAAATTCATCAGCACTGGAGCTTCTGCACAGTCGGTGAGGCAGCATTTCTCCTGCTTCTTTTTGTCCATCGGTCGCAGATTCGCTCTCGGCGGCGACCGTTTCCTCAAGGGGGTGGTGCGTGCGGTAGCCGTCGCTAACGCCTCCATGACCGAGCAGCAGATTCGCGAGTTTTTCGATGCCATACCTTAGTACGGACTGGACGCTTGTCATAAAGTAAAGTAAAGTGTTTCAGTAGAAAAAAATTCTCGCTTGTGAGTTTTTTTAGCTTATTAAAGCTACTGGAATTTTTTCTTAACTCCTCTAGACTGCTTGCCTGTACTTTTTACTGTTCCCTGGCATGCATGTAAGACAATGGCATGCATGAAAAGCCACTGCTTTAATTAACTTAATATTTCATCAGCTCTCTGCTTTCACAGAATTGTTGCGTGCCCTCTGCATTGTATGTCAAATTTAATTGTATCTGTGGGTCACTTTCTTGAATACATTCTATTCTGAATGGTAGCAGTTAGCGTAAAGTTTATGATGGGAAAGACATTTTAAAGCGATGTAGGCCTTAGAGATGCTGGATGGAATAGAAAGCCATAAGGAGAGGAATACTTGAGCAGTTAGGCTTGGACTGAATGACAAAGAGAGCGCAGATGTGGGGCAGGCGAGGCTCAGACCCAAAACTGTCGCTCTCCCAAGCAAACGGTTTTCCTTTTTGAAAAATTTGCCACAGAACAGTCGCAGAGCGCTTCTTATGAGGAATGAGGAAGAGGAATTGACAATGATGGGTCGAGGGGAGAGCGGTTATTCAGTGTATGGGAGTTCAAGGCGACTCTGTTTTGTGTTAATTCATGCTTCACTACCTGCTGGGAGGCTTCACAGGAACAAAAGGACAGTTTTTAAGCCCTCTTCAACTCTCCCAGAAGAGAGCAACAAAGCCAATAGTCAATCGATTCAGTGTTAGCTAGAAGCAGTGTCCAAGCGGAGAAAAAATGAGTATTTAACTTGCTTTTACTTCATCAGAGGTACCTAACGAGGTGATTAGGAATTTCAGGTATTAAAAAAGGGTTAAACGAAACGTAAACAAACGTTTGGTTTTATTGCCAAGTAGTTAGCTAGATTCAATAATTCAAATTGCAATTTAAAACTGTGTCGGTTTTTAAATGGTACTCTATTACCGAGAGCTGCGTGCTCCCCATGATTAATAACGTTCGATTGTTAAAGATATTTCTCTCTGTTTTATCAACTCAAAGCAGTAGAGCAGCTTGGCAGCAGAGTAGCAGGGGATATCCATGGTGCCACCTAACTACCAAACAGCAGTGAAGCATGGCGCATTCATAGCTGTGTAGGAAAAACTCATCTTCAAAAATATCCGCGTTTAGACGGCAAAACCCAAGGAGGTGTGAAAACGAGAGCTAAGGCTTGAGACATCGCTCAAATTCGTGCTTATCGAGCCATCAACAATTCTCCTACAGACAACTGCAAAAGCAACCAGCTGATTCTTCTGGCTTTACAGCTGATTTGCCTTAGAAACTGAGGGCTATAAAAATAGTGTTCAAAAGGGTTTAAAAAAATTCCAGTCTTCACGAAAGCTGAACATATCAACTCAAAATTCAAAATATCGCAACCTCTTACCTTGGCTTGTACCATACAAAACTGCGGTACAGAATGTTACACACAATTTGGCTTCTACTAGTAGTTTTTACTTTGAGTCCTCAGTCAATATTCACCAATGCCCAGGCCTCCTACCACAGGCGCTGGTGCCAGTACCGGATGACCCTCTGCCTCGACGAGAGCTCCGCCCTGACGACATGGAGCTCGCAAAGCCTGCACGCCTGCGTGTTCAAAGCGAGCGGCTCTCCTGACGACCTGGTGCTTCAGTGGAACAGGCAGACAGGCGTGTGCGCGCTGTTCCGCTACCAGCGCGTGTGCGGCGCGATGCGGGCGAGCGGAGCCGAGCCCATCGGAGCGGGAGGCGCTGGAGACGAGCCAGAAGCTCCGCAGTGCTCGCTGTACCGCTCCATGTCGTTGGCGAGCTGCTCGGCCTCGCTGGACGCTCGCTTGATCGGCGTGTGGCTGGCAGGAGGGCCGGCAGCCAACCGATTCACCAACCTGGTGTGTCAGAGCGTCGCACCGACTGCAGCTGAGCAGCGGCTGGAGAGCGCGGGCTTGCAGTGGACTGAGGAGGGCGCCCGCTTCGATGGACAATCGTCGTATGCGCTGCTCAACGACAGTCGCTTCGTGTCGAGCGACCCTTCGGCCAGCTTCACGTGGCTGATGAGGCTGAAGAGGCAGCCGAGGGTCCAGCCGTTCATGGAGGCGCGCTCCTTCGCTGATGTAAGCATCATCGGACCCCATTTCTGGGAGTTCGACCAGCCCCAAAGGCTGTTCTTCCACCCGATCGTTAGCGTTGCCGCCAGAATATTCTCTCAGCAAGGACAGCTTCCAAGCTCCTCATCAACCTGGGTCAACGTCGCTGCTGTGATGATGGATGGCGGCTCAGCTTCTCAAATATTCTACCAGGACAGGTTCGTTGATGTTGTCCCGCATCCGACAGGATCTGCCGTCCTGGCAAGCGGCTGCTGCCGAGTCTTCATCGGACACCGGCCGGTGAGCTCTGGGCTAAACCAGTACCTTCGTGGCGTCGTTCGAGCCGTGGCCATCGCGAACAAGTCGCTGAGCGAGGGTGAGATTCGGCAGTTCTTCTCGGCGCTGCCGTGACGAGATCCGTTGAGTATGTGGATGCTGTCATGGGGATGTGGATGGTCGTGATCTGACGAATAAAGTTTGCAATTCCACTTGACCTGTAGCCCAACCATTGATGGGACCAAAATCTAACGGTGAAAAAACACTGTCGGTAGCTTTAAAAAAGGACTGCCAAAAATGTCAAATACTGATGATAGTAGGATGAAAGGCTTACAACTGGCGCTTCTTAAACTTTGCACCATATTTTATTATACTTGTTGAATTTTTCCCTTCTTGCCTCCCACGTGCTTGCTATGGAAATTGTGAGTGAGATATAACTTGGCACCAATAAAAAACCTAACATTCGCAGCCATGGCTGGAATGGGACTTCTACAAGTTTAGGACTGTAAAATACCTACCGATTTCCGATTTGAATGAAACTTTAAACCCAATTTCTTTTTTAGTACATTTTAAATATTATTGTAAATTTTGGGGGTTCTAAAACTTAACTCAAGTAGTAGTAGAGGTGTGTTTGCTCTTGTAGAGCATTTTTATGCTTTTAATTTTATTTATTTAATAAAATTATTTATTAAATATTTATTTCGTTTTTTAAATTTAATTTGCACTTGCGTCAAAGGAACTTATACATATATATAATATAATATAAGTAATATATATTGTATTAAAGAATTATTTGAAAAATTTACAGTTTTTTCAACCTATTAATTTACTTTAATAATTCAAAAACTTCTTTCTAGAAATAATTTTCGTTTGTTAGTAAATAAATTATTTTTTGTTTACTGCACACCTTTAATTTCAAAAAAATTTCAATTTTTGTAACTTTAAAATACTGTTTAGCGTAAGTTATTTCTTTCAACAAAGCTAAAAACTTACGGTATCTACCCTAAATAGACCCTATCTTCAATAGATCCCCGTGCCTCTATTGAAGATTAGGTTCTACAAATTATTTAAGCTACTGCTGTCCCCCATCCTAAAATCCCCCATTCCTCCTGACCCCGAGTTTTGGTTTAAGCTTGACACGACAAAAGGAGTGAAAAATTGAAATCAGCATTGCAAAAAATCCTTATAGAGAAAGATTTATGAGCCTAGCAAAACTGGAAGTATTTTATCAACCTAAACTTCAAGAAGTCGTGAGAATGATACGAGTAGATTTGACATGGGCATCAGAACCTCATTTCTACTTGTCTATAGTTGCGAGTTACTATTAGTTAAATTGAGGGTTCACTTTAATTATAACGCATTTACGTTCGCAGAAGATTTGCAATCATGGAAAGAAAGCACAATTGAACAGTTGCTACGAAACAATGTTAAGGCAAAAACTAAATCAAATAGACACAAATTACGCAAAACTCAAATTATTGTCACCCAGAGAAGGCCTCTGGCATCTCGTAAGAATATAAATAAAAAATCAAGACAAGTTTATGTGTCATAACGACGCGTTTCCCTCGACGTACAGCATCGTCAGGTTTATCAAACTTATTTTGATTTTTTTTTCATATTACAATGACTTTGTAAGACTCCTAGCTTTCTATTTAGTACTTACATGTAGTCTTTTAAGTTAGCGCTGCCATCTCATGGCATTCAAACAAAAAATTCATGGGAGCTGTCTCAGGGAGCCAAGGCAACAAAAGTCGGGAAAATTTCGCGGCAGAAACCTTATCCAGTCAGATGCAAACTCAGCGGACAGGCTTCATCAGTTACAAGAATCGATCTATTGAATATAATTGGTGATACCACGGTTTGAAAGGGAGCGGCCATGGCTGCAGGCGCTTTCTTCACAGGCAGACTCAAGGTTTCGGCTTGCAATGCTAGTCATGCAATTTCTCATGCACAAAGCATTCAGCATTCACGGAATTGAACAGCTGCACTCATGCGACTCGCATCCCTTTCTTTGGCTGGCGCTCTCTCCTGCCAAAAAATTGATGATAAAAGGAATAAAAATGGTGCGGGGCTGCCAAACTGTCTCAAAAGAAATTCACCTCCTGCGAGCGAGGGAAACTTTTTTGTTCCTCTGAATTCCCTGCAGCCATAAGTCTGTCGCATATCTTAGTGAAATACCTAAATATCAAATTTTAGTTGAGGGACGAGAAGATGGCCTGTGCACTAATTGCTCTGATCCTTGCGCTAACCAGCTTAACTAGCGCCAATGCCAGCTGCGGCAGGCGCTGGTGCCAGTACCGGATGACCCTCTGCCTCGACGAGAGCTCCGCCCTGACGACATGGAGCTCGCAAAGCCTGCACGCCTGCGTGTTCAAAGCGAGCGGCTCTCCTGACGACCTGGTGCTTCAGTGGAACAGGCAGACAGGCGTGTGCGCGCTGTTCCGCTACCAGCGCGTGTGCGGCGCGATGCGGGCGAGCGGAGCCGAGCCCATCGGAGCGGGAGGCGCTGGAGACGAGCCAGAAGCTCCGCAGTGCTCGCTGTACCGCTCCATGTCGTTGGCGAGCTGCTCGGCCTCGGTGGACGCTCGCTTGATCGGCGTGTGGCTGGCAGGAGGGCCGGCAGCCAACCGCTTCACCAACCTGGTGTGTCAGAGCGGCGCACCGACTGCAGCTGAGCAGCGGCTGGAGAGCGCGGGCTTGCAGTGGACTGAGGAGGGCGCCCGCTTCGATGGACAATCGTCGTATGCGCTGCTCAACGACAGCCGCTTCGTGTCGAGCGACCCTTCGGCCAGCTTCACGTGGCTGATGAGGCTGAAGAGGCAGCCGAGGGTCCAGCCGTTTATGGAGGCCGTGCCCTGCGATGATCAGAGCGCGCAAGGGCCACACCTGTGGGAATTTTCGGTCGCAAATCAGCTTTTCTACAACAGCAAGCACAGCTTCTACTTCGCTTCCGATCCTGGAGTGCTGCCTGCGGATTCCTCTGCCTGGCTGGACATGGCTGTGTCTGTCGCACCATCGGCTCCAGAATCCCATTTCTACTTCTCTGGCAGCCGCTTTGAAATCAGAGGTTCTGGTTCAAAGAGTGGAAGTTACTCTCCGTGTCACGTGATATCGGTAGGCCGCCGGTACGCAGAGAGTGGCGGCTTCTTCAAAGGAGTTGTCCGGGCCGTTGCCATTGCCAACAGCTCTTTGACAACTGACCAGATTAGAGCCTTTTTTGACGCGCTCCCGTAGAGCCAGAGCTACTTCAATTTGTTCTTAATATTGCTGCTGACTCTGCTGCATCTTTTCAATAGCTGTTTTTACTACTTTAGTAACTTCTCTAACCCAAGGGCGTCTTCAGTAGAAGGACGTCCAGTCTAAAAACTTATGGTATTTTTTAAATTCTAAGTACTAAATAGCCTATGACTTTTCATGCATACCGTTGACATCGATTTGTTCTCTCCTATCAGCTTAGATAATTTAGGACTATTTTTGCATGCAGTGGCAAGAGAAGTACTATAAATCGCCACTACCCTATACTTTTGTAACCACTTTCCCAAACATCAATTATCAAAGTCTGTTTAGAAAACAAAAATTCTATCCGAACCAAAATCGCACTCTTTATCAATTTAAGTCTTTGTTGTTGTGCATCTTTTACGACCAACCTCCTGAACGTCGGAGATATTCAAAGAGTTTTTATAAAAGCAAGAAAATATGTTGCAAGCCACTTCGTGCAATATTGCAGTTGCTAACAAAGAGTCAACACTTCTCAGAAATTCAATAACAAGTTTCAGTTGAAACCACCTGATCAGCTGATTGTCACCTGAAAAAAAAGCCTTCTGTACCTTCAAAATATGATTTGGCAAGCAAGCTATAACCGAGTTACACGCAAGAAATTAATGAATTTGAGCCTCAATAATGTAAAAAAAGTTGATTAAGTCCTAATATTCATTTTCAAATGTGTGACAGCTACACATATCAGTAAAAAATGAAAGACTAGAAAGCTTTTGATAAATATTTAAGAACGTCTTGTCTACTATCGAAAGGAAAAATACTTTTAGGCAAAAAACATGCAGCTCGTAAGTTTTTTTCTTAGAAAAAAATTCTCAGAAACTGGGAGCCTAAAAGGGGCATCGTATTGGTCCTTGATCCAACTAAGGCATCTGAATAATGCAAGTATGCTAATAACAGTGAAATCTGTTATTTTATTAGAGTTTTGAATTCCCCCGTCTACACTAAAAGCAGATCTCGATCAAAGTTAAAATAAATCAATTTAAATTTTAGACAAGAGCTTGCTTTGAAGCGTAGTTGAAGTTGTCATAAATTGAGCTTAGGAGGGCATATCCAAGGACACCTTTAGTAGTTCAGGACGGGACACTTCGTTTCTAGGAAAGTTTTTGGACTCCATTTTTCGCGAAAAAATACACTACGGAGATAGGTAATTTGAAGTTTTACGACAAAATTAAAGATTACGCTCGATTGGAAGCACATGCAAATCTAATCTTTTGATATGGTGCTTCTTGCCTTCTTAACCTATCGAACTACGTACGTCTTAATTTGTGAAAAATTGATCTTCCTATTATTTTATTGATATTAGTTCACTTTCGCAAAAAACTACTAAATGGCAAATAGCCAATCCAGAGAGAATCGGACTTTGACATGTGACTGGACCAGCAAAATTATCCAAAATACTGATTGATAGAAATGTTATTTGAATAAAATAGACTTTATTACAAGAGGATCAGAACCTGCGCAGCTGCTAAAATACCATTTTATTAAAATTATACTTTTCGACAAATTTTTTACACGAGAAGTAATTTGAAGATCAATATTTCACAAATAAGGACGTACATAGTTCGATAAAGAAGGCAAGAAGCACATATCAAAAGATGAGATTTGCATCTGCTTCCAATCGAGCGCAATCTTTAATTTTATGTCGAAAAATTCAAATTACCTATCTCCGTAGTGTAATTTTTCGCGAAAATGGGAGTCCAAAAACTTTCCTAGAAACGAAGTGTCCCGTCCTGAACTACTTAAGCTGTCCTTGGGCATATCAAGCAGATGGTCTCCATCAACGCCTGAAACAACTGAGACATCTCTGGTAGAGATCCTCTGAGACGTCAGGGACCGGAGCGGTTTTTTCTTGGCTTTTTTTCTTGGAAAACGCAGCGCATGATCGCGGACAGCAGGGCGAGATCGTCAGCGGTTTGCCAGAACCCACGCAGCCCCCCCTCTAGTTGATTTTCATTCGGGCGCGGCTGCAGCCACGGTCACACAATCTGAATAAAAGTTGAAATCGCTCAAAAAACACAGAAATTAGAAATGTAGCATATCTAAAGCATCATAAAATTTTATACTGCCCCGCAATGCTCATGGAATAGGGGAAAAAAACTCTCCGCAAGACCAACAATTCAGCAAAAGCGATCCATGCAATGCACCGATCATCAGAGCTCTCATCAACAATTCAGCCTCCACCTGCATAACTGAGAGAAATAGCAATAAACGTGGAGCGGTCAGCATTTTCATCAATTTAATGGGCCTCTTCAGTTGGTCTGGCGTCGGCCATGAGGGCCAGGAAATCTTGGGTCAGAGGGTTTGCCTGCCCCGCTTTTTCATTGGGCATTAGCAGCAGCTTTCCCGCTTCTTTTTTGGGACTGATGGGCCGCTCTTGCCCTATCAGCCATCTCAGCTTCCTCGCCATGCCCAGACTGCTGAAGTGCCTTTCCAGACTCAGCCAATCAAATAGAAATAGCTTTAACAGGACACCTCTCGGACAGAGCCAGCAAGGATATAATACAATTTGAAACATTAAATAAGGCTCTCACCGTTAAAAATGAACCGATTACTAACTGTAATTATCGTTTTGCAACCGTTTGTGAGTGATGCAACTGGAGGCTGCAGCCGTCGCTGGTGCCAGTACCGGATGACCCTCTGCCTCGACGAGAGCTCCGCCCTGACGACATGGAGCTCGCAAAGCCTGCACGCCTGCGTGTTCAAAGCGAGCGGCTCTCCTGACGGCCTGGTGCTTCAGTGGAACAGGCAGACAGGCGTGTGCGCGCTGTTCCGCTACCAGCGCGTGTGCGGCGCGATGCGGGCGAGCAGAGCCGAGCCCATCGGAGCGGGAGGCGCTGGAGGCGAGCCAGAAGCTCCGCAGTGCTCGCTGTACCGCTCCATGTCGTTGGCGAGCTGCTCGGCCTCGCTGGACGCTCGCTTGATCGGCGTGTGGCTGGCAGGAGGGCCGGCAGCCAACCGCTTCACCAACCTGGTGTGTCAGAGCGGCGCACCGACTGCAGCTGAGCAGCGGCTGGAGAGCGCGGGCTTGCAGTGGACTGAGGAGGGCGCCCGCTTCGATGGACAATCGTCGTATGCGCTGCTCAACGACAGTCGCTTCGTGTCGAGCGACCCTTCGGCCAGCTTCACGTGGCTGATGAGGCTGAAGAGGGAGCCGAGAAACCAGCCACTTATCGAAGCCATCCCTTGCTCGGATTTCCAAGCCATAGGACCCCATCTGTGGGAGTTCGGTAGCCCTGGAAGACTTTATTTTTCGGCAAGAAGCGTCACCGCCTCCTCGAAGTACAAGCTTGGCAATCCACAGCTGATTTCTTTTCCGTTGACGCCAATGCATTCATCGACATAGCAGTATCCGTGCAAGCCCAATGCCTCATCCCTTGTCGTGTATGTGAATGGCAGCTCCAATGTGTACTCGTGGACAGACCAGATGGACAGGAGCTTCTATCCTTGCTATTATATTTCTATATTTTTTTTGCCGAGGGCGGCTCCTTTTTGAAGGGGATAGTTAGCGCTGTGGCCATTGCCAACGTCTCCCTGAGCGAGCAGGAAGTGCGAAACTTTTTTCTGAGCCTGCCGTGAACAAAACGCACGGAGTTTCTCTCGTCGTGTTCCGAAGCAACGGAAACTGAAGGAGTCGTAATAGCTAAACATGCATCGGACGTTTATTTTGTGCTCTTATTCCTATGCATGTAGCACAACTAAATCTTTAGCTTTTCTTAAGAGCTGACTGATGACAAATAAAACTACGAGTAGCTGCCTTCTGTCTATATTCTTCCATACTTAATTCATTAAACAACATTCGTCTGTAGATAAAACTTTTAACCTATTCAGGCACCTACAAAATTACTGAAAAGGGAAAGTTAAAAGCAATGTTCGAATTAAACAGAGACAGATTTTTTGCCGTGGGCTTTGATTTGGGTCGGGAAAAAAAGCTGAAAAAATCATGCTAGATGATAGTTTAAGTTGGGACTTCGAAAAATTAACATGAAGAAAAACATTGCAAAAAAACAGAACAAAGGTTTTAAACGCCTGCAAAAGAGAGATATTCGAAAACGTTGCTTGTTAACTCGGCTCCGAACCAATGAAGTGATTTATGGAATTTGATTCAGCAGCTTCTCAATTTGCCGTTGCGTCAGGCTGCTATTGGAAAAAGCGACGGCTCGGACTGAGCCGCTCAGATAATAATTGCTGCCACCATACCTAGCAAATCCAATAGCGACTGACAAACAATTGCTGAGTGCAACGGGATTTGAAGTCTCCGTAACGAAGCCAGAGTCGGCGTACAGTCTCACAGCAGCACCGGGACCAATGGACATGCCGACGTTAATCCAACGTTTGGGATCTGGAGGCAGGGCATTTTCAGTGGAGGTCGCCAGAACTTTAGCAGTACCTCCCATGCTCTGTATTATAGGCTTAGGGCAAGTGTATTGGTCTCGTACAGAACTAGATATACATCAGTTGCACTGTTGCACCATTTTATCGGGATGAACGGCTGGACCCTCGGCTCCCTCTTCAGCCTCATCAGCCACGTGAAGCTGGCCGAAGGGTCGCTCGACACGAAGCGACTGTCGTTGAGCAGCGCATACGACGATTGTCCATCGAAGCGGGCGCCCTCCTCAGTCCACTGCAAGCCCGCGCTCTCCAGCCGCTGCTCAGCTGCAGTCGGTGCGCCGCTCTGACACACCAGGTTGGTGAAGCGGTTGGCTGCCGGCCCTCCTGCCAGCCACACGCCGATCAAGCGAGCGTCCAGCGAGGCCGAGCAGCTCGCCAACGACATGGAGCGGTACAGCGAGCACTGCGGAGCTTCTGGCTCGCCTCCAGCGCCTCCCGCTCCGATGGGCTCGGCTCTGCTCGCCCGCATCGCGCCGCACACGCGCTGGTAGCGGAACAGCGCGCACACGCCTGTCTGCCTGTTCCACTGAAGCACCAGGCCGTCAGGAGAGCCGCTCGCTTTGAACACGCAGGCGTGCAGGCTTTGCGAGCTCCATGTCGTCAGGGCGGAGCTCTCGTCGAGGCAGAGGGTCATCCGGTACTGGCACCAGCGCCTGCCGCAGCTACCAGCCAATGTCGGTGCAACAATGGAGGACAAAATGATAAAGAGAAATCTTTGCGCCTGCATTATTAATGCTCCACAATTTTTTGTTACTTTGACAGAAGCTACACAATTTAACTATTTCTATCGCTTTCTGTTTGCCCCACCGTTGATTCATCAAACACAGCTTTTGTTTGTATTTTCAGAGCAGCTCAGCGGAGCAACTAGCTAGTTAGCTACGGGAGCTATGCTGTCAGTGCAGCTTTTTAGCAAACATCTGCTAGCGTTGCTTGCTATGCCACGCTTTTAGCGCAAGAGAGAGAGCTGTCTGTTGCCTAAGTTGTTTGACGCAGGCATACATGTCGAATCGCATTACACACTGCGTAGCTATGTATTTACAAAATTTTTTAAAATTCAGCTGATGTATGCAGCTTTGAGACTAAAATGTCTTCAGGTGTCCCTATTCGCGCTTAGCTAATAAGCTTTACGCTCGTAAATTAAACAGGACAGCGAGCAAATAATAATGGAATAAATTTCTCGCGCAAAGCATACTGACTAAATCCTTGATGTAGTACTTCTGCTGGTGGAGTATTGACCAGAAGTGCATGTAGTAGTAATATGACTGGCAACTTATTGATTCATCATTTATTATTTAAGGTTCAATCTTATAAAGTAAGCTGCTGGGCATAAATTTAAAGATAAAATTCGCTTTTAATCACTATTTTATCGATTAGCAGAGTAATTCACTTTTGTAATTAATGGTTAAGTAATGGGTTGTTGGCTCAGTTTGTTTACTTGCTCTACTAAACTAAAGATTGATGGCCGCCAAGACTCCGCTGACTAGATGTGGCTGCAACTGGGCCGCTATAATGACTAAACTGGGAAAATTATAACCTTAAGAAACAACTTTCTAGCAGTTAACAGGAACAGGGGAGCATCGAGGAAGGAAGCCATTGCTCTCCGGGAAAAAAATCAAATTTACAAGCAGGTAGTTGGTAGCAATTTATAACCACGAGTTAGATTTCAAAGTTCCGCTTTTACTTAGCAATGATAAACTGTGTCTTTAAATTACAGACTTAACGTCAGCTGGTCAGTTTTGTACCAAGGACTTCTAACAAAAGTGACTTTTAGCGGTCCTTGTTTTGTACCGACTTTTTAACAAGGACACCTTAAGTAGAAGGACGGGACACTTTGTTTCTTGGAAAATTTTTGGAGTCCAATTTTCGCGAATAATACACTACGGAAATAGGAAATTTGCAGTTTTTTCGACAAAAATGGTATTTTAGCAGCTGCGCAGGTTCAGTTTCTTTTCTAATCAAGTCTGTTTTATTCAAAGAACATTTCAATCCATCAGTATTTTGGATAATTTTGCTGGTTCAGTCACATTTCAATGTCTGATTCTCTCTGGATTGGCTATTTGTCATTTAGTAGTTTTTTGCGAAAGGGAATTAATATCAATAAAGTAATAGATAGATCAATTTTCACAGATTAAGACGTACGTAGTTCGATAGAGAAAGAAGGCAGAAAACACATATCAAAAGATTAGATATGCATTTGCTTTCAATCGAGCGCAATCTTTAATTTTATGTCGAAAATTTCAAATTTCCTATCCCGTAGTGCAATTTTTCGCGAAACTTGGACTCCAAAAATTTTCCAAGAAACGAAGTGTCCCGTCCTTCTACTTAAGGTGTCCTTGCCTTTTCAGTTCTCGATAAGGGTCCATGGTCGAGGGAGGGGTATAACATTTTTTCAGTAAACTAGTTCGTCGGTATTCCTATAAGCCACTATCTATTAAGTTTATTCGCCTTCGTTATAATTCTTTTTGATTTCAACTAACAGGCTCGATGAGCAATGGGATGTCAACTGTGACAAATTATACGTGCATCGGCGTGGTGTAGCAGTAGCAATTAACACGGAATGCGATTTGATGCGAGCTAGCACGAGTATTTCGTCCTTTATTTATTGAGCGTAGAAACTGCATAATAATAGGTGAGTAGAGTAAAAAGTAATTAGAAGTATTTTTTAGAATTTTACGCTTAACTTTGAATTAACAACATCGTCACATCCGCTTCCCTTCCGAGAAAACAAAGAACGAAGCAACCTTTTGCTTTGCGCTGCCAGCAAAAAATGCAGCCAAGGGTGTTGCAAGCGGGAGACGCAGCCAGGGTGTGTTCTGTAGGGAGGCTTGATCACTCGGGCGCTGCTACGACAGATTGCTGCAGCCGTATGACATCAACCACCCAGCAACCGCGACAGGGCTCGGACCCCGCCACGGGACTCGAATCCACCAGTGAAAACCGCAGCCAGCGCTGCCAACGAAGGACTATGCCAGATTGCTGCCAGTGAAATGCGGTCAGGAAACCGCGCCAGCAGAAACACAGCCAGGAAGCTGCCAACGGGACACAGCCAGGAAGCTGCCAGCGGGACACAGCCAGGAAGCTGCCAGCGGGACACAGCCAGGAAGCTGCCAGCGGGACACAGCCAGGAAGCTGCCAGCGGGACACAGCCAGGAAGCTGCCAGCGGGACACAGCCAGGAAGCTGCCAGCGGGACACAGCCAGGAAGCTGCCAGCGGGACACAGCCGTCGCAACTTCTCCCCTCCACTCGTGCCAGCCGAAACTGCGACGCCAAGCCCACAACCAGCCAACCACACAACAGCAGACAGCCAGACACAACAGCAGACAGCCAGACACAACAGCAGACAGCCAGACACAACAGCAGACAGCCAGACACAACAGCAGACAGCCAGACACAACAGCAGACAGCCCACAGGGAAAACCACGAGGCCAAAACAGAGAAGAAAAGGACCAGAGAAGCGCAGAGAACAAAGAGACAAACAACAATCCACCCCCAACACTAGCTAGCTACCCCCGGGAAGACCCCGAAACTATTGAGACTGAGAATCGGAGCGCCTCTTCTTCGAGCAGCGATTGATGAAGGCCTCCAAAAACCTAGCCGGTTTGCGCACGACACGACCCGACCTGGTGGTAACAAGTGGGGCAGTAGCAGTAACACCAGGTCCTGACGACTGAGAGCTGGAGCTGGCCGCAGCCACCTCAGCTGCAGAGCTGTCACTATTCGGCTCAAGCTTGATATTGCTCTCCGGCAGATTATCAGACTCGGACTGCTCATGACTCGCGTCTATCATTGGGACCATCTGCTTCGATTCAGACTGATCTCCATCTTCTTCCGGGCTTTGACGACTGACGGCGCTATTCGCTGCTGCCTCCGAAACGGCGATTTCTTCAGCGGTGGTCATCTCGGCGGATCTTCCTGGGGCTTCCGACTGCTCATGGTGCACTGAAGCGCAATCAGAGCTTCCATCGTCGGTCCCGTCCGACTCCTGATGGACCGTGCGTCCATTAAGCGAGCTGTCAGATTCTACATCAAGCGCCTGTGATATTTCTGATTTTCTGTCCAGCTGACCCTCCCATGAGGACCGGGGCTTCCCCCGAGCTGAATCGAGTCCGAATCTGTCAATAAATTCGATGTACGCCGGCTTTCTCACACAACGCTTCAATCTGTCAATGTTATAGACATTGTGCTTTGGTTTGGGTGCTCTTTCATCCGATTCCGGGACCAGGCGATAGTTTCTATCGGATATCTTCTCGACGATTCTGTACGGCCCAACCCACACAGCAGTGTCCAGGCCTTTGTGGTCTGGGTTCCAAACCCACACGAGTTCACCTTCTTTGAAGACGGCGTGACGAGTTCCGCGGTCATAGTAGCGCTTCTGGCGCTGTTGAGCCTTTCCTCTAATCTGTCTAGCCACTGCGGACACACTCACAAGGTCGTGATACAGTTTATGGGCGAACCTGTCAGGCTGGTACTGATCGTGAGCAGGCGGCCCATATTTCAGGTCAAGCGGGAACACGAGCTCCCGTCCTAGAAACAGACGCCCTGGCGTGAACCCGGTGGACTCCGCCTCAGCCGCCCTAATCGACAATCCGACCAGACGAGCTGCCAGCGGCCAGTCACACTGCTTGTCCAAACAGACTGCACGTATTTGACTCTTGATCGTTTGAATCACCCTTTCCACCTTACCGTTGGCCTGAGGTCTGCGAGCCACTATTCTAACCTTTTCAATTTCTAGGAGACGAGTGAGCTCTTCGAGCACGTTATTCACGAAGGCTGTGCCGTTGTCTGATACGAGTGCTTCCATTGCTCCCCATCTGACAACCCACTCGGTCAGGATCGTCTGAGCTGTGGTCTCAGCACCTATGTCCGGAACTGGGATGATCTCGACCCAACTGGTAAATCGGTCGATCAACACCAGCAGGTACTTGTTACCACTTTGCTCCGGAAACGGCCCGGCATGGTCTACATGGACTACTTGACCTGGGTAACCAGCAAGTGTCGGCTGCATTGGCTGTTTATTTTTCCGTTTTCCTTTTTTAGTTCGAGCGCACGTCTCACACTCCGAAATAATTCCTTTGACGTGGATTTCCAGATCGCTAATTTGAAACCTACTTTTTAGGGCCTTAATCGTCTTCGACACTCCACAGTGATTCAAAATCCGGTGATAGTTCCTAACAATCTCGTCTACATCCGCTGTTTCCGGGATGACAAGCAGCGATCGGGCAGACTTGCCCTTTTTGGCCGGCTTCTCAATGTACAGCACTCCTTCCTTGAGCACGAGTTTTTCAAAATTGGAAAATAAAATCCTAATCTCACGGCTGCACGACTGAATCTCTTCATTATTTGGCTTCTCATTATTCTTTACAGCTTCTACTAGCCTCATCAAATCGATTGATGACTCCTGAGCTTGCCTAGCCCCGTTTTCTTCCTGCTGATCAGACCATTCCTTTTCGGGCCCGCTGTCGGTGCCGGATGAACTGACTTCTACTGCTTGAATCGCAGGGGCGTCTGCATTTGTCTGACAACTGCTTTCTGACTGTTCTACCCTAGGTGCAGCCTCTTCGGTCTTCTGGGTTCCTCCGTGGTGAACCTCGACAAGTAGTTCCTGAGTGATTTCTGTCTGGCACGCGACTGCGCAAACTTGTCTAATTTTAGCACGGGTCGTGCGCACGACCACAGGTTTTGTTTGGCCGGCGAATTTATCCTTGAACTCTGGAATTTTGCTACAAGTAGGGCAATCGTGGTGATCGGCCCGGAACTTCGGGTTCCTACTGAGAAAATCCGCATTTAAGTGTTCTTGACCAGCTCTGTGCTTCACTTCAAAGTCGTATTCGCCAAGACGCTCCAGGGGTGTCTGGTCAATCCTGAAGTCGTAGGCTTCGATGGTAGCAAGCCACTGAGCCAGCATCCCCGTCGCATGTTTCTTAGCATGCAACCACTTCAGGGCTGCGGCATCCGTACGCACAATGAATGGACGGTCAAGCAAATAGACACGAAAGTTCTCAAGCATCAGAACGACTCCTAAGAGCTCCCTCATCGTGGCACAATAATCCGTTGTGCTGAGGAGAATTTTTTTGAAGCGTAGCTGATCACTCTTTCCTGTCCATCCGGACCTTGTTGAGACAAGACAGCACCTACACCCTCCAATGAGCTGTCACAATCCAACGTAAAACGACCAGCATTTTGTGATAGGTCCGGGTAGGCAAGGACTGGTGGCGAGCAAAGATAGGTCTTGAGCTCAGTGAAGGCTTTGTCGTGCTTATCAAGCCAGATAAATTTCTCGGCTCCTCTTGCCAAGGCGTACAGCGGAGCTGCGATCACTGAAAAGCGAGGAACAAATTTCCTGTAATAATTACAGAAGCCCAGGAATGATAGTAACTGCTTTTGGTCACGTGGTGTAGGCCAATCACGGACGGCTTCAGTCTTTTCCGGGTCTGCTTCTATGCCCTGACCGGACACAACAAAACCTAAGAATCGCACTCTGTCCTTAAAAAGCTCACACTTACTTGGTTTGATCTTTAAATTCGCTTTTCGCAATCTCCACAGAACTAAAGCTAGGTTGACAATCATCTGGTTGTTATCCTTCGCTTTCACAATAACATCATCGAGGTAGATCAAACTGACCTTGAGAAGCAACGGCTGGAAAACCCGATGCATCAGGCGGGCGAACGTTGCCGGGGCCGTCTTTATCCCAAAAGGCACCAACTTTCCATCTGAATGTACCTTGTGGGCAAGAGAAGGCTGTGAGGTTGCGGTCTTGCTCTCGGACTCCCACCTGCCAATAGGCAGATGTCAAATCAAGGCTTGAAAAAACCTGTGCACCGGCAAGACTGTCAAACGATTCATCGACCAATGGAAGCGGGAAGCTACACGGCTTAATGACTTTATTCGTCTGACGGTAATCTACACAAAGTCTCTGGCTTCCATCTTTCTTTTTCACCAGAACAATTGGAGAGGCCCATTCTGAATCACATTCTTCAATAACATTGCACTCCAGCAGCTTGGCAATATGCTGATCAAGGAATTCCTTCTGGGCTGGCGTGGTTCTTCGGGAAGGTTGGAAGACAGGTCGACAGTTAGGATCCTTCAGCTCGATTGACATTTCTAGCAGCGGTGTCTTATTAAGGTCGGTGTCAGTCTTGGATATTTGGCTACCAAAGTAATTCAAAAGCTTGATGGTCGTAGTCATCTGCTGAGCTGACAGGTTTGACTGCTCAAGACGGAATTGGCTTTTTAGCCAATCAGCTGTTGCTCTGTCAGGGTAGGGCAGCTTCTCGATGAGCTTCCCCAGCTTGTCAGCATTGTCTATGGTAAAATCCCGCTCATGCAGCTGTGTGGTCGTCACAACCTCATCAGCGCCTACTGCTTGGAACGAGGCAACCTCCTGACCTTTTTTGATCGAAACCGGATGATCTTCGCTATTGAGAAGCCGTACAAGCACGTGGCGACCTACGCTGACACTGTCCAGCGATCTGGCCACCAGGCATTCACCATCGGCATGGAACAGACGAGGACCTAGGACACCTTGAGCCCCTGGGTCTGCCTCCAGCACTTGACTGGGAACCAAAGCTTCTGACCGAGGTGCCATCTCTATGTCACAGGCGGCTGTCACACGCCTGACACGGTACAGTCCACTGTCACCTTCAATCACTGGAACGGACTCGCCATCCACCGTGGCCTTGCCCTCGGCAATCAGCAAATTGACCTTAAAGCTCTTTAGGAAATCGAGACCAAGCAAAACATCGGACAGCTTTGTTTCCATGACAAGGAACACCTGAGTCTTCGTCAGCTTTCCCAATGAAACTTCACACCGCAAAGTACCTAGGATAGCAGTCGACGTGCCATTGAATGCAGTGGCTGAGCGGCGCTGAGTGGCTTGGGTAAAAACGTTGTTAATAGGGTCAGCTTCAACTAGCTGGTCCTTGACACGGACCCCCATAACACTGGCATTGGCCCCCGAATCCAGGCACGCAATTATTCGGCTGTCTCCTACGCCAAACTGGACAAAGTAACTCGAGTCTGTCTGAAACTCATCGTCGTGGGTCACGGACTGTTCACAGTTTGATGGCGACGCCAATTCACACACATCTACAGCACGGTCACTGGGCTTCCCGGTGTCCGCCTCTCGGCGAAACCTGACCCGAAGTCCAACGAGTTGATGAGGCGCAGCCCTGCGCTGGAGCCCATCGTCGAGCTGAGAAAAGTGCACGAACACATTGTCCCCCATCACAGCTGACCGGATGAACCCGTGCGACTGAAACCACTGAGTTATCACACCAGTTTCCACTGGTTCGGAACCCTGTTTTCTCCGGTTTGTCCCAGCGCGACCTCTGGGGTTCGGTTGTGGTGGATGCGGGACACTCAGCAACCAAGTGGTCGTTCAAGCCACACCGAAAGCATGCCCTTGGTGGGCGGCTACGAGATGGAGCACCTGCAGCGTAATCACGATGATATGGTGGTGTTCGCTGGGCAGAATTAGACTGCATCGGATTTTTAAACTGCGATTCAATTGGCCCGTCCTGGCGCTTGTCTACATCCGATGCTTGATTTACCTGTTGGGCAAGAAGTTTCTCCAGCTCCTTAATCCGCGCCTCCAGCTCTGCCGTCTTATCTGGGCCAACGACACGGACTTTGGGCAACGTGGACTGCCCAGGGTTTAACAGCTGTCTAACACCAGTGATCTCTCTGGCCTTTTTGACGAGGTCTGCAGACGTCAGGCGCGCATCTTCGCGGCTCGCCAGTAGAAGTTTCTCAGCCAAGCTCCGATCTATCAGCCCATGGCAAAACCGGGCTCGAACCAGCGGCTCATACTCCTTTTGGGGCAATTCGGCTGCATAAGCTAAGCTAATTAGACGATCAAAGTACTCTTGGACCCCTTCACCGTCTTGTTGCTGGGCGCTTGCCAGCTCTAAGTAGCTCTTATCCCTTTCAGATACATCAGTATAACGAAGACTCAAGGCTTTTAGGGCATCAGCAGCATCCTTTTCATGCAGGTGATTGTTGAAGCAGTACTCTTGGCATTCAGGCGATAGGAGCGAAAGTAGAATGGCCGATTGCTGATCCCTAGGGATCTTGTATGCCTGCACGTAGGTGAGAAACTGGGTCTGCCACAAGTCAAACCTCATTTTCGGCGAATAAGGCTGTGGAGGCCGGAGTCGGACATTTTTAGGAACTTCAGGTAATTCAGCTTGTGGCGCAGAAGGAGCAGGCGTTGCAGAGGCGGCTGCTCGAGATAGGCTAGTTGTCAAGACCTGGGCAAAGCTTTCTAAAAAAATTTGCATCGTGGCAGCAGAAATGGCAGCCTCTCCACTAACTGGGCCGATTGGGGCTGCTGGGGCTTCAACTTCAATCTCTTGATTATGCACTGCATAATCATTGACTACATTTGCAGCTTGTACTTGCCCTTGCTGAGGCTGAGACATTGTTCAGATTCCTGCTAATGATTCGCTTTTGCTTTGGGGTGCAGCGGCAGTCACAACTCACAAGGTTTGAATGAAATGAGAGTACAGAGAGACAGATATGAATAAGAATATGCGAGCCAGGGGTGGGGGGTTGGCGGAGGGTCCGATCTAAATCAACAAAAAAACAGCAGTCAGATAAAGCCGCCAACCTGATAGGCCACACCACCCCACAGACAAACAAGGCAGGCCACTCACCACTAACACACAAACAGGCCGGGCAGTGGTAAATTGGCTAACCGCGAGTACAGGGCCAGCACAGCGCAGAGAGAATTGGATGCTTAAGCTTGTAGTCCCGATTGGCTTCACCCAGCATGTGCAAACGCCGGCGGGCTAACTGATGCACTCACTGCACAGCTATTGGCGGTTGCGCGGGCAGGTTAGGCACATAGGCAGAATGTACACTGGTAGTAGCTGATTCGCACTCGGCTTCAGTTGTTGTTGACTCAATTACGTGACGTGTAGACTTGCTGATAGTTACTTTAGCTTGACAAACAGACAGATTGACAGATTGACAAACATCGGCGGGTTGCGTTGTTTTTTGTTGTTATTGTTGACAAACACGTAGTAAGCTTTGGATTTGGTTCGCAGTCCTGGCGCGATTATTGACTCGTTCGTGTTGATGACGGTTGCAGTTGGATGGCTGTTTGTACGAAGACAAACTGCTGAGTAATGGTCTCGGTGGGACCTCCAAAAATTATGTGACAAATTATACTGTTGTGACTGCGCTTTGCTAGAGTCTGAGTCACTGGTTCGGGACCAGACCCTTTGTCTGTGCGAATCTCCCCACTCCCCGTCCAATGACAATGTACACTCGGGGGGCAAGAGGGCCCCATACCTAAAGCAAATATATCGGTTCGCTTTGTCCTCAAAATGGGGAACTTGGAAGTGGAGACTGAGAAACTGATTCAGCTAAACGAGCCTTGTCTCACTCAATTTGCGCTGTGCGCAGTTAGAACATATACGTGCATCGGCGTGGTGTAGCAGTAGCAATTAACACGGAATGCGATTTGATGCGAGCTAGCACGAGTATTTCGTCCTTTATTTATTGAGCGTAGAAACTGGCCAATCAGAAGAGTCACGCGCGTTGGGCCAACAAACGTCATACCAGAAACGAATTCAAATTCAACTTATATATACTAACAACAGCAATTATTATAACAAAATTACGACAAATGTGTATACTGTCCAAATGTAGGACTGCATAATAATAGGTGAGTAGAGTAAAAAGTAATTAGAAGTATTTTTTGAATTTTACGCTTAACTTTGAATTAACAACATCGTCACACAACTTAGTTATTTCACGCAACTGCATTTGTCGCACTTCTTTTTGCTTAGTTGGACTTTTTTGCAGGTTGTTTAAATCGCTTTGAGTTGGTTGGTGCACCAATTTGATTGATGCTTGCAACTGCCTAGTAAAGGCATTCAGCAATCAGGCTTTGGACTGCGTTCAAGGGACTAAATTAAATCATTTTAGAAGGAAGTAATTGTAGTTGTGTCCTTTTGAACTATCGTTCTTGAGTAGCAAAGACTTCTTCATTTACCATTACAACAATTTCCATGGCAGCAACTAATGCACATTGCCAAAATACAATAAAAAAACCAAGGAGCTGGCGCGGTACTTCAAGCATTTCAGGATTTAAAAAATCCCGAAAAAAAAATTAAAAAGGCGAGCCATTATTTCAATAAGTATGTTAACGTCGCAAATACGAGTTGCAAAATGAATGACTTATATGTATTAATAGGCATACGAACCGCAGCAGAGTAAACTTTTGGCTTGCATGACACACGAAACATAAAATATACTAGCGATAAAACAAAAATAAAACTAATAAAACTACTTGAAGTAGACATATGAGCCTTAAACAGTCTAGTCTTAATCAACTTTAAGGACACAATTATAAATGATGAATATAAACTAACTGGTATTGAATTGCACCATTACTTGTGCAATAACTGAATGAATATTTCAGTGTTGGTTTAATTCTGCCGGTTTTAAACTATTAGAAAACGAACTTTCGTTTGTGCTGATTATGTAATCACTCTCTGTCAAATTTCTCGTCTCCTCTGCAGCCCGCTGATTGGCTGCAGAGCAAATGAGATCCCCAGCGGCTCTCTGATTGGCTATTTAGAATTTTATAAACTTTATTATGCCATTTTATTTTTTTTCTCTCAGAAAAAATCCGCAATTTCACTGACTTACTGACCCTGCAATCAATTTCTACTAAAAGTAGCATTACAAATAAAGCTAATAAAACAAAAACAAATGACTTTCTTAATACACCGCATAAAAATCATTAAATATGTATGGTAAACATTAACCATATCGGATTAAAGTTCTCATCAACGGCACTTGTGATCCTGAAGACAGTTCAGCTAGTCATTCTAGATCAGAGAGTTGTAGAACTCCCTCATCTGGTCCTCAGTCATGGCTACATTGGCCACGGCCACAGCTCGAACAACTCCTTTCAAGTGAGCTGCACCGCTAGACAACCGCCGTCCAACCGACAGGATGTGGCAGGAGTGCGTGGAACCGTCAACCCTGCCAGTTATCTCAGATTTCACCAAGCCATTGTCAAAGAACAAAGCTGACAGGCTTGAGTTGCCAGAATTCACCGAAATCCCGATGCTGATCCACGACTCCTGGCTCCCAGGTAGCAGGCCGATTTTCGAGAAAAAGTAGAAATTACTCCGGTCTGAACTGGAGGTCGCCTTGCTAAAATACAGCCTGTTGGCAGAGTTGAATACCCACAGGTGTGGCCCTTGTGCGCTCTGATCATCGCAGGGCACGGCTTCGATGAACGGCTGGACCCTCGGCTCCCTCTTCAGCCTCATCAGCCACGTGAAGCTGGCCGAAGGGTCGCTCGACACGAAGCGGCTGTCGTTGAGCAGCGCATACGACGATTGTCCATCGAAGCGGGCGCCCTCCTCAGTCCACTGCAAGCCCGCGCTCTCCAGCCGCTGCTCAGCTGCAGTCGGTGCGCCGCTCTGACACACCAGGTTGGTGAAGCGGTTGGCTGCCGGCCCTCCTGCCAGCCACACGCCGATCAAGCGAGCGTCCACCGAGGCCGAGCAGCTCGCCAACGACATGGAGCCGTACAGCGAGCACTGCGGAAGTTCTGGCTCGCCTCCAGCGCCTCCCGCTCCGATGGGCTCGGCTCCGCTCGCCCGCATAGCTCCGCACACGCGCTGGTAGCGGAACAGCGCGCACACGCCTGTCTGCCTGTTCCACTGAAGCACCAGGTCGTCAGGAGAGCCGCTCGATTTGAACACGCAGGCGTGCAGGCTTTGCGAGCTCCATGTCGTCATGGCGGAGCTCTCGTCGAGGCAGAGGGGCATCCGGTACTGGCACCAGCGCCTGCCGCAGCTACCAGCTAAAGTTGGTCGCAGAATTGGCAGTTAGAACAAGAGGAAACACAGGATAAAGTTTTGCATTGCGCTCTTTTGTCTAAACGGAATGTTTTGGGAGCAGTGGAATTCCCTAAACATAGAAGTTTGAGCTCCTCCCTCTCGCCCCTTTACTGAGTTTTTTGTTTTGCATGACTGTCTGAGGCCCAGTACTGTCAGACAGACAACGTTGAGACAGCCAGTGTTAGACAAAGCATCATACGCTCACAGAAGGCCTTATTGTCTATCACATTGTCCCATTGGCTAATGTTCCTAACCAACCTGGTCCTTTCCGGCTCTAACAATTAGGGAGAAGTGATCGATTTGGGTAGAAAAATTCAGCGCTTTGTCCTTTATTTGCCTAACGATATGCTGATCTGGCGACGCCGAGTTTTCCCAGAAATTTGATCCACCCGGGGCCAAAAGTTTCAGTTTTCACTAGCGTTAAGTCGTTTAGTCTCAATACTACGTTAGCGTTGTAGGTGCTTGCAGCTGACAACAAAACGAAAGAATTTTTTTGTTTGCACAAAAAAACATTTAAAAAATTGATTAAAGCCAAACTTGTTAAACAATCTTGAAGCGACAGCTGTTGTACGAGCCATCTGTTGTTAAATAAATGGTTAGTTTGAGGTGAGGGGCCACATTGGGTTGGTACAATTGCACAGATGCTATTTTTAGCCATGTCTTATCTACCGTGTCTCTCTCCACTGTATATAAAAGGCAGAGGCAAGCTCTCCGCTTCAAGCCTGGCTAGACACAAGACAGACAGAGCCAATCTGATTGCTTTAGAAGTTCTCTACGCTCCCTCATAGCAAACAAATGCTGAGCGTTTTGCTGTACGCCGGCGAAGGAGCCGACTCGGAGGCTCGAGCAGATTTGAGATCTCTGCTCGCCGAATACTTTTCGGCGCGTCAGCGTCCAGATGTCGAAATTGTGGAGACAGTCGACGGCGCCGAGTTCCAAGATTCGGCCAAGCTTCAACGATTCAGCTTGCTGGCTTTTCCCGGCGGCTTCGACATGGGCTTCGTGCGGTGCCTCGGCCAGCTAGGGATGGCCAACCTGACTGAGCGAGTTCGGTCGGGACGGTGCGGTTACCTCGGCATGTGCGCCGGGGCCTACTTCGCCTGCCGGGAGATCGAATTCGCCAAAGGCGACCCCGAACTGGAGGTGCTCGGCCGGCGCCTCGGCCTGTACAGCGGCCGAGCTGTGGGACCCGTCTTCCCCGGGTTCGACTACAAATCTCTGGCCGGGGCCAGGGTCGTGGAGAATGCCTTCATCAACAGCCAAACTAACGCGGCTGAAAATAAAGTGCTCGTGTACTTTAACGGAGGACCGAAATTTGTTGACGAATTAGACAGTGCAGCGCGCCAGATGGCCGTGTACACGGAGGACGAGGCGGCTGGCCAGAGCGCGGTTGTGCTGGCGAAATTCGGCTCGGGTAAATTTTTGTTTGCTAAATTTTTCTACTGTTACATTTGGGTTGAGGAGCGTACATCTGAATGCACGCTCTTACAGAAGACTCTCTCTGGATTCTCTCTGGACGCCAAGAAATACTCTCTCTGGATTAGAAATAAAAAAACTTAAATTGTATCAAAATGTTATAAATGTACTGTAATCACAAATTTGTGTTTAAAAAATTAAAGTAAATTTAAGTAGAGTAAATTTACTTAAAATTAATAAAAGTGAAATTAATATTAAAAAAATTAATATTTCTAGTAATTTAATAAAGTTTAAATAAAATAATAATTATCTATTTAAATATAATAATCAATGACTTATTTGCATATGAATTATAAACAATTTTTAATTTAGTAAATTAGTTACAGTGTAAATCATGATCAAAACAATATTTGTCCCTTTTGGTAGGATTTAGAAGTCTTTCAAGGGCAGGCATAATGTCTTATTTATAAGAAATAATTTAACATTCAATTTGTCCACTGTCAACAATAAAACAATACATTAGAGGGACATTAGAAAATGCATAAAATTTGGTAACATTTTGGTACAAGTGTAACAATTATGAGTTATAATTAGGTAAATTTGTAGCAATTGTACATCAGCTTTGCCAAGAAATACACCTGTATTTTTTAGTTTCAACTGTCTTAATGTGCTAGCCTGCTGCTGAGGGTTGTTTCTTGTCCTGCTGAGGCGAGTTGTTATCACACTGAATGTTAGACGGAAAGAAAGGCTGGAGATTTTGGATAAATTGGTTTTTTTTTACTTTCAATGGTTACAATTATAAACCCTCGAAGGACTTAATATCTTCAAGGGAGATTTGCTACCTGCTCGGGGGGGGGGGAGATGTGATCTCTGTTCGGTTAAAATCTCCCCGAAATGGGAGACTCTGATTTGAACTGATTCAAATCAGCCAAGTGCTATCATTTATCGTTTTTTGTGTCAAACTATCCACAGCTAAACATTTTGAGATAAAAAATAACTATTTTTTAAACAAAATGAGAATCATAAATCATCTATAAAAACGTAATAAGGCCCTACGTACTCGTACTTGTACTTTTATTAACATAGGTGCACACAATCGAGTCGAGATCAAGTAGCGTAAGTAGGTTTAACGCACTCAGAGTAAGCATCCTTTCAATTAAACCGCCACAGGGGCAACCACCTCAATCCCCGCAGGCGCCGCCCTCCTGTTCGGCGCGCATCCCGAGATGGACAAGACCAGCCTGGCGAGCAGCCCGGAACCCAGGCTAAAGGAAATTTACGACCAACTGAGCCGCAATGTTGAACAACGTCGCCAGGCCACGTACCCGATGCTGGACGAGTTGATGAAGATTGTTGAAGCTGGTCCCGCTGCTAACTAACTAGGTCCCGATATTTAGCATATGGCTTCATAAATATAACACTTATTAGTGTCTTGAAAAATAAACTGCCTCATACAGGGTCTACTTATCAATTGAATTCAGTTCTGGCATTGACTTTTGTTAATTTCAGAGGTCAGAAGGGCAATTGAGACCCGTTTTAAATGACTTCAGAAGAAAGTGACAGAATAAGTGTCAGCAGGTGACAGAACAAGTGTCAGCGGGTGACAGAATAAGTGTCAGAAGGTGACAGAATAAGTGTCAACAGTTGACAGAATAAGTGTCAGCGGGAGACAGAATAAGTGTCAGAAGGAGACAGAATAAGTGTCAGCAGTTGACAGAATAAGTGTCAGCAGGAGACAGAATAAGTGTCAGCGGGAGACAGGATAAATGTCAGCATCTGACAGAATAAGTGTCAGCAGGAGACAGAATAAGTGTCAGCAGGAGACAGAATAAGTGTCAGCAGTTGACAGAATAAGTGTCAGCAGGTGACAGAATAAGTGTCGGTAGGTGACAGAATAAGTGTCAGCAGGTGACAGAATAAGTGTTAGCAAGTGACACGATAAGTGTCAGCGGGAGACAGGATAAATGTCAGCATTTGACAGAATAAGTGTCAGCAGGAGACAGAATAAGTGTCAGCGGGAGACAGGATAAATGTCATCATTTGACAGAATAAGTGTCAACAGTTGACAGAATAAGTGTCAGCAGGTGACAGAATAAGTGTCAGCAGTTGACAGAATGAGTGTCAGCAGGAGACAGAATAAGTGTCAGCAGTTGACAGAATAAGTGTCAGCAGTTGACAGAATAAGTGTCAGCAGGTGACAGAATAAGTGTCAGCAGGTCACAGAATAAGTGTCAGCAGGTGACACTATAAATGTCAGCAGGAAATAGAATAAGTGTCAGCAGGAAATAGAAGAAGTGTCAGCAGGTACCAGAATCTTCCCGATGGCAAATCAATCCACGAAAGAAATGCAGCCGAACGCTCAATCCGCATTAAAGTCTCAGCAAAATAAGCCAGCTACGCAATCAGAAAGAGCACGTGGAAAACACTGAGCGAGCTGATAAACAGAAACAGCTGATAAAATTTATATATTTAATTAGTAGTATTATATATTAAAAAGGCAAGCAGCCATCACACGCGGGCATATTTTAAAAAGTCGTAACGGTAAAACTGTGCCAAAAAGGAATGAGCGAGATTTGTTTTCATAAACACGGGAAAAAAGCACTATAAAAAACTTCGTCAGAAAAAACTTTGGTCGAATAAATTTTAAGATAAAAATTGGGCACAAAATTTTTTTACACGTCGTGTTACTGAGCAAGGCGCGACAACTTCTAGAGATAAAATAAAACATGTAGAAAATTATCAGTCAGCCTCTCTAGCGATAAAGCTATCGTCAGTCTGAAAGTCTTATAAAAATTTGCGTGTTACACTACTAAAATCTGGGGGAAAACAGGCCAGTAAGTAGTATTAAATGCAAGTTGGTAACTTTTTGTTAAATTTTCGTGAATAATAGCAATATATCCGAACATAAAATTTGCGCACTACTACTAGCACTGTAAGTAGACAGTCGCGCGTGGAATTACAGAGATTATCTAAACGTATTTATCCAGTAAATGCCTCTAGTAAACAGTCAAGAATGCGAGTAAACGAGCGCACAGTTAAAAGTTTTCTTTGTGTTCAGCCTCAGATGCGACGCATTTGTAGAAAGATGCAGTGCGTTTATACGAAGTAATTAATGAGTTTGTTTGCACACTTAGACGCTGGTCTCTTCCCGAAATCTGCGGGTTTGAATCAGTCAGATTTGGGAAGAGTTTTATTTCAAAACTTGGTGTAAAACGGCGTGGAAGGCCGGGTGGAAACTTAGGAGAGACTAGGGGTAGAAAGAAAAGAAGACAGAGGAAAAATGAGGACAGGAGGTAGGCAGGGATGTAAGTAGTGGAGGGGAAGAAAGGATAAAGGAGGGAGAGCAGACAGGGAGAAGGGGAGAAAGAGGGGAGGGGAGAAAGCAGACGAGGGTAGAAATGGGAGAAAGGAGAGAAGAGTATAGGGGGAGAAAGGTGAGAAAGGAGAGAAGAGTAGAGGGGGATGGGAAAGGAGACAAGGGTTGAAAGGGGAGAAGGGGAGAAAGAATAGAAAGGAGTGAGGGAGGGAGAGGGGAGAGAAGGGGAGAAAGGGTCGAAAAGTGGGAGGGGGAAGCAGATGAAGGACAGCAAGGGACACTTAAAAGGCAGAGGCAGAGGGCGCACTGAGGAAAGAACAAGCAAACCGAGTCACTCACAGTACAGCCACGCAATCGCCGCTCAGAGGCGACCCGCCGACGTCCCCAGCCGCGGACGCAGACAGGGACAGGTCGGTCATGGGGCCGTCATAGCAGAAAGGCCCCTGCAAGTCGGGCAGGAGAATCCGCTGGTGCTGCTGCCAGCCAGGACTTTCCGATGATCGTCGGCGCTTCCTCGGCGGCAGCGGCGGCCCGGCAGTTGCTGTCGTCGACGACGAAGAAGGCCGACTGCCGCTGGCGGGGCCGCTGGTGGACAGCTGGGTGCGCGCCGGCGAAGAGACGGACGAGGCGGCGGAAGCGGCGCGCTGCTGAAGCGCCAGCCGGTAGCTGACTGGCGGCAGCTCCAGGCTCGCCGACGAGGCCTCCGAGCCGGAGTCGTTGTCGTTGTCCGACGAGTGGCTGGAGGCCAGGTCGGCCGGGTTGCTGCCGCCAGCCAACCCGCTCGCTGATGCGGCGAAGTGCACGGCTGGCTGCTGCTGCTGCTGGGGGCGATGGCGGCGGGCGTGGTTGCGCTGTGGCAGAGCCGGCTGTCTGATGGGGCTGCTGCAATGGGCGATTGGGGCATGGGGAGGTCAGTCTGTCTGTCTGTCTGTCTGTGTGTCTGTCTGTCTGTCTGTCTGTCTGTCTGTCTGTGTGTCTGTCTGTCTGTCTGTCTGTCTGTCTGTCTGTCTGTGTGTCTGTCTGTCTGTCTGTCTGTCTGTCTGTGTGTGTCTGTCTGTCTGTGTGTCTGTCTGTCTGTCTGTCTGTCTGTCTGTCTGTCTGTCTGTGTGTGTCTGTGTGTCTGTCTGTCTGTCAGTCCGTCTCAGTCAGTCAGTCAGTCAGTCACTCACCCTGTCAGTCAGTGAGTCAGTGAGTCATTCAGTCAGTCAGTCAGTCAGTCAGTCAGTCAGTCATTCAGTCAGTCAGTCAGTCAGTCAGTCAGTCATTCAGTCAGTCAGTCAGTCAGTCAGTCATTCAGTCAGTCAGTCAGTCAGTCAGTCATTCAGTCAGTCAGTCAGTGAGTCAGTCAGTGAGTCAGTGAGTCAGTCAGTCAGTCAGTCAGTCAGTAAGTCAGTCAGTGAGTCAGTGAGTCAGTGAGTCAGTCAGTGAGTCAGTCAGTCAGTCAGTCAGTCAGTCAGTCAGTCAGTCAGTCAGTCAGTGAGTCAGTCAGTCAGTCAGTCAGTGAGTCAGTCAGTCAGTCAGTCAGTCAGTCAGTCAGTAAGTCAGTCAGTCAGTCAGTCAGTCAGTCAGTCAGTCATTCAGTCAGTCAGTCAGTGAGTCAGTCAGTCAGTCAGTCAGTCAGTCAGTCAGTCAGTCAGTCAGTCAGTAAGTCAGTCAGTGAGTCAGTGAGTCAGTGAGTCAGTCAGTGAGTCAGTCAGTCAGTCAGTCAGTGAGTCAGTCAGTCAGTCAGTCAGTGAGTCAGTGAGTCAGTCAGTCAGTCAGTCAGTCAGTAAGTCAGTCAGTCAGCCATTCTAGCACCAAGGCCAGCCCTCACCCGCGCACGCAGGCCGCCAGAGCCGCAGCCTTGGCCTCAAACTTGGGCAATCGCCTATGGTCCAGCAGGTGGCGCCAGAGGCTTCGGCCCAGAGGATCGGCGCCGTGCTCCAGGACCGCGGCCAGCGCGGCCTCGACCAGCCAGAGCGCCGAGGCGGCCATGTACAGGCTGGCGGAGTCGGCGGCGGCTACCCCGGCGTAGGCCAGGCACCAA
>CATNEM010000199.1:352500-418154 GCA_950096795.1 Macrostomum cliftonense
AGGGGCATCTGAGTTTCCTGAGGGCGTCCCAGGACGCCAATCCCAAGCAAACAGCCGACCAACAGCGCGGCTACCCACCTCCGAGTCGTCGCACAGGGGCCCGCTGGCTCCGCCCGTGCAGACGCAGGCGATGCCAGGCCGGGAGCCGTCAGCGCCGCCCACGGGCCTGTCGTTGCACACGGAGGCGTCAGGCGAGCAGGGATTGGCCACCGAGCACAGGCGCCTGTCGCACAGGGGACCGCCGTATCCAGCCGGGCATGGCTGGCACAGTCCGTTGTCAAGGCAACGACCGCCGGAACTCTGGCAAGCGACAGGATCGCAGGCGGGGACGCCGGGGCAGCCGGGGGTGGCGCCGCCAGCAGCCGGGCTGGTCAGCGGGCCGAGCGGGTGGAGCCGCAGGCCGCCCAGGCAGCCATCCGCTGAGCTGACAGACTCGCGAATCAGCTCGTCCGTCGGCAGGCTCCAGTTGGAGCCGAAGACCAGGCCGGTGCCGTTGCAGCGAAGCCCGCTGTCCACGGTGAGGCGGACGGCAGCAGGCGAGGAGGCGGCAGCGGCAGCGGCCAAGCTGACATCAACGCTGTGCCAGGCTGAGTCGCGCAGGCCGGCAACCTGGGGTGCGCGGGACACGGAAGTACTTCGGTTACAGACTGTAACAGGCTGCGCTGGGTTATAACATCAAAATTAGTCAGGCTAATAGGTTTTCACAGGCGGTTACAGCACTAACAGTCAGTTAGCTACAGTTTACAGACTGTTACAGCATCGACAGTCAATTAACCACAGGTTACAGACAGTTACAGCATTAACAGTCAATAAGCTACAGGTTACAGACTGTTACAGCATCGACAGTCAATTAGCTACAGGTTACAGACTGTTACAGCATCGAAAGTCAATTAGCTACATGTAACAGACTGTTACAGCATCGACAGTCAATTAGCTACATGTAACAGACTGTTACAGCATCGACAGTCAATTAGCTACATGTAACAGACTGTTACAGCATCGACAGTCAATTAGCTACATGTAACAGACTGTTACAGCATCGACAGTCAATTAGCTACAGGTTACAGACTGTTACAGCATCGACAGTCAATTAGCTACAGGTTACAGACTGTTACAGCATTTACAGTCAATTAGCTACAGGTTACAGACTGTTACAGCATCGACAGTCAATTAGCTACAGGTTACAGACTGTTACAGCATCGACAGTCAATTAGCTACAGGTTACAGACTGTTACAGCATCGACAGTCAATTAGCTACAGGTTACAGACTGTTACAGCATCTACAGTCAATTAGCTACAGGTTACAGACTGTTGCAGCATCTACAGTCAATTAGCTACAGGTTACAGACTTTTACAGCATCTACAGTCAATTAGCTACAGGTTACAGACTGTTGCAGCATCTACAGTCAATTAGCCATAGGTTACAGACAAATACAGCAAACCGAATCTGTAACCAAGTTTGTTAAAAAAACGCATTACCTGACGCAAAACCGCCCTAGCAACCATCCAGGCGTCGCTAGCAATCGGTGTCACTTCAATAGCCAAAAAGCCGTCGGCACTTAACAACAGGGCCACGGAGCGGCCCGACACGAAAGTCAGCCGCATCAGCAGCTCATCCGCAGGCTGGACAGTGGCGAACGCAGGCAGACGGAAGTGCAGGCCGAATCGAAGCGGCCACTCCGCCGGCAAGCCAGAGGAGAACCGGTAAACCAGCCGGTTGGAGGCGCTCACAGCGAACGCGTCCCTGCCAGGGCCGGGAGCCAACGAAGGACAGCTGGCGGATCTTCGGCACGCGGCGGGCGGCAGCAAGGGAGAGCCGGGCTCGACGGTGACCAGATGCTCCGGGAACCGGCGCATTGGCTTGGAGAGATCCACTGGGGTGCCTGGAGGGTTAGGTCCGTGCGGAATTCAATTTAAAGAGGGCTTTCAGTAACTTGATCCTGAGGATCTGGGAGGCTGGCGGCCTAACTTGAGGATCTGGGAGGCTGGCGGCTCAGCCTGAGGATCTGGGAGGCTGGCGGCCCAACTTGAGGATCTGGGAGGTTGGTGGCCCAACTTGAGGATCTGGGAGGTTGGTGGCCCAACTTGAGGATCTGGGAGGTTGGTGGCCCAACTTGAGGATCTGGGAGGTTGGTGGCCCAACTTGAGGATCTGGGAGGTTGGTGGCCCAACTTGAGGATCTGGGAGGTTGGTGGCCCAACTTGAGGATCTGGGAGGCTGGCGGCCCAACTTGAGGATCTGGGAGGCTGGCGGCCCAACTTGAGGATCTGGGAGGCTGGTGGCCTAACTTGAGGATCTGGGAGGCTGGCGGCCTAACTTGAGGATCTGGGAGGCTGGCGGCCTAACTTGAGGATCTGGGAGGCTGGCGGCTCAGCCTGAGGATCTGGGAGGCTGGCGGCCTAACTTGAGGATCTGGGAGGCTGGCGGCCTAACTTGAGGATCTGGGAGGCTGGCGGCCCAACTTGAGGATCTGGGAGGCTGGCGGCCCAACTTGAGGATCTGGGAGGCTGGTGGCCTAACTTGAGGATCTGGGAGGCTGGCGGCCTAACTTGAGGATCTGGGAGGCTGGCGGCCTAACTTGAGGATCTGGGAGGCTGGCGGCCCAACTTGAGGATCTGGGAGGCTGGTGGCCTAACTTGAGGATCTGGGAGGCTGGCGACCCAACTTGAGGATCTGGGAGGTTGGTGGCCCAACTTGAGGATCTGGGAGGTTGGTGGCTCAACTTGAGGATCTGGGAGGTTGGTGGCAAAAATTGAGGATCTGGGAGGCTGGCGGCCTAACTTGAGGATCTGGGAGGCTGGCGGCCTAACTTGAGGATCTGGGAGGCTGGCGGCTCAGCCTGAGGATCTGGGAGGCTGGCGGCCTAACTTGAGGATCTGGGAGGCTGGCGGCCTAACTTGAGGATCTGGGAGGCTGGCGGCCCAACTTGAGGATCTGGGAGGCTGGCGGCCCAACTTGAGGATCTGGGAGGCTGGCGGCCCAACTTGAGGATCTGGGAGGCTGGTGGCCTAACTTGAGGATCTGGGAGGCTGGCGGCCTAACTTGAGGATCTGGGAGGCTGGCGGCCTAACTTGAGGATCTGGGAGGCTGGCGGCTCAGCCTGAGGATCTGGGAGGCTGGCGGCCTAACTTGAGGATCTGGGAGGCTGGCGGCCTAACTTGAGGATCTGGGAGGCTGGCGGCCCAACTTGAGGATCTGGGAGGCTGGCGGCCCAACTTGAGGATCTGGGAGGCTGGCGGCCCAACTTGAGGATCTGGGAGGCTGGTGGCCTAACTTGAGGATCTGGGAGGCTGGCGGCCTAACTTGAGGATCTGGGAGGCTGGCGGCCTAACTTGAGGATCTGGGAGGCTGGCGGCCCAACTTGAGGATCTGGGAGGCTGGTGGCCTAACTTGAGGATCTGGGAGGCTGGCGACCCAACTTGAGGATCTGGAAGGCTGGCGACCCAACTTGAGGATCTGGGAGGCTGGCGGCTCAGCCTGAGGATCTGGGAGGCTGGCGGCCCAACTTGAGGATCTGGGAGGCTGGTGGCCTAACTTGAGGATCTAGAAGGCTGGCGGCCCAACTTGAGGATCTGGGAGGCTGGCGGCCCAACTTGAGGATCTGGGAGGCTGGCGGCTCAGCCTGAGGATCTGGGAGGCTGGCGGCCCAACTTGAGGATCTGGGAGGCTGGTGGCCTAACTTGAGGATCTAGAAGGCTGGCGGCCTAACTTGAGGATCTGGGAGGCTGGCGGCTCAGCCTGAGGATCTGGGAGGCTGGCGGCCTAACTTGAGGATCTGGGAGGCTGGCGGCCTAACTTGAGGATCTGGGAGGCTGGCGGCCCAACTTGAGGATCTGGGAGGCTGGCGGCCCAACTTGAGGATCTGGGAGGCTGGCGGCCCAACTTGAGGATCTGGGAGGCTGGTGGCCTAACTTGAGGATCTGGGAGGCTGGCGGCCTAACTTGAGGATCTGGGAGGCTGGCGGCCTAACTTGAGGATCTGGGAGGCTGGCGGCTCAGCCTGAGGATCTGGGAGGCTGGCGGCCTAACTTGAGGATCTGGGAGGCTGGCGGCCTAACTTGAGGATCTGGGAGGCTGGCGGCCCAACTTGAGGATCTGGGAGGCTGGCGGCCCAACTTGAGGATCTGGGAGGCTGGCGGCCCAACTTGAGGATCTGGGAGGCTGGTGGCCTAACTTGAGGATCTGGGAGGCTGGCGGCCTAACTTGAGGATCTGGGAGGCTGGCGGCCTAACTTGAGGATCTGGGAGGCTGGCGGCCCAACTTGAGGATCTGGGAGGCTGGTGGCCTAACTTGAGGATCTGGGAGGCTGGCGACCCAACTTGAGGATCTGGAAGGCTGGCGACCCAACTTGAGGATCTGGGAGGCTGGCGGCTCAGCCTGAGGATCTGGGAGGCTGGCGGCCCAACTTGAGGATCTGGGAGGCTGGTGGCCTAACTTGAGGATCTAGAAGGCTGGCGGCCCAACTTGAGGATCTGGGAGGCTGGCGGCCCAACTTGAGGATCTGGGAGGCTGGCGGCTCAGCCTGAGGATCTGGGAGGCTGGCGGCCCAACTTGAGGATCTGGGAGGCTGGCGGCTCAGCCTGAGGATCTGGGAGGCTGGCGGCCCAACTTGAGGATCTGGGAGGCTGGCGGCTCAGCCTGAGGATCTGGGAGGCTGGCGGCCCAACTTGAGGATCTGGGAGGCTGGTGGCCTAACTTGAGGATCTAGAAGGCTGGCGGCCCAACTTGAGGATCTGGGAGGCTGGCGACCCAACTTGAGGATCTGGGAGGCTGGCGACCCAACTTGAGGATCTGGGAGACTGGCTGCTCATCCTGAGGACATGGGAGACTGGCTGCTCATCCTGAGGATCTGGGAGACTGGCTGCTCATCCTGAGGATCTGGGAGACTGGCTGCTCATCCTGAGGATCTGGGAGACTGGCTGCTCATCATGAGGATCTGGGAGACTGGCTGCTCATCCTGAGGATCTGGGAGACTGGCTGCTCATCCTGAGGATCTGGGAGACTGGCTGCTCATCCTGAGGACATGGGAGACTGGCTGCTCATCCTGAGGATCTGGGAGACTGGCTGCTCATCCTGAGGATCTGGGAGACTGGCTGCTCATCCTGAGGATCTGGGAGACTGGCTGCTCATCCTGAGGATCTGGGAGACTGGCTGCTCATCCTGAGGATCTGGGAGACTGGCTGCTCATCCTGAGGATCTGGGAGACTGGCTGCTCATCCTGAGGATCTGGGAGACTGGCTGCTCATCCTGAGGATCTGGGAGACTGGCTGCTCATCCTGAGGACATGGGAGACTGGCTGCTCATCCTGAGGATCTGGGAGACTGGCTGCTCATCCTGAGGATCTGGGAGACTGGCTGCTCATCCTGAGGATCTGGGAGACTGGCTGCTCATCCTGAGGATCTGGAAGGCAAAACAGAAGCCGTTAAGCTCACCATCAACAGCCAGGCCATAGACGAGTCCCTGGAAGCTGGGCGCAGCATCAGCGGCAGGCCAGAGCGGCGAGCCCCCAGCTGGCAGGCCACCCAGCAGCACAGGCGAGCTCAGGTCCAGCATCCGTGGCTGGCAGTCGCGGTCAGCGCAGGCAGCCGCAGTCAGAGGCTCCGGCAGGGGCAACGCGACTGCGCAGACGGTCGCGTTCGTCAGCCCGGCGGCCGAGCGGGCCAAACGGTTGGCGACATCAAAGGAGCCGCCACCGTTGCCGTCGCCGCCGCACTCGTCGGCAAGATCAAAGACCGACAGGCTGGAGTTGAGCAGGCGCAGGCGAAGTCGCTCCGGGCTGCCAGCTGCGAAGCTGCCGGGTTTCCTCAGCCGCGCAGAGGAGGCGCGACCGCCCAGGGAGTAGGAGATGCGGAGCTGGGCGCGCGCGGGAAAGAAGATTTTTGTAGTCGATAGATATTTTATCCTAGTAACATACAACAAAAATGTGACTCCTAGAAACAATCAATCTACAAAATCTCAGCCTTAGAGAAACAATCAATCTACAAAATCTCAGCCTTAGAGAAACAATCAATCTACAAAATCTCACCCTTAGAGAAACAATCAATCTACAAAATCTCACCCTTAGAGAAACAATCAATCTACAAAATCTCACCCTTAGAGAAACAATCAATCTACAAAATCTCACCCTTAGAGAAACAATCAATCTACAAAATCTCACCCTTAGAGAAACAATCAATCTACAAAATCTCAGCCTTAGAGAAACAATCAATCTACAAAATCTCACCCTTAGAGAAACAATCAATCTACAAAATCTCACCCTTAGAGAAAAAATCAATCTACAAAATCTCACCCTTAGAGAAACAATCAATCTACAAAATCTCACCCTTAGAGAAACAATCAATCTACAAAATCTCACCCTTAGAGAAAAAATCAATCTACAAAATCTCACCCTTAGAGAAACAATCAATCTACAAAATCTCACCCTTAGAGAAATAATCAATCTACAAAATCTCACCCTTAGAGAAACAATCAATCTACAAAATCTCAGCCTTAGAGAAACAATCAATCTACAAAATCTCACCCTTAGAGAAACAATCAATCTACAAAATCTCAGCCTTAGAGAAACAATCAATCTACAAAATCTCACCCTTAGAGAAACAATCAATCTACAAAATCTCACCCTTAGAGAAAAAATCAATCTACAAAATCTCACCCTTAGAGAAACAATCAATCTACAAAATCTCACCCTTAGAGAAACAATCAATCTACAAAATCTTACCCTTAGAGAAAAAATCAATCTACAAAATCTCACCCTTAGAGAAAAAATCAATCTACAAAATCTCACCCTTAGAGAAACAATCAATCTACAAAATCTCAGCCTTAGAGAAACAATCAATCTACAAAATCTCACCCTTAGAGAAACAATCAATCTACAAAATCTCACCCTTAGAGAAACAATCAATCTACAAAATCTCACCCTTAGAGAAACAATCAATCTACAAAATCTCACCCTTAGAGAAACAATCAATCTACAAAATCTCACCCTTAGAGAAACAATCAATCTACAAAATCTCAGCCTTAGAGAAACAATCAATCTACAAAATCTCACCCTTAGAGAAACAATCAATCTACAAAATCTCACCCTTAGAGAAAAAATCAATCTACAAAATCTCACCCTTAGAGAAACAATCAATCTACAAAATCTCACCCTTAGAGAAACAATCAATCTACAAAATCTCACCCTTAGAGAAAAAATCAATCTACAAAATCTCACCCTTAGAGAAACAATCAATCTACAAAATCTCACCCTTAGAGAAATAATCAATCTACAAAATCTCACCCTTAGAGAAACAATCAATCTACAAAATCTCAGCCTTAGAGAAACAATCAATCTACAAAATCTCACCCTTAGAGAAACAATCAATCTACAAAATCTCAGCCTTAGAGAAACAATCAATCTACAAAATCTCACCCTTAGAGAAACAATCAATCTACAAAATCTCACCCTTAGAGAAAAAATCAATCTACAAAATCTCACCCTTAGAGAAACAATCAATCTACAAAATCTCACCCTTAGAGAAACAATCAATCTACAAAATCTTACCCTTAGAGAAAAAATCAATCTACAAAATCTCACCCTTAGAGAAAAAATCAATCTACAAAATCTCACCCTTAGAGAAACAATCAATCTACAAAATCTCACCCTTAGAGAAATAATCAATCTACAAAATCTCACCCTTAGAGAAACAATCAATCTACAAAATCTCACCCTTAGAGAAACAATCAATCTACAAAATCTCATTCTTAGAAACAATCCATCTACAAAATCTCACCCTCAGAAACAATCAATCTACAAAATCTCACCCTTAGAGAAACAATCAATCTACAAAATCTCACCCTTAGAGAAACAATCAATCTACAAAATCTCACCCTTAGAGAAACAATCAATCTACAAAATCTCACCCTTAGAGAAACAATCAATCTACAAAATCTCATTCTTAGAAACAATCCATCTACAAAATCTCACCCTTAGAGAAACAATCAATCTACAAAATCTCACCCTTAGAGAAACAATCAATCTACAAAATCTCATTCTTAGAAACAATCCATCTACAAAATCTCACCTTCAGAAACAATCAATCTACAAAATCTCACCCTTAGAGAAACAATCAATCTACAAAATCTCACCCTTAGAGAAACAATCAATCTACAAAATCTCACCCTTAGAGAAACAATCAATCTACAAAATCTCAGCCTTAGAGAAACAATCAATCTACAAAATCTCACCCTTAGAGAAACAATCAATCTACAAAATCTCAGCCTTAGAGAAACAATCAATCTACAAAATCTCAGCCTTAGAGAAACAATCAATCTACAAAATCTCACCCTTAGAGAAACAATCAATCTACAAAATCTCACCCTTAGAGAAACAATCAATCTACAAAATCTCACCCTTAGAGAAACAATCAATCTACAAAATCTCACCCTTAGAGAAACAATCAATCTACAAAATCTCACCCTTAGAGAAACAATCAATCTACAAAATCTCAGCCTTAGAGAAACAATCAATCTACAAAATCTCACCCTTAGAGAAACAATCAATCTACAAAATCTCACCCTTAGAGAAATAATCAATCTACAAAATCTCACCCTTAGAGAAACAATCAATCTACAAAATCTCACCCTTAGAGAAACAATCAATCTACAAAATCTCACCCTTAGAGAAAAAATCAATCTACAAAATCTCACCCTTAGAGAAACAATCAATCTACAAAATCTCACCCTTAGAGAAATAATCAATCTACAAAATCTCACCCTTAGAGAAACAATCAATCTACAAAATCTCACCCTTAGAGAAACAATCAATCTACAAAATCTCAGCCTTAGAGAAACAATCAATCTACAAAATCTCAGCCTTAGAGAAACAATCAATCTACAAAATCTCACCCTTAGAGAAACAATCAATCTACAAAATCTCACCCTTAGAGAAAAAATCAATCTACAAAATCTCACCCTTAGAGAAACAATCAATCTACAAAATCTCACCCTTAGAGAAACAATCAATCTACAAAATCTTACCCTTAGAGAAAAAATCAATCTACAAAATCTCACCCTTAGAGAAAAAATCAATCTACAAAATCTCACCCTTAGAGAAACAATCAATCTACAAAATCTCACCCTTAGAGAAATAATCAATCTACAAAATCTCACCCTTAGAGAAACAATCAATCTACAAAATCTCACCCTTAGAGAAACAATCAATCTACAAAATCTCATTCTTAGAAACAATCCATCTACAAAATCTCACCCTCAGAAACAATCAATCTACAAAATCTCAACCTTAGAGAAACAATCAATCTACAAAATCTCACCCTTAGAGAAACAATCAATCTACAAAATCTCACCCTTAGAGAAACAATCAATCTACAAAATCTCACCCTTAGAGAAACAATCAATCTACAAAATCTCATTCTTAGAAACAATCCATCTACAAAGTCTCACCCTTAGAGAAACAATCAATCTACAAAATCTCACCCTTAGAGAAACAATCAATCTACAAAATCTCATTCTTAGAAACAATCCATCTACAAAATCTCACCTTCAGAAACAATCAATCTACAAAATCTCACCCTTAGAGAAACAATCAATCTACAAAATCTCACCCTTAGAGAAACAATCAATCTACAAAATCTCACCCTTAGAGAAACAATCAATCTACAAAATCTCACCCTTAGAGAAACAATCAATCTACAAAATCTCACCCTTAGAGAAACAATCAATCTACAAAATCTCACCCTTAGAGAAACAATCAATCTACAAAATCTCACCCTCAGAAACAATCAATCTACAAAATCTCACCCTCAGAAACAATCAATCTACAAAATCTCACCCTTAGAAACAATCAATCTACAAAATCTCACCCTTAGAGAAACAATCAATCTACAAAATCTCACCCTCAGAAACAATCAATCTACAAAATGTCAGCCTTAGAGAAATAATCAATCTACAAAATCTCAGCCTTAGAGAAACAATCAATCTACAAAATCTCAGCCTTAGAGAAACAATCAATCTACAAAATCTCACCCTTAGAGAAACAATCAATCTACAAAATCTCAGCCTTAGACAAACAATCAATCTACAAAATCTCAGCCTTAGAGAAACAATCAATCTAAAAAATCTCACCCTTAGAGAAACAATCAATCTACAAAATCTCACCATTAAAGAAACAATCAATCTAAAAAATCTCACCATTAAAGAAACAATCAATCTACAAAATCTCACCCTTAGAAACAATCAATCTACAAAATCCCACCCTTAAAGAAACAATAAATCTAAAAATCTCACCCTTAGAAACAACCAATCTACAAAATCTCACCCTTAAAGAAACAATCAATCTAAAAATCTCACCCTCAGAAACAATCAATCTAAAAATCTCACCCTCAGAAACAATCAATCTACAAAATCTCACCCTTATAGAAACAATCAATCTAAAAAATCTCACCCTTAGAGAAACAATCAATCTACAAAATCTCACCCTTAGAGAAACAATCAATCTACAAAATCTCACCATTAAAGAAATAATCAATCTACAAAATTCCACCCTTATAGAAACAATCAATCTACAAAATCTCACCCTTAGAGAAACAATCAATCTACAAAATTTCACCCTTAGAGAAATAATCAATCCTTATAGAAACAATCAATCTACAAAATCATACTCTTAGAGAAACAAGCAATCTACAAAATCTCACCCTTAGAGAAACAATCAATCTACAAAATCTCACCCTTAGAGAAACAATCAATCTACAAAATCTCACCATTAAAGAAACAATCAATCTAAAAATCTCACCCTCAGAAACAATCAATCTACAAAATCTCACCCTTATAGAAACAATTAATCTACAAAATCTCACCCTTATAGAAACAATCAATCTACAAAATCTCACCCTTATAGAAACAATCAATCTACAAAATCTCACCCTTAAAGAAACAATCAATCTACAAAATCTCACCCTTAGAGAAACAATCAATCTACAAAATCCCACCCTTAGAGAAATAATCAATCCTTATAGAAACAATCTACAAAATCTTACTCTTAGAGAAACAATCAATCTACAAAATCTCACCCTTAGAGAAACAATCAATCTACAAAATCTCACCCTTAGAGAAACAATCAATCTACAAAATCTCAGCCTTAGAGAAACAATCAATCTACAAAATCTCAGCCTTAGAGAAACAATCAATCTAAAAAATCTCACCCTTAGAGAAACAATCAATCTACAAAATCTCACCCTTAAAGAAACAATCAATCTACAAAATCTCACCCTTAAAGAAACAATCAATCTACAAAATCTCAGCCTTAGAGAAACAATCAATATACAAAATTCCACCCTTAGAGAAATAATCAATCCTTATAGAAACAATCAATCTACAAAATCTTACTCTTAGAGAAACAATCAATCTACAAAATCCCAACCTCAGAGAAATAATCAATCCTTATAGAAACAATCAATCTACAAAATCTTACTCTTAGAGAAATAATCAATCCCTATAGAAACAATCAATCTACAAAATCTCACCCTTAGAGAAACAATCAATCTACAAAATCTCACCCTTAAAGAAACAATCAATCTAAAAATCTCACCCTCAGAAACAATCAATCTAAAAATCTCACCCTCAGAAACAATCAATCTACAAAATCTCACCCTTATAGAAACAATCAATCTAAAAAATCTCACCCTTAGAGAAACAATCAATCTACAAAATCCCACCCTTAGAGAAATAATCAATCCTTATAGAAACAATCAATCTACAAAATCTCACCCTTAGAGAAACAATCAATCTACAAAATCCCACCCTTAGAGAAATAATCAATCCTTATAGAAACAATCAATCTACAAAATCATACTCTTAGAGAAACAATCAATCTACAAAATCTCACCCTTAGAGAAACAATCAATCTACAAAATCTCACCCTTAGAGAAACAATCAATCTACAAAATCTCACCATTAAAGAAACAATCAATCTAAAAATCTCACCCTCAGAAACAATCAATCTACAAAATCTCACCCCTATAGAAACAATTAATCTACAAAATCTCACCCTTATAGAAACAATCAATCTACAAAATCTCACCCTTAAAGAAACAATCAATCTACAAAATCTCACCCTTAAAGAAACAATCAATCTACAAAATCTCACCCTTAGAGAAACAATCAATATACAAAATCCCACCCTTAGAGAAATAATCAATCCTTATAGAAACAATCAATCTACAAAATCTTACTCTTAGAGAAACAATCAATCTACAAAATCCCAACCTTAGAGAAATAATCAATCCTTATAGAAACAATCAATCTACAAAATCTTACTCTTAGAGAAATAATCAATCCTTATAGAAACAATCAATCTACAAAATCTTACTCTTAGAGAAATAATCAATCCTTATAGAAACAATCAATCTACAAAATCTCACCCTTAGAGAAACAATCAATCTACAAAATCTCAGCCTTAGAGAAACAATCAATCTACAAAATCTCACCCTTAGAGAAACAATCAATCTACAAAATCTCAGCCTTAGAGAAACAATCAATCTACAAAATCTCACCCTTAGAGAAACAATCAATCTACAAAATCTCACCTCCCCACCAACTAGGTTAATCCTTAAAAAGTCCGGCACAGCGGCGGTAGCGGAGCTCCCCAACTCGGCAAGTCTGCCGATCCACAGCAGCAAGCCGTCGGCCTGCAGCGAGGCAAAGCGAATCTCCAAGCCCAGCCGGTGCCGGTTGCGAAAGCCTCGATAAGCTGCGTAACCGCCTCGCAGAAGCAACGACCAATCGTTAGCAATCAAAGCGGCGTCCGACGCGTTGCTCCGACACAGGTGCCGGCCGGCCCCCAGGCGCAGGCACTCGCTGCCAGCTGGGCAGGCCGCACCCGCCGAGCCGTAGCAGCCGTTGGCCTCCAGGTCGCAGTCCCAGGGCCGCAGCTTGCCCGAGTAGCCGGGCGGGCAGCGGCAGGCGATGTAGGGCCGGGTCGGGTGGCGGCGCAGCATCAGGCCGGGCCCGCTGAGAGGCGGCTGCTGGCTGGCTGGCCCAGAGATGGCCACGCGGTCTGTGCAGCTCTGCAGTAATCCGGTTGAATCTGACATTGACTATTCCAGATCCCACTGTCTGCCACTCCCAAATCCAAGTGTCTGCCACTCCCAGATACCAGTGTCTGCCACTCCTAGATCCCAGTGCCTTCCTCTGCGAGATCCCACTGTCTGCCTCTGCAAGATCTCACTGTCTGCCTCTGCAAGATCTCACTGTCTGCCTCTGCGAGATCCCAGTTTCTGCCACTCCCAAATCCCAGTGTCTGCCACTCCTAGATCCCACTGTCTGCCTCTGCGAGATCCCAGTTTCTGCCACTCCCAAATTCCAGTGTCTGCCACTCCTAGATCCCACTGTCTGCCACTCCCAAATCCCACTGTCTGCCGCTTAATCCCAGATCCGGAGGAATTTCGAGTCCCTCTGACTTTCGGGTGGCATTTCTCCCCAATCGCAAAGCCCCTATCAACAGCCGGCTCACCTGAAAGCTGCCGCAAGGTTCGGCAGCGCAGAAAGAAGCGAAGCCACTGTGAGGCGTCAGCGCCAGTTCCACAGCAGCCCCGGGCGCGATGGCGCTGCTGGCATTGGCTGCCAGGAGGTCGGCAAACAGGGCAACGTACTGAACTAGCAGATCCTTATCGAATGCCTGTTGAAATCGGGCATCAACAGAGACCGCCAAGGTGAGATTAAACGCAGTCCAACCAGACGACCGATTGCTGGCAACAATGGAAGCATCAATGGGAAGAATCCAGTCAGCGGGCAGGCTGACAATATCGGCCAGAGCGGAACTGATGCCCGGCAGAATTGTTGCTAGGCAAGCGTCGAATGTCTGGTTGAGGCCGATGCGGGGGTTGCAGACACCGGGACTGGACTGGTTGATGAGCAGAGTGACACTGCTGGCTATGAGATCGTCTGACAGATAGCGGCTGAGCAGCTGCAGCTGGCCTTGTGTTGTGTGCGCCCCGTCTGCGAGAGTTTTTTGTGATATGCGCACTCATTCACAGCGTTTCAGAATCTGAGTCTATTGACAGTAAGAATCTCACCATATTGAGTTTAAGAATCTCACCCTAATCTTACCAGAGATTGTAAGAATCTCACCCCCAATCTCACCATACTGATTGTAAGAATCTCACCCCAATCTCATCATATTGATTGTAAGAATCTCACCCCTAATCTCACCATACTGATTGTAAGAATCTCACCCCACTCTTACCATATTGATTGTAAGAATCTCACCCCTAATCTCACCATACTGATTGTAAGAATCTCACCCCCAATCTCACCATACTGATTGTAAGAATCTCACCCCACTCTTACCATATTGATTGTAAGAATCTCACCCCAATCTCATCATAATGATTGTAAGAATCTCACCCCCAATCTCACCATACTGATTGTAAGAATCTCACTCCAATCTCATCATATTGATTGTAAGAATCTCACCCTAATCTTAACATATTGATTGTAAAAAATCTCACCCTAATCTCATCATATTGATTGTAAGAATCTCACCCCAATCTCATCATAATGATTGTAAGAATCTCACCCTAATCTCGCCATATTGATTGTAAGAATCTCACCCCAATCTCATCATAATGATTGTAAGAATCTCACCCCCAATCTCACCATACTGATTGTAAGAATCTCACCCCACTCTTACCATATTGATTGTAAGAATCTCACCCCAATCTCATCATAATGATTGTAAGAATCTCACCCTAATCTCGCCATATTGATTGGAAGAATCTTACCCTAATCTCATCATACTGATTGTAAGAATCTCACCATAATCTCACCGTACTGATTGTAAGAATCTCACCCCTAATCTTACCATATTGATTGTAAGAATCTCACCCTATGGACTGTAAGAATCTTACCCCAATCTCACCATATTGATTGTAAGAATCTCACCCCTAATCTTACCATATTGATTGTAAGAATCTCACCCTATGGACTGTAAGAATCTTACCCCAATCTCACCATATTGATTGTAAGAATCTCACCCCAATCTCATCATATTGATTGTAAGAATCTCACCATAATCTCACCATATTGACTACAAGAATCTTACTCTAATCTCACCATATGATTGTAAGAATCTTACTCCAATCTTATCATATTGATTGGAAGAATCTCACCCTAATCTCATCATATTGATTGTAAGAATCTCACCCTAATCTCACCATACTGATTGTAAGAATCTCACCCCTAATCTTATCATATTGATTGTAAGAATCTCACCCTATGGACTGTAAGAATCTCACCCCAATCTCACGATTGATTGTAAGAATCTCACCCCCAATCTTACCATATTGATTGTAAGAATCTCACCCTATTCGCTAGCATCAGAATCTCTCCCAAATGACCATCAGAATCTGACACTAAAGCCAATAGAAATCATTTCGGACGATAATAATGCTTAGTTTCCTAACTATCAAATCTAACTCAAAACAGCAGAAGAAAACAGCTCACCAGAAACGCGAACAGTGACGCTAAAATTGAGATTAACATCCGTATTGAGGCGCTGATCAACAGTAACCAAGCCGGTAGATGAGTCCAACATCAGGGCGCCAGCTTCGTTGCCCGATACGATAGTGAAAGTGAAATTATTCACAGTGTCGGCATCCAGCACTGCGAGGCGGCCCAGCGGTTCAATTCTAGCCAAGAGGTCCCGCTTCACCAGGTAGACAGTTGTGTCCGGGAGAACTGGAGCCACGTCATTCAGATCAATGAGACTGACTTGCACGGTGGCGTCGGAAAACAGGGGTCCGGAGCTGGCGCGGATTTGCAGACGGAGAATTTTCGGCCAGGGCAGGCTCGGAGATTCGAAGTTGAAAGTGCGAGCGGACAGCAGGTCCACTGATGTGGCGTTTCGCTGCGAATGGTGCGCCGGTTCTCAGTGGGATTAGAGGGCGATTCTCAGTGAGATTAGAGAGCGATTCTCAGTGAGATTAGAGGGCGATTCTCAGTGAGATTAGAGAGCGATTCTCAGTGAGATTAGAGAGCGATTCTCAGTAAGATTAGAGGGCGATTCTCAGTGAGATTAGAGGGCGATTCTCAGTGAGATTAGAGGGCGATTCTCAGTGAGATTAGAGAGCGATTCTCAGTGAGATTAGAGGGCGATTCTCAGTGAGATTAGAGAGCGATTCTCAGTGAGATTAGAGAGCGATTCTCAGTGAGATTAGAGGGCGATTCTCAGTGAGATTAGAGAGCGATTCTCAGTGAGATTAGAGGGCGATTCTCAGTGAGATTAGAGAGCGATTCTCAGTAAGATTGGAGGGCGATTCTCAGTGAGATTAGAGAGCGTTTCTCGATGAGATTAGAGGGGGATTCTCAGTGAGATTAGAGGGCGATGCTCAGTGAGATTAGAGGGCGATTCTCAGTGAGATTAGAGAGCGATTCTCAGTGAGATTAGAGGGCGATTCTCAGTGAGATTAGAGAGCGATTCTCAGTGAGATTAGAGAGCGATTCTCAGTGAGATTAGAGGGCGATTGTCAGTGAGATTAGAGAGCGATTCTCAGTAAGATTGGAGGGCGATTCTCAGTGAGATTAGAGAGCGTTTCTCGATGAGATTAGAGGGGGATTCTCAGTGAGATTAGAGGGCGATGCTCAGTGAGATTAGAGGGCGATTCCCAGTGAGATTAGAGAGCGATTCTCGATGAGTTTAGAGGGCGATTCTCAGTGAGATTGGAGGGCGATTCTCAGTAAGATTGGAGGGCGATTCTCAGTGAGATTGGAGGGTGTCTCTCAGTGAGATTGTAGGGTGATTCTCAGTGAGATTGGAGGATGATTCTCGGTTAGATTGGAGGGTGATTCTTGGTTAGATTGGAGGATGATTCTCGGTTAGATTGGAGGGTGATTCTTGGTTAGATTGGAGGGCGATTCTCGGTGAGATTAGAGGGTGATTCTTAGTTAGATTGTAGGGTGATTCTCGGTGAGATTAGAGGGCGATTCTCAGTAAGATTGGAGGGCGATTCTTGGTGAGATTGGAGGGCGATTCTTGGTGAGATTGTAGGGTGATTCTCAGTGAGATTAGAGGCTGATTCTCAGTGAGATTAGAGGCTGATTCTCAGTGAGATTAGAGGCTGATTCTCAGTGAGATTAGAGAATGATTCTTGATTAGATTGTAGGGTGATTCTCGGTGAGATTAGACGGTGATTTTTAGTGAGATTAGAGGGTGATTCTCAGTGAGATTGGAGGGCGATTCTCAGAGATATTTTTGGGCGATTTTCAGTGAGAGTCGTGGGCGATTCTCGGTGAGATTGGAGGGCGATTCTCATTGAGATTGGCCGGCGATTTTCAGTGAGATTGGAGGGCGATTCTCAGTGAGACTTGAGGGCAATTTTTAGTGAGATTAGAGGGCGATTCTCGGTGAGATTGGAGGGCGATTCTCAGTGAGATTGGAGGGCGATTCTCAGTGAGATTAGAGGGCGATTCTAAGGGAGATTGGAGGGCGATTCTCAGTGAGATTTGAGGGTTTTTCCCAGTGAGATTGGAGGGGTTTTTCCCAGTGAGATTGGAGGGTGTTTCTCAGTGAGATTAAAAGGTGATTCTCAGTGAAGTTGGATGGCGAAACGGATGGGCGAAGCAAAGATCAGTGAAACAAAAGAGAGCTTCTAACCTGATGCAGCGAGAACGCGCCAGATTCAAAATCGCTACCATCCGAGGCCGTCACCCGTAGCAACTGAAACAACAGCCGGGCATTGTCACCCTCGTCGGCGTCCTTAGCAACCAGGCGTCCAACCAAAGTGCCAGCGGGAGAATTCTCAACCAGGCTGAACTGGAAGCCCCCATCGGGCCACGTAGGCGGCGAGTCGTTGACGTCAATTATAGACACTCGAATTGTAGCGCTTGACGACAGGCTGGGCCAACCAGCGTCCCTAGCAACCACGTATAGAGTGTAAAACGGCCTAGTCTCCCTGTCCAACGCCTTAGCAACCGTTACTAGGCCCGAGGAGGCGTCGATAGCGAAATCGCCGAAAGCGGCGTCGCCTTCGCCAGTGGCCCAGCTGTAGCGAATCTGACCGTTGATTCCGGCGTCCGCGTCGACAGCAAACGGCCTAGCAACCGGAGAGCCAGCTGGCGAGCTTTCGCTAATATTAACTAGAATGCGGGACCCGCTGCCGCGCTCAAAGTCAGGCACGGCGTCGTTCACGTCCAGCACATTGATTTGAACGTCTGCTGTGGCGGACCGGGCCGGATTGCCCGAGTCCGAGGCCACCGCCGTCAGGTAGTGAACTGACTGCGACTCCCTGGGAGGGGAAAAGGGGGAAATTACAGATAGAAGAAGAATCTCTGTTGTGGAAAAGACATCTAATGACAACCTGACGATCTGGAAGGCTGGCGGCTCAACTTGAGGATCTCGGAGGCTGAAGGCTCAAACTGAAGATCTGGGGCCGGAACTGGGGATCTGAGGCCCAAACTGAGAATCTGCGGCCGGAACTGGGGATCTGAGGCCCAAACTGAGAATCTGCGGCCGGAACTGGGGATCTGAGGCTCAAACTGAGGATCTGCGGCCGGAACTGGGGACCTGAGGCTCAAACTGAGGATCTGAGGCCCAAAACGAGGATCTGGGGCCTAAAGCCCCTAAACGCTAACATGAGGATCTATCTCTACCAGCGCTCACCTGTCAAGCGCGTTGTCCCTGGCAACGGAGAGCACCCCGGTGGCAGCATCAATAACGAAAGCGTTGGAGCCGCCACGCAGCAGGCTGTACCTGACCAGCCCGTTGACCCCGGAATCGGCGTCATTGGCAACCAGACGGCCCACAGTCTGACCCGCCGTGGCGTTCTCCAACGCCTCGAACTCGTAGTAGCCTTTGGCACCGACGACGAAGATCGGACTGGCCCGATTCTCGGGCGTCACCGAGACGATCACCTGGGCGGTGGAGCATCTTGGCGACTCGTTTCTGTCGCATGCTTGCACCAACAGCCTGCGCGCATTGATATTTGAGAAGGGTGGATCACAGTAATTCAATGCAGTTGGACATTTTTATCGCGTCTCAGTGTCTGTTTTTGGGACGCCAACCAGTCTGTAACCCTGTCTGAGTGTCTGTTTTTGGCTGTCAACCAATCTGCAACCCTGTCTGAATGTCTGTTTATGGGCTGTCAACCAGTCTTTAACCCTGTCTGAGTGTCTGTTTTTGGCTGTCAACCAATCTGCAACCCTGTCTGAATGTCTGTTTATGGGCTGTCAACCAGTCTGTAACCCTGTCTGAGTGTCTGTTTTTGCCTGTCAACCAGTCTTTAACCCTGTCTGAGTGTCTGTTTTTGCCTGTCAACCAGTCTCTAACCCTGTCTGAGTGTCTGTTTTTGCCTGTCAACCAGTCTTTAACCCTGTCTGAGTGTCTGTTTTTGCCTGTCAACCAGTCTTTAACCCTGTCTGAGTGTCTGTTTTTGCCTGTCAACCAGTCTTTAACCCTGTCTGAGTGTCTGTTTTTGCCTGTCAACCAGTCTTTAACCCTGTCTGAGTGTCTGTTTTTGCCTGTCAACCAGTCTTTAACCCTGTCTGAGTGTCTGTTTTTGCATGTCAACTAGTCTGTAACCCTGTATGAGTGTCTGTTTTTGCCTGTCAACCAGTCTTTAAACTTGTCTGAGTGTCTGTTTTTGCATGTCAACTAGTCTGTAACTCTGTATGAGTGTCTGTTTTTGGGCTGTCAACCAATCTGTAACCCTGTCTGAATGTCTATTTATGGGCTGTCAACCAATGTGTAGCCCTGTCTGAGCGTCTGTTTATGTGGCTGTCAACCAATCTGCACGCCCGCCATCTACCTGTACTCCGGTTTGACCGTCGAGTTGAGCCTGCCAGCCACAGTGACCACGCCGAATTTGGCGTTGGCCGACACGGCAAAAGCGCCGCTGCCTCCGTCGCCCTCGCCGATGATCAGGGAGTAGGCGACGGCGCCGTTCTCGCCCTGGTCGGGATCTGTGGCCAGAACGGTGGCCACCAGACTGCCAACTGGCTCGGTCTCGGCGATGACGCTGCTGTACACGGGCTGGGTGAAGTTGGGCGTGTTGTCGTTGGCGTCAATCACTGTCACGCTGACGGACACTGTTGAGCTTCGCGAATTTGGTTGGCCAGAGTCAGCAGCAACTACTGAGAAGTAGTAGAAGCCAACCTGAATGGCGGGCAGCGAAATCAAGGGAATGAAGAATAAAGACTGCAGATAGAGAGGCGATTCTTAATTAAAGAACGCGGTGCTTTAAGGGGCAGAGATTGACACAAAAAATTGTCTAAAACACTAATCATTTGCTCACTTAAGTAGAGTATCTCAGGTTTCTAATAATATTTTGTTTAGGCCCTCACCTCACTCATGAGGGGGCGCCATCAATGCTGACTGGAGGGAATTCGTGTCTCCCATCTTCCCTTTTTCATACATCTTCACTTGTTCTACTCATGTCGTTCCTTTTTACGAGCTATCTTACTCTGCCTCTTTTATTCCCATTTTACTATTTTTCTTCCCCTTTCTTCTATGCTCAAAGTTATCCCTATTTTTTTACTGTTCATCCCATTTTGTGTAAAACAGTTATTGAGCTGGAAAAGCTAATATTCTAAAAAACGAATACTAAACAATTTATGAACAATAAGATAGCCACCGATTCTTGGGGGAGATCGGGGTGGCTACAGGGCTGATTCTCGGGGGAGACCGGTGTGGCTTCAGGGCCGATTCTCGGGGGAGACCGGTGTGGCTTCAGGGCCGATTCTCGGGGGAGATCGGTGTGGCTTCAGGGTCGATTCTCGGGGGAGACCGGTGTGGCTTCAGGGCCGATTCTCGGGGGAGATCGGTGTGGCTTCAGGGCCGATTCTCGGGGGAGATCGGTGTGGCTTCAGGGCCGATTCTCGGGGGAGATCGGTGTGGCTTCAGGGCCGATTCTCGGGGGAGATCGGTGTGGCTTCAGGGCCGATTCTCGGGGGAGATCGGTGTGGCTTCAGGGCCGATTCTCGGGGGAGATCGGTGTGGCTTCAGGGCCGATTCTCGGGGGAGATCGGTGTGGCTTCAGGGCCGATTCTCGGGGGGGAGATTGGTGTGGCTTCAGGGTCGATTCTCGGGGGAGATCGGTGTGGCTTCAGGGCCGATTCTCGGGGGAGATTGGTGTGGCTTCAGGGCCGATTCTCGGGGGAGATCGGTGTGGCTTCGGGGCTGATTCTCGGGGAAGATCGGTGTGGCTTCAGGGCCGATTCTCGGGGCAGATCGGTGTGGCTTCAGGGCCGATTCTTGGGGCAGATCGGTGTGGCTTCAGGGCCGATTCTCGGGGGAGATCGGTGTGGCTTCAGGGCCGATTCTCGGGGGAGATCGGTGTGGCTTCAGGGCTGATTCTCGGGGGAGATTGGTGTGGCTTCAGGGTCGATTCTCGGGGGAGACCGGTGTGGCTTCAGGGCCGATTCTCGGGGGAGATCGGTGTGGCTTCAGGGCCGATTCTCGGGGGAGATCGGTGTGGCTTCAGGGCCGATTCTCGGGGGAGATCGGTGTGGCTTCAGGGCCGATTCTCGGGGGGGGGGGGGGGAGATTGGTGTGGCTTCAGGGCCGATTCTCGGGGGAGATCGGTGTGGCTTCAGGGCCGATTCTCGGGGGAGATCGGAGGCTTCAGTGCCGATTCTCGGGGGAGACCGGTGTGGCTTCAGGGCCGATTCTCGGGGGAGATCGGTGTGGCTTCAGGGCCGATTCTCGGGGGAGATCGGTGTGGCTTCAGGGCCGATTCTCGGGGGAGATCGGTGTGGCTTCAGGGCCGATTCTCGGGGGGGAGATTGGTGTGGCTTCAGGGCCGATTCTCGGGGGAGATCGGTGTGGCTTCAGGGCCGATTCTCGGGGGAGATCGGAGGCTTCAGTGCCGATTCTCGGGGGAGACCGGTGTGGCTTCAGGGCCGATTCTCGGGGGAGATCGGTGTGGCTTCAGGGCCGATTCTCGGGGGAGATCGGTGTGGCTTCAGGGTCGATTCTCGGGGGAGATCGGTGTGGCTTCAGGGCCGATTCTCGGGGGAGATTGGTGTGGCTTCAGGGCCGATTCTCGGGGGAGATCGGTGTGGCTTCGGGGCTGATTCTCGGGGAAGATCGGTGTGGCTTCAGGGCCGATTCTCGGGGCAGATCGGTGTGGCTTCAGGGCCGATTCTTGGGGCAGATCGGTGTGGCTTCAGGGCCGATTCTCGGGGGAGATCGGTGTGGCTTCAGGGCCGATTCTCGGGGGAGATCGGTGTGGCTTCAGGGCTGATTCTCGGGGGAGATTGGTGTGGCTTCAGGGTCGATTCTCGGGGGAGACCGGTGTGGCTTCAGGGCCGATTCTCGGGGGAGATCGGTGTGGCTTCAGGGCCGATTCTCGGGGGAGATCGGTGTGGCTTCAGGGCCGATTCTCGGGGGAGATCGGTGTGGCTTCAGGGCCGATTCTCGGGGGGGGGGGGGAGATTGGTGTGGCTTCAGGGCCGATTCTCGGGGGAGATCGGTGTGGCTTCAGGGCCGATTCTCGGGGGAGATCGGAGGCTTCAGTGCCGATTCTCGGGGGAGACCGGTGTGGCTTCAGGGCCGATTCTCGGGGGAGATCGGTGTGGCTTCAGGGCCGATTCTCGGGGGAGATCGGTGTGGCTTCAGGGCCGATTCTCGGGGGAGATCGGTGTGGCTTCAGGGCCGATTCTCGGGGGGGAGATTGGTGTGGCTTCAGGGCCGATTCTCGGGGGAGATCGGTGTGGCTTCAGGGCCGATTCTCGGGGGAGATCGGAGGCTTCAGTGCCGATTCTCGGGGGAGACCGGTGTGGCTTCAGGGCCGATTCTCGGGGGAGATCGGTGTGGCTTCAGGGCCGATTCTCGGGGGAGATCGGTGTGGCTTCAGGGCCGATTCTCGGGGGGGAGATTGGTGTGGCTTCAGGGCCGATTCTCGGGGGAGATCAGTGTGGCTTCAGGGCCGATTCTCGGGGGAGATCGGAGGCTTCAGTGCCGATTCTCGGGGGAGACCGGTGTGGCTTCAGGGCCGATTCTCGGGGGAGATCGGTGTGGCTTCAGGGCCGATTCTCGGGGGAGATCGGTGTGGCTTCAGGGCCGATTCTCGGGGGAGATCGGTGTGGCTTCAGGGCCGATTCTCGGGGGGGAGATTGGTGTGGCTTCAGGGTCGATTCTCGGGGGAGATCGGTGTGGCTTCAGGGCCGATTCTCGGGGGAGATTGGTGTGGCTTCAGGGCCGATTCTCGGGGGAGATCGGTGTGGCTTCAGGGCCGATTCTCGGGGGAGATCGGTGTGGCTTCAGGGCCGATTCTCGGGGGAGATCGGTGTGGCTTCAGGGCCGATTCTCGGGGGAGATTGGTGTGGCTTCAGGGCCGATTCTCGGGGGAGATCGGTGTGGCTTCAGGGTCGATTCTCGGGGGGGGGGGAGATTGGTGTGGCTTCAGGGTCGATTCTCGGGGGAGATCGGTGTGGCTTCAGGGCCGATTCTCGGGGGAGATCGGTGTGGCTTCAGGGCCGATTCTTGGGGCAGATCGGTGTGGCTTCAGGGCCAATTCTCGGGGGAGATCGGTGGCTTCAGGGCCGATTCTCGGGGGAGATCGGTGTGGCTTCAGGGCCGATTCTCGGGGAAGATCGGTGTGGCTTCAGGGCCGATTCTCGGGGGAGATCGGTGTGGGTTCGGGGCCGATTCTCGGGGAAGATCGGTGGCTTCAGGGCCGATTCTTGGGGCAGATCGGTGTGGCTTCAGGGCCGATTCTCGGGGGAGATCGGTGTGGCTTTAGGGCCGATTCTCGGGGGAGATCGGTGTGGCTTCAGGGCCGATTCTCAGGGGGAGATTGGTGTGGCTTCAGGGCCGATTCTCGGGGGGGAGATCGGTGTGGCTTCAGGGCCGATTCTCAGGGGGGGGAGATTGGTGTGGCTTCAGGGCCGATTCTCGGGGGGGAGATTGGTGGCTTCCGGGCCGATTCTCGGAGCAGATCGGTGTGGCTTCAGGGCCGATTCTCGGGGCAGATCGGTGGCTTCAGTGCCGATCGGAGGCTTCAGGGCCGATTCTCGGGGGAGATCGGAGGCTTCAGTGCCGATTCTCGGGGGAGACCGGTGTGGCTTCAGGGCCGATTCTCGGGGGAGATCGGTGTGGCTTCAGGGCCGATTCTCGGGGGAGATCGGTGTGGCTTCAGGGCCGATTCTCGGTGGAGATCGGTGTGGCTTCAGGGCCGATTCTCGGGGGGGGGAGATTGGTGTGGCTTCAGGGTCGATTCTCGGGGGAGATCGGTGTGGCTTCAGGGCCGATTCTCGGGGGGAGATTGGTGTGGCTTCAGGGCCGATTCTCGGGGGAGATCGGTGTGGGTTCGGGGCCGATTCTCGGGGGAGATCGGTGGCTTCAGGGCCGATTCTCGGGGGAGATCGGTGTGGCTTCAGGGCCGATTCTCGGGGGGGAGATTGGTGTGGCTTCCGGGTCGATTCTCGGGGCAGATCGGTGTGGCTTCAGGGCCGATTCTCGGGGCAGATCGGTGGCTTCAGTGCCGATCGGAGGCTTCAGGGCCGATTCTCGGGGGAGATCGGAGGCTTCAGTGCCGATTCTCGGGGGAGACCGGTGTGGCTTCAGGGCCGATTCTCGGGGAAGATCGGTGTGGCTTCAGGGCCGATTCTCGGGGCAGATCGGTGTGGCTTCAGGGCCGATTCTTGGGGCAGATTGGTGTGGCTTCAGGGCCGATTCTCGGGGGAGATTGGTGTGGCTTCAGGGCCGATTCTCGGGGGAGATCGGTGTGGCTTCAGGGCCGATTCTCGGGGGAGATCGGTGTGGCTTCAGGGCCGATTCTCGGGGGGGGGGGGGGGAGATTGGTGTGGCTTCAGGGTCGATTCTCGGGGGAGATCGGTGTGGCTTCAGGGCCGATTCTCGGGGGGAGATTGGTGTGGCTTCAGGGCCGATTCTCGGGGGAGATCGGTGTGGGTTCGGGGCCGATTCTCGGGGAAGATCGGTGTGGCTTCAGGGCCGATTCTCGGGGGAGATCGGAGGCTTCAGTGCCGATTCTCGGGGGAGACCGGTGTGGCTTCAGGGCCGATTCTCGGGGGAGATCGGTGTGGCTTCAGGGCCGATTCTCGGGGGAGATCGGTGTGGCTTCAGGGTCGATTCTCGGGGGAGATCGGTGTGGCTTCAGGGCCGATTCTCGGGGGAGATTGGTGTGGCTTCAGGGCCGATTCTCGGGGGAGATCGGTGTGGCTTCGGGGCTGATTCTCGGGGAAGATCGGTGTGGCTTCAGGGCCGATTCTCGGGGCAGATCGGTGTGGCTTCAGGGCCGATTCTTGGGGCAGATCGGTGTGGCTTCAGGGCCGATTCTCGGGGGAGATCGGTGTGGCTTCAGGGCCGATTCTCGGGGGAGATCGGTGTGGCTTCAGGGCTGATTCTCGGGGGAGATTGGTGTGGCTTCAGGGTCGATTCTCGGGGGAGACCGGTGTGGCTTCAGGGCCGATTCTCGGGGGAGATCGGTGTGGCTTCAGGGCCGATTCTCGGGGGAGATCGGTGTGGCTTCAGGGCCGATTCTCGGGGGAGATCGGTGTGGCTTCAGGGCCGATTCTCGGGGGGGGGGGGGGGGGGAGATTGGTGTGGCTTCAGGGCCGATTCTCGGGGGAGATCGGTGTGGCTTCAGGGCCGATTCTCGGGGGAGATCGGAGGCTTCAGTGCCGATTCTCGGGGGAGACCGGTGTGGCTTCAGGGCCGATTCTCGGGGGAGATCGGTGTGGCTTCAGGGCCGATTCTCGGGGGAGATCGGTGTGGCTTCAGGGCCGATTCTCGGGGGAGATCGGTGTGGCTTCAGGGCCGATTCTCGGGGGGGAGATTGGTGTGGCTTCAGGGCCGATTCTCGGGGGAGATCGGTGTGGCTTCAGGGCCGATTCTCGGGGGAGATCGGAGGCTTCAGTGCCGATTCTCGGGGGAGACCGGTGTGGCTTCAGGGCCGATTCTCGGGGGAGATCGGTGTGGCTTCAGGGCCGATTCTCGGGGGAGATCGGTGTGGCTTCAGGGCCGATTCTCGGGGGGGAGATTGGTGTGGCTTCAGGGCCGATTCTCGGGGGAGATCGGTGTGGCTTCAGGGCCGATTCTCGGGGGAGATCGGAGGCTTCAGTGCCGATTCTCGGGGGAGACCGGTGTGGCTTCAGGGCCGATTCTCGGGGGAGATCGGTGTGGCTTCAGGGCCGATTCTCGGGGGAGATCGGTGTGGCTTCAGGGCCGATTCTCGGGGGAGATCGGTGTGGCTTCAGGGCCGATTCTCGGGGGGGAGATTGGTGTGGCTTCAGGGTCGATTCTCGGGGGAGATCGGTGTGGCTTCAGGGCCGATTCTCGGGGGAGATTGGTGTGGCTTCAGGGCCGATTCTCGGGGGAGATCGGTGTGGCTTCAGGGCCGATTCTCGGGGGAGATCGGTGTGGCTTCAGGGCCGATTCTCGGGGGAGATCGGTGTGGCTTCAGGGCCGATTCTCGGGGGAGATTGGTGTGGCTTCAGGGCCGATTCTCGGGGGAGATCGGTGTGGCTTCAGGGTCGATTCTCGGGGGGGGGGGAGATTGGTGTGGCTTCAGGGTCGATTCTCGGGGGAGATCGGTGTGGCTTCAGGGCCGATTCTCGGGGGAGATCGGTGTGGCTTCAGGGCCGATTCTTGGGGCAGATCGGTGTGGCTTCAGGGCCAATTCTCGGGGGAGATCGGTGGCTTCAGGGCCGATTCTCGGGGGAGATCGGTGTGGCTTCAGGGCCGATTCTCGGGGAAGATCGGTGTGGCTTCAGGGCCGATTCTCGGGGGAGATCGGTGTGGGTTCGGGGCCGATTCTCGGGGAAGATCGGTGGCTTCAGGGCCGATTCTTGGGGCAGATCGGTGTGGCTTCAGGGCCGATTCTCGGGGGAGATCGGTGTGGCTTTAGGGCCGATTCTCGGGGGAGATCGGTGTGGCTTCAGGGCCGATTCTCAGGGGGAGATTGGTGTGGCTTCAGGGCCGATTCTCGGGGGGGAGATCGGTGTGGCTTCAGGGCCGATTCTCAGGGGGGGGAGATTGGTGTGGCTTCAGGGCCGATTCTCGGGGGGGAGATTGGTGGCTTCCGGGCCGATTCTCGGAGCAGATCGGTGTGGCTTCAGGGCCGATTCTCGGGGCAGATCGGTGGCTTCAGTGCCGATCGGAGGCTTCAGGGCCGATTCTCGGGGGAGATCGGAGGCTTCAGTGCCGATTCTCGGGGGAGACCGGTGTGGCTTCAGGGCCGATTCTCGGGGGAGATCGGTGTGGCTTCAGGGCCGATTCTCGGGGGAGATCGGTGTGGCTTCAGGGCCGATTCTCGGTGGAGATCGGTGTGGCTTCAGGGCCGATTCTCGGGGGGGGGAGATTGGTGTGGCTTCAGGGTCGATTCTCGGGGGAGATCGGTGTGGCTTCAGGGCCGATTCTCGGGGGGAGATTGGTGTGGCTTCAGGGCCGATTCTCGGGGGAGATCGGTGTGGGTTCGGGGCCGATTCTCGGGGGAGATCGGTGGCTTCAGGGCCGATTCTCGGGGGAGATCGGTGTGGCTTCAGGGCCGATTCTCGGGGGGGAGATTGGTGTGGCTTCCGGGTCGATTCTCGGGGCAGATCGGTGTGGCTTCAGGGCCGATTCTCGGGGCAGATCGGTGGCTTCAGTGCCGATCGGAGGCTTCAGGGCCGATTCTCGGGGGAGATCGGAGGCTTCAGTGCCGATTCTCGGGGGAGACCGGTGTGGCTTCAGGGCCGATTCTCGGGGAAGATCGGTGTGGCTTCAGGGCCGATTCTCGGGGCAGATCGGTGTGGCTTCAGGGCCGATTCTTGGGGCAGATTGGTGTGGCTTCAGGGCCGATTCTCGGGGGAGATTGGTGTGGCTTCAGGGCCGATTCTCGGGGGAGATCGGTGTGGCTTCAGGGCCGATTCTCGGGGGAGATCGGTGTGGCTTCAGGGCCGATTCTCGGGGGGGGGGGGGGAGATTGGTGTGGCTTCAGGGTCGATTCTCGGGGGAGATCGGTGTGGCTTCAGGGCCGATTCTCGGGGGGAGATTGGTGTGGCTTCAGGGCCGATTCTCGGGGGAGATCGGTGTGGGTTCGGGGCCGATTCTCGGGGAAGATCGGTGTGGCTTCAGGGCCGATTCTTGGGGCAGATCGGTGTGGCTTCAGGGCCGATTCTCGGGGGGGAGATCGGTGTGGCTTCAGGGCCCATTCCCAGGGGGGGGAGATTGGTGTGGCTTCAGGGCCGATTCTCGGGGGGGAGATTGGTGTGGCTTCCGGGCCGATTCTCGGGGCAGATCGGTGTGGCTTCAGGGCCGATTCTCGGGGCAGATCGGTGGCTTCAGTGCCGATCGGAGGCTTCAGGGCCGATTCTCGGGGGAGATCGGAGGCTTCAGTGCCGATTCTCGGGGGAGACCGGTGTGGCTTCAGGGCCGATTCTCGGGGGAGATCGGTGTGGCTTCAGGGCCGATTCTCGGGGGAGATCGGTGTGGCTTCAGGGCCGATTCTCGGGGGAGATCGGTGTGGCTTCAGGGCCGATTCTTGGGGCAGATTGGTGTGGCTTCAGGGCCGATTCTCGGGGGAGATCGGTGTGGCTTCAGGGCCGATTCTCGGGGGAGATCGGTGTGGCTTCAGGGCCGATTCTCGGGGGAGACCGGTGTGGCTTCAGGGCCGATTCTCGGGGGAGATTGGTGTGGCTTCAGGGCCGATTCTCGGGGGAGATCGGTGTGGCTTCAGGGCCGATTCTCGGGGGAGATCGGTGTGGCTTCAGGGCCGATTCTCGGGGGGGGGGAGATTGGTGTGGCTTCAGGGTGGATTCTCGGGGGAGATCGGTGTGGCTTCAGGGCCGATTCTCGGGGGGAGATTGGTGTGGCTTCAGGGCCGATTCTCGGGGGAGATCGGTGTGGGTTCGGGGCCGATTCTCGGGAAGATCGGTGTGGCTTCAGGGCCGATTCTTGGGGCAGATCGGTGTGGCTTCAGGGCCGATTCTCGGGGGAGATCGGTGTGGCTTCAGGGCCGATTCTCGGGGGAGATCGGTGTGGCTTCAGGGCCGATTCTCGGGGGAGATCGGTGTGGCTTCAGGGCCGATTCTCGGGGGAGACCGGTGTGGCTTCCGGGCCGATTCTCAGGGCAGATCGGTGTGGCTTCAGGGCCGATTCTCGGGGGAGATCGGTGTGGCTTCAGGGCCGATTCTCGGGGGGGGGAGATTGGTGTGGCTTCAGGGCCGATTCTCGGGGGGGAGATTGGTGTGGCTTTCGGGCCGATTCTCGGGGCAGATCGGTGTGGCTTCAGGGCCGATTCTCGGGGCAGATCGGTGGCTTCAGTGCCGATCGGAGGCTTCAGGGCCGATTCTCGGGGGAGATCGGAGGCTTCAGGGCCGATTCTCGGGGGAGATCGGTGTGGCTTCAGGGCCGATTCTCGGGGGGAGATTGGTGTGGCTTCAGGGCCGATTCTCGGGGCAGATCGGTGTGGCTTCAGGGCCGATTCTCGGGGGAGATCGGTGTGGCTTCAGGGCCGATTCTCGGGGGAGATCGGTGTGGCTTCAGGGCCGATTCTCGGGGGAGATCGGTGTGGCTTCAGGGCCGATTCTCAGGGCAGATCGGTGTGGCTTCAGGGCCGATTCTCGGGGGAGATCGGTGTGGCTTCAGGGCCGATTCCCTACCTGTTCCCTATCCAACGGCACAACAGACGAGATCCAGCCGTCGTTAGCGATAAGAAAGGGAAACCAAACGGTGCCAGCTGGCAGGGAGGCATTGCGCAACAGTCTGTAGGTGATGAGGCCGTTCAGCCCGGAATCGTGATCGACAGCTTTCACTAGCAGAAATTTGCTGCCAACAGCCTGGGTCTCTGGTACTGACACGGAATAGGCGGCCTGTTCAAAACTCGGCGTTTCATCGTTTACATCCAGTACGGAGACGAGCACGGAGCTGGTACCGACGCGCGGCGGGCTGCCAGCGTCAGCAGCCTGCACCCGGATGGTGTAGGCCCGGCTAGTCTCGAAGTCAAGCTGGCCAATTAGGCTGAGGTTGCCGCTGATTGGGTCCAGCCGGAACCGGGCCTGCTCGTTGCCAGACGTTATCCAATAGGTGACGTTGCCGTTCGGGCCTGAGTCGGCGTCGGTTGCTGAGGAGTTGGGGTGAGGGGATTGCAGACTGAAGGGGGATATGGGGATAAAAAACCAAGGCTGGTTGAGGCTCACCAGTCAGAGTCAGAATGTACAGCTCGTCCAGCCCGGCAACCAGAGCGTCCTCTCTCAGGCTGACATTGTACAGCGCAGGCAGCACTGGGGAATGATCGTTTGCGTCCAGCACGGACACCAGAAGGCGGCTGGTTGAGCTCAGCTGATTGCTAATTGGGGTTGCCGAATCTCTGCGAGTGTGGGGGGGATTCAATAAATTAGCGGGATCTGCAGGCTGCATTGTCCCACCCTGCTTTGAGGTAGCAGAATCTACCAAACGGATTACCCCATCCTGCTTGGAGGTAGAAGAATCTACCAAACGGATTACCCCATCCTGCTTGGAGGTAGAAGAATCTACCAAACGGATTACCCCATCCTGCTTGGGGGTAGCAGAATCTACCAAACGGATTACCCCATCCTGCTTGGAGGTAGAAGAATCTACCAAACGGATTACCCCATCCTGCTTGGGGGTAGCAGAATCTAACAAACGGATTACCCCATCCTGCTTGGAGGTAGCAGAATCTACCAAACGGATTGCCCCATCCTGCTTGGGGGTAGCAGAATCTACCAAACGGATTACCCCATCCTGCTTGGGGTAGCAGAATCTACCAAACGGATTACTCCAGCCCCGAAGAGCAGAATACCAACCTAGCAACAATAGTGCAATTATAAGCCGCAATAGTTTCCCTATCGAGAAGCCTAGAGGTGACAACAGTTCCGGTGCTGGCGTCGACATCAAAGTGCCTGGCCGGTTCGCACAGCTCGATGAAATACCGGACAGCGGCGTTGTTGCCAGCGTCCATGTCTGACGCAAACACAGCGGCAACGAAGGCGCCGGCGGGCAAATTTTCCTCCACGCTGGCAGAGTAGACAGGCTGAGTGAAAGCCGGCGGGAATTCGTTGTCGTCAAGGACGAATATGGTGAGGCTGGTGGAGGCTGACAATGAGGTTTCTGAGCCAGAGCGAGCTGTCACCAGGAGCTTATGAATTGACATCGTTTCCCTGGTAAAAGGTAAATTATTACGCGCGTATTGCTTATGCTGCATTTACCCCCGCGTTTAAGAAAGAAAGATTAAAAATTTACATTGGAATTAGTAATGGCAGCTCAAATTGGATAGGGATTATTATTGGCAGCTCACATTGCATTGGGATCATTATTGGCAGCTCACATTGCATTGGGATCATTATTGGCAGCTCACATTGCATGGGGATCATTATTGGCAGCTCAAATTGGATGGGGATTATTATTGGCAGCTCACATTGCATTGGGATCATTATTGGCAGCTCAAATTGCATTGGGATCATTATTGGCAGCTCACATTGCATTGGGATCATTAATGGAAGCTCACATTGCATTGGGATCATTAATGAAAGCTCACTTTGCATTGGGATCGTTAATGGAAGCTCAAATTGGATGGGGATTATTATTGGCAGCTCACATTGCATTGGGATCATTAATGGAAGCTCACATTGCATTGGGATCATTAATGAAAGCTCACTTTGCATTGGGATCATTAATGGAAGCTCAAATTGGATGGGGATTATTATTGGCAGCTCACATTGCATTGGGATCATTATTGGCAGCTCAAATTGCATTGGGATCATTATTGGCAGCTCACATTGCATTGGGATCATTAATGGAAGCTCACATTGCATTGGGATCATTAATGAAAGCTCACTTTGCATTGGGATCATTAATGGAAGCTCAAATTGGATGGGGATTATTATTGGCAGCTCACATTGCATTGGGATCATTAATGGAAGCTCACATTGCATTGGGATCATTAATGAAAGCTCACTTTGCATTGGGATCATTAATGGAAGCTCACATTGCATGGGGATCATTATTGGCAGCTCAAATTGGATGGGGATTATTATTGGCAGCTCAAATTGGATGGGGATTATTATTGGCAGCTCACATTGCATTGGGATCATTATTGGCAGCTCACATTGCATTGGGATCATTATTGGCAGCTCACATTGCATTGGGATCATTAATGGAAGCTCACATTGCATCGGGATCATTAATGGAAGCCCACTTTGCATTGGGATCATTAATGGAAGCTCACTTTGCATTGGGATCATTAATGGAAGCTCCAATTGGATGGGGATTATTTTTGGCAGCTCACATTACATTGGAATCATTAATGGCAGCTCACATTACATTGGAATCATTAATGGCAGCTCACATTGCATTGGGATCAATAATGGCAGCTCACATTGCATTGGGATCAATAATGGCAACTCACATTGCATTGGGATCAATAATGGCAACTCACATTGCATTGGGATCAATAATGGCAGCTCACACTGCATTGGGATCATTAATGGCAGCTCACATTGGATGGAGATCATTATTGGCAGCCTCAATTATATGGGGATTCTGAATTGTAGCATTGAAAAAATTACCCACCTGTCTAATGACTCAGTTGTGGTTACAATGCCTGATTTGGCATTAATTTGAAACAATTTGGCACTTCTGACATCTTCAAGTGGCAAGAAACTATACTGGGCACTTATTGATGAAACTGACAAATTTGCTACAAAAGTTGCTGCTGGCAGATTTTCAGAAATATTTACATTAAATGATTCAAACGTTTAACTTATACTGGCAAAGGCCAATTTAATTGGCAGCAGCACTATTAGAATAAGCATGATAGCAGCAATTCTTTGCATTTATTTATTTATATCCGTAGATATTTTTGATTGATTCATCTGAAATTGAAAGCAATAAAATTGTTGCTATAACAATATCTTAGACAAAGTCAGTTTGTGCTTAGTTAATAAAGCAATAATGCATAGGAAATTTTAGACCTGATCTAAAATTTTAACAAGAATATACACAAATTAAAATAAATTTTGCAATTTTTATTTTATAATGAATTATTTAAAAACAATGTTTTGACTCTTTTTTGTATAAGCCAAACTTAAAGAATCACCTGGTCATTTCTAAATAGTTATACACATGGCTAAATTGGCAAAATAGGTTGTATCTGTGTTATAACTGTTGAAGAACAAGAAAAACTCTGTTACTATCTACCAAGGGACTTAAGGACTGTTGTCATAGATTCTTAATACCCGTTTGACCCATATAAACTAAATAGGTAAAATGGCCACTGGCGAAATTAAGTGGAAAAATTTGGAAGATGTCAAAAAATTGGTCAAAATTGGATAGGTAAGATGCAAAATTGGTATAGGTTGAAAAATAGGCAAAAATTATGCAATTTTGCTCATATATGCCATACTTAAAGACATGGTGGCCATGTCAATAATACTACATATAAGACACAGAAGCCTTGTCTCTAATATTGAGTAGGACCCTACTTATAGACATAGCTGCTATGCCTATAAATAATGTAAAAGACTATAGGCATGGTGGTAGCCATATTTCTAGTATTGACTAACACTATACTTAAAGACACAGCTGCCATGTCTATAATATTAGAGCTTGTAGACATGGTAGCCATGTCCCTAAAATAGAAAGAAAGCCCCTATAGCCCACACACTAGAGACATAGCAGCCATGCCAATGATAGCCTATATTTGCCTTGTCTAAAAGTATTCCAAAAAATATTGCAAAAAGTAAGGTATGGCCAAGAGGTGGTTCATAGAGCTTTTTTGCTTGTTTGAAAATTTTTTAACTAAACTTAAACATTTCAAATCCGATGGTCAGCGTGGCTGACCATGCTTCACTCTGTCGCAACCCGATTTGACGTGGCCATAGACATTTTTTCTTTTCTATTTAAAACATAGCGCGAGAACCCGTATGGTCAGCTTGGCTGACCATGGCTATATATGAAGTTTGCATAGTTATCTAGTTAAGTTTGAGGCCGATTAATTATTAATTATGTAGTATACAAAAGATATTACAATCTTAAAATCATATGAAAAATACAGCATTACATAAATATATGCTTCTTTGGTTGACTAAAGAAGCAACCAATCAAAAATATTATTTATGTAGACGCATTGTGACCTGAATTCTATATTAATATAGTAAACAATAAAAATAAAAGTACCAGCAGAAAAAAGTGTAACTATGCAACAGAAACACAAAAACAGAAATCTTATTAGGTTGGTTGGAGTATTAGAAATATAAAATGGAAAAAGTTTAGATTTAACAGCTACGTTATAAATTAATTTCGGTTACGTCCAAATACTACAAGACAGTTTATTGAATGCGCATTCCAAGCCTCATTGTTTAGCTATCCTTGCTATCAACAACCCTAGCCTTCGTGTGCCACACTCAGAAGCACTCAGGAATGCACAAACCGGGTTGGCTCGGGCACTGCTGGCAAACAAAGACGGTACGTTTGGACACACCATTGCGGTAGCAGACTCTGCAACGACGTGCAGGCTGCTGATTGCCTGGGGTGGCAGGTATTTTGCTTGGCATGTGAGCAGCTTCGGCAACTGCGCGCGCTGGATAGGCGCATCATCTTTTCCCAGGGCCCGAGCTGTCAATCAGAGCGACAATGAGCTGCTCCATAAACTGCAGGAATGACTGCGTGCCGCCGGATTTCCGGAACAGGATCCAAGCATTGTGCGACAGCTGCAGAAGAAAATGGATGCCGAGCTTTTGATGCCAGCGATACATTTTTCTATTTGGATGGTACGGTTGCAGCGCAGCGTCAAGGCGATCAACACCACCCATTGACTTTGAATAGTGTGCCACGGTCAAGGGCTTGCAAACAATTTCCATCTGCCCACCTCGCTTGAATCGCTGTCGCGCTACACCTTGAGCCATGCCGAATGTGTCGAGAAGGTAGACAGTTTTTACACCGCTGGCTTTCCTGTCTGTTACTTTTACAGCCAGAATATTGCCACTTTGCATGTAGCAATGGGATGGAGGCACTGCTGGCGCCTGCCAGAGCTCAGCTGGGATTCCACGGTCACAACGAACAGTGCATGTCAGCAAGTCAGGGTGTTGTGGGTCAGTAAAAACTCAGCCAATCGACGCGAGGAAAAATAGCTGTCAACAAACACCCTATAACCAAGATTCAGCAAGTTTTTGCACAGCTCAGCAACAATTCTCTCACTGACCGACAGGTTGTAGTCAATAAAGTCGCTGCCGAACTTTCTGTTCTCTTCAACTGTTGAATGCACAAGGACGTTCCACAGGTAGCCGGTTGCTGAGTCACATAGGCAGTATGTTTTTATGCCATACCTGGCCCGTTTGCTGGGAAAATACTGTTTAAAGGCCAGTCGTCCTTTGTGCTGAACAAGTTCCTCGTCAACTGCAATCTCCCTGTCTGGCAGAAAGTTCTGCTGGCAAGCTTCTTGCACAGAGTTCAAGAATGGCCAAATTTTGCAAAGGGGATCGTTTGGCTCTACAGCCCGGCAGTCGTAAAACCTCAAGAAGGATAAAATTTGCTGAAAATGGTTTCAAGAGGCAGTTTTCCCCTAGGAACAGTTGGTTGTCATAGAACTTGCCAGTGGCCCAGTAGTTCTTGATCTCCGGCTTTCGCACGATTCCCATGTAGAAGATAATTGCAATCGTCTTTCTGATCTCGTCATCCATACAGTCTCCAATCAGCCAATCTTGGTGGTAATTGCTGGTCTCCAAACTCATTCTCGAAAAGTCGCAGCTCTTCCCAGGCTCGAGTGTTTGTGTTTTCCTTCAACTGGACAATGATGTCATTGGCAAACAAGTTAAAAAAAGGCAGGGCTTCATTCGCCGGCACTTCAATAGCAGGATTCATTCCATGGACTCTGAGAAACTCACTGGATGAGCTAGACTCGTCGCTGGTGAAAAGTTGATCAAATTGACTGTCCATCGTGGACAAATTGTGAAATTTTCAGTAAACTTAAAGTTGTGACAGAACGAATCAAGATACGCATGCACTGTCTTATAGAAGAGAATAAATATAAGCTACTATGACAACCCCCACAAAAGAGAGGCAGGGATAGTGTACATTTCATCTAGTTCTATGGCTTACAGTCAGCATGAAAAGGGAGTGGGGTAGGAAGAATGCTTCACCCCTTTCTTGCTCACTCAACGGGTTTTGGCAGTGTTGAGTTTCAGCAGTCTTTTATGTTGAAATAGTCTATGGTCAGCAGAGCTGACCATACGGGTTTTCGCTGAGTGAAAAAATAAGCCTCGGTATGGAACTGGTTAAAGCCTAACATAAATAGCAAATTTTGCTATAAATAAGTTGCACCAGACATGTGAAATTTTGAGCCCTGAGGTAGGAAATTGACTAATACGCCACAGTCCTGCATGCAGCAGCTATGTAAGCTCATTTTGAAACAAGATAATTATAATTTTAAGCTATACCAGTCTAGCCTCTTGCATCATTAAATTATTGCCATTTTTTACAAAATGATATAAAAAGCATGTATTAATCAAATATATATAAAGCATACTTTGGATATATATTGGGAATATATACTTTTGTATTCCAAATATATACATTTTTATATAAAATTATATTCCAAAAGACTACTAATGTCTTGGTTTCTACTAGATGATTTTTCAGCATATGTGGTAGGGTGAGTGTGGTAGTGTGGCTACCACTGATGAAAGTTGTTTGAAATGACAAATTTAGTTAATGAAAAATAATAACAACATTTTTATTAACTAATACTTTTCAATTAATAGTAGTAATTTATCTTTAGTTGCATCATCCTTGTGAAATTGTGGCCGTTGGGTCGCCACTTTTATTATTTTTCGGCATTCTTTTCGAATCGTTCGTTAAACTCTTTTTTCGATACTTAAAGGCCAATAACGACCTAAAAACGACACCACACCACAAACGAACCACAGTACGAAACGTAAAACGCGTTAAAACACACAAAATGCGTAAAAGCATGTAAAACACGTAAAAGCACGCAAAACGCGCGTATAAGCACGCAAAACGCGCAGAAAAGCACGTAAAACGCTTAAAAGCACGTAAAAGCACGATACCACAAACGAAACGTAAAGCAACATCGGGAAACAAAGCTGTCATCAGTGTCAACAGGGATAATAATGGGCAATCCAGTACATGATGTGGCCGAATGCATTGACGGGGTGACTCTGCCATTGGCATGTTTCTCTCAGTTAGCTCGTGGGTATTGCGCAGGGAGTTGGCGTCCACGATAAATGTAGGCGCAGCTGGACGACCTCCAGGCATGGTGTAAACGCTATAAGAATCGGAATAGAAATTTAATGTTCGGAGGTCTGAAAAATGTTCAGCACCGATTTGAAAGTGTTTTACGTTTCGTCTGTGGTTCGTTTGTGGTGTGGTGTCGTTTTTAGGTCGTTATTGGCCTTTGGGTATCGAAAAAAGAGTTTAACGAACGATTCGAAAAGAATGCCTATTTTTCCTATTTTGTAATCGATTTAGTGACAGAAAGTAATTTCAAATTTTCTGCGCTTAAATTTTAATTCAAAAAGTTATGTAACGTAAACTTTTGTAAAATAATCCGTCACTTGCATGAAATACTGTACAGTTTTTTAGTCAAATTTTGCGATGTATTCCCCTTTTATTATAAATAGGAAAGGGCGAAGCCCGAGTCTAGAAGAAGAAGAAGTAGAAGAAGCTTACGCTTACGCCTGTTGTTTAGTGTGGTTGTTTTAGTTTGATAAGCTATCCCGTCGTCAAGTTGTTGTTTCTTTTTCTGCTACCCTGCGCTGATCTACAAGTTTAATTAATTATTATTATTTTTTTTATAATAAACGAACATATTAGTGAGCCGACCGTATACTCATCAAGCGCCGTAATAAATAATTTGGAACCCTAAACCGAGTCATTGGATTGACATTGTGTTATAAGAATCAATTTATTTGAGAGAGCCTGAGAAATAGACTCTTTCAGTCGAAATATCCACTCTCTCTGGTGGCAGCCTACTATCAGTAATATTGGAGACATTTTCGTCGACCGAGACACACGGAACTACATCGTCTGGAAAATCAGAAATATTCAAGTCGTCGCCAAAGCTACCGTTACTAGAAGCTATTCATCGCAACGTCGCCTGCAGACCGCTCAGCTACCAATCAACTACCCTCCCCCCGGACTTGAGGCACCCGGCAGACGGAGTTTTCCCAACTGAACTCGGCTATTTTGTTAAAAGCTGAACTAGATTCGTGGAATATCGGCGCCAATTTGAAGGCACAAATAAATTAACCACGACCGCCCCCAAAAAATTCTTTTCACCCCGCCCTCAAAATCATGTGCCCCAACTTTTGTCCCCATTTTTTAATTTAATTATGTTGTTTTCAAGTTGTGTCCCCAAAATGCGGGTTTTACTTTCCTATTTTGTGGCACCCAGCCCTGTTTTACTTTATTTTGCGCGTGTCCACATTATGTTGCCCTCTTTTGCCTGTTTAACTTGTTTATATGAAATGCTTGCAACCTGTGTTTTTGCGTATAAATTTTGTGTCCCCATTTTTGCAATAATGTAATTTCAGCGGTGTCCACTTTATGTCCCCAATTTTTGCTTCACAAGTTGTTTTCATTGCTCGTTGCCATGATTTGTCTCTTTACTCATATATATATGATGTATTTACAGCCCCACCTGGCTGTGCTGGCTGCGTGAGTCTGGCTCCAACGCTAACCAGGCATTGCCTTCCTGTTTGAACCGCCCCCAGATGATAGATTTGGTAGCTTTGGGGTGTGGCGGAGCGGCTAAGATCCTATAGTGCTAAGACTGGCCCAAGGAGTTTTGTAACGGTAATCCTGGGGTGCGAACCCAGGACCTGCCACCAGCCACCTGCGGCGGCAGACTCCTATAACTGCCTCCTAACGAGATGGGGCTCCCGGGCGATGTTATTGCCAGCTGTTTAGGGCATCAGTCAGAGCACAATAGCCGAATTAAGGGACTCTGTGCAGGGGCATCTAGATGGGCTGACAGGCTCTAACAAGGACTTTCTAAAGGACACAGGGAGTGTCTTTTCGAGGTTGATTTCGGATTAGAATCTTTAGACTACATCGCTAAACGGGCCATGAGCTGCTACTATGCTAAAGGTACGTATCTGTTATAAGGGGTTTTATCCCGAGTAGAGGATCGCAAGCGCCTAGCAAGGTGAAATGAGCGACTCTTATTGGCTCCTGTCTGTGCACGATTTTAGAGGATTTTGGGGGGGATGAAATATTATCTAGCTAAGATGGCCAGGGGCGCGCTAACTACTCCTAATCGCGCCACTGGCTTCACATTAAAGTACATTGGGGCGGCTTCCAATCTCAGGCATTGATCCCCACGGCGGCGCACTAGCGGATTAAGCCAGCTGCGGCATGGCTTAATGAAGAAATTAAATAAGTAAAAGAATTCTAATAATTTTATAGATTATTACTATGAACCCTAGATCAGCAACCCAGGCGGCACGATGCGCTATATTAAGTAAGTTAACTACGACTATGCCTAAACAGACAATGGCACACAAGGGCAGGAGTTCAAGCAGCAAAGAATGGATGTAACTCACCTCAGCCGCTCGGAGTTCAGCCTCGGGCAGATCGGGGTCAGGCTCGGAGTCGCCGCTGCGCAGGCTCGTGATTGTCGGGTCGCCGCTGATGTCGGTGCTGATGCTGATGCTGATGCTAACGCTGTTACTGACACGGGGAGATGTAGGGCAGGGAGGACTCTTCTGACCGGGACAGGACTTGGTCTACCGGGCAGGTACCGCCGGAATATGACGTCGACGGGGGGAAGGGAGGATTCTTCTGGCAGGGACAGGGCTTGGTCTACCCACCAGGCACCGCCGGAATGTTGCGTCGGACGGGGGGAAGTTACTGCCGGGAGATGCTCGACCGACAGGGGCCAGTCGGGCGAGGCGTCCTGGAGATTCTCGACAGGGAAGATAGCGTCTCGGAGGTCCCGAAAGGTTGAAGATTTCGGGGCGATTTTGGGCTGGTATTTATAGCCCCAAACTCCCGTGACAATCACTCGCCACGCGCGTGAGCCGTGACTGCGACGAACCTGACCCGACCTTGACCCGGTGCTTCGCTCCGATTGGCTGAAATGAGTCACGTGACAGGGGTCGCCGAAGGGTCACAGACGACCCTCGGGGGGTGGGGCGGTTGCGCAATCACCTAATTAATTATGAAAAACTTTATTATACAAGCTCGAAAGATGGGGAAAATACTGCCAGGAAGCTGTGATCACGCTGATTAAGAAATCCTAATAAAATCCCAGATTGGAGGTACCTGGAGAAAGTTATCTCCAAGTACGTTCCAAGGTCACCAAGTTCACCGGGGTTGCGCAACCATCCGAAAAAGAGAACAATAGGCGGAGGTGGGGTGGGCGTCAAGTTCGCCACACCCGTTGCGCAATCTCCAGTGACCCGTGAATGACCCCTAACTAGTCTAGTGCCCAGGGGTAGGAGAGGGCTGTTACACTCCTACCCCACCTAGGCAAACAGGCTACAGCACGCTTGAGCGGGGCGCAAAATGAAAAACTGGGTGGCCAGGCCAGGAATCACATCATATACGAGCGTATATATGAGTAAAGAGACAAATCATGGTATCATATATATATATATATATATATATATATATATATATATATGTAATTTGTGTGTTTCGTTGTAGTTTTTGGTCGTGCGTGGTGTTGGAGTTTTGGAGTCGTAGTTGTTGTGTTGACCCGTCGCGTGTTTCTACGAGTTGGCTTGTAGCCGAGGTTGTACAATAACGAAGCTGTAGCTCTGTACTTAACAAATTATCTACGGAAAGACAATATAAATAACAACCGCGAAGTTTTTATTTATCCGGAATATCGAGTGGAAATTATCATCGGTGTCTTCGAGCTTTCTACTGCTCAAGAGGGCGATTCATCTGGAATATCAGACTTGGACAGATCTGATTCTAGAAGTTTATCCGAACTTGAAACGGATTGGTGGCAGTACTACCCTTGCAATACTACTAATAAGTAGAGTGATCAGGAAGTTGAAGCAGATCGACAAGAAATTATTGAGGAGAATCTACGCGGTTTAAATCTGTCAGCGAAGCTTCATTGTTGGCACAAATTCTGTCAGTTCGAGCCTATTTCGGCCGTTTCGGCTACGTCACAGCTACCCTCCCCCGAGGATTGTGGACCCTGGCAGTCGGAGTCTCCCAACATCAGTGGTTTTGTTAAAGTCAGCACAAATTTTGAATATCGGCCAAGAAGGAATTTTCCTTCAAACAACAACAACTAATAACTTTTCCCCCACGACCACACTGGTGTCAGCGCTGACGATATTTCGGAACCCGGAACAACCTTTGGATCGAACTACAGAATGGCTACGGAAGCAACATCATCGGGAAGCACGGACGCGCAAGAAGAAATCGACCAAGAGGCACGACCTACGTACGAAGAGATGCTTCGCGCAGTAACGGAGGAGGTGCGGAGGCGCCTGGAGCGAACAGACCTGGGACAGCAGCATCACCATCACGTGTATCAACCGCCGCCCCAATCTGAACGCGCCACGCCGAAGCCGGTGAAGATTCAACGGTGTACGACGAATCAGGATTTCAACGTTTAGATTCAGGCTCTGGAGGAGCGATGCCAGCTCAATGGGATCACTGACGCCCGACGGAAAAAGGCAGAGGTTCTCGTTAACCTAGACATCGCCACAACCTACCCAGCAGTCGTCAGGATGGCTCTCCCCGACAATTTGACGTACGAGGACTTCAAGCAGCGGCTAGTGGAGCGATTCACCCATGCTGGAGACGCTCTAGAATACCGCGAGCAGTCCCGTTCGTGTCAACAGGGCAAGAGCGAGAGTGTGGGTGACTATGGAGATCAACTAATCGCACTGGCTGACAGGGCATTCCCACATTTCACGGCAAATCAGCGCCAAGCCGAGCTGGTGGACCAATTCATTATCGGTGTGAGGATGTCCCAGTCAGCAAGGGAGCAGCTAATCCTGGTTCGACCGCCGAATCTAGCAGAAGCGAGGCGAGCGGTACACCGGCTGGAGACGGCAGCCAGCCTGGCTCAGCGAGTAGCGCCGCCGCCAACGCGACATGTCAGAGTTGTTGACAATGACGGCAGTGACTCACAGCCAGCAAATGTGCATCCAAATTCAACAGCTCAGGTATTGGAGAGAGCTCTTCGAGAAGTGATGACGCAGCACAGGCATTGAACCAACAGCGGCGCGCATTCGAGGTGCTGACCGCGAGGCTGCAGGGCGGAGCTGTCGGCAGCAGCCAGCCCTATGCAGCCGGATCGACGAAAAGGACAGCCGGACAAGGCTCACAACAACGTCCGTGGCAGCCGCGGCAGTTCAACGGCCGAGCATGGCGCAGGCGCCACCGCCGCGCGCGCCGCCATATCAGCTACAGAGGCAGGACGCAATGAGGAAGTGCTATCGGTGTCAGGGAGACCATCATGCTACTGAGTGCCCGCATAGGCGAACAGCGAGTCTCGCAGCCCAGCGCAACAGCAGTTCGGGAAACGAGGCGGCTGGCCGCGCCGAGAGGGGCAGCGCAGCACAGCAGACCCGCCAGAACTGAGGTCCACGGCGAGGACCTTGGACACTCAGCAGGCGCCTGCTGAGACCGCCCCTGCACCTGTAGATATTGCACCGAAGCGACCTCGGAGAGATCCATTTATCACTGGTGAGATTCGAGGCTGTTATTTTGCGTTTTTGCTTGACACAGGGTCCAAATGCGACGTCCTGGGACTCGACACTTGGCGCCGACTGTGTACTATTGATCCTGCTCTGCATGCTAAGATTGAGCCCTGTCATGATCGTATCGTCGCCTACAACAACGAGCGGATTTTGATGAGCGGCAAGCTGACTATAAACGTTAAATTCGGAGATTTCGAGACTCCTGTTAAATTCCTGTTGGCATCCGGACCTCACGACAATATTCTGGGATTCGAGTTCATGGAGATTTACGGCAACTCCCTGGATATCGCAGCTGGAATGTTGTATTTCAAGTGCGGGACTGCCGCCCCACTGCGCTACACGCGTGCTGAAGCAACTACATGTCGAATCTACACTGCCGAAAGTACTATTATTCCACCTCAATCATCAATGCGGATTAAGATTAAATTGGCCAAGGGACACGAATCTAATCAAGGGACTCCATCTATAATCGAAACGCTAAGACCAGCCAGAACAGATGAACAGATGCAGCAACTGGATGCAGCGCCAGCCCTAGTTGCAATGAGCAACGGCGAAGGAGCTATCGAGGTGATCAATCGAGGAAATTCGTCTGTTAAAGTGCGTGCCAATGCATTAATTGGGATCGCTAAGCCAATCAGAATGCCGGATCTGCAATTCTACCCGTTGCCAAAGCCAAGGACTTCCGTGAGACAGGTACAAGAAGATCAGCCGGACAAATGTATCGAAGAGATTAACGTCAGTGACGAGTTGACGCCAGAACAACGGGCGAGAGTAATTGAGCTATTGAAGAAGTACAAGTATATTTTCTCACAAGGACCTAATGATCTGGGCCGAACGCAATTGGTTACTCACAGCATTGTCCTGAAAGATAAGGATCCAGTTAATCTGCCGACCAGAAGAATTCCACCTCATCTTCTACCGAAGGTCGACCAATTGCTGGATGAGTTATTGGAAAAAGGAGTGATCAGACCCAGCTTCTCGAGCTATAATACGCCGCTGATTATCATCCCGAAGAAGGACGGCAGCCTACGCATCGTTCAGGATTTCAGAGCGCTGAATGCCAAGAGCCTATATTTTGCCTACCCAATTCCGTTAATTCAGGAGGCATTCGCCAGCCTCGAGGGCAGCAAAATATTTAGCACTTTTGACCTGAACGCTGGTTATTATCAAATTCCGCTGCGTGAGGAAGATCAAGACTATACTGCATTCTCAACTCTGCATCGTAGCCAATTTGCGTACAAAGTTATGCCCATGGGCCTCAGCTCAGCGCCAGCTTCATTTCAACGCTGCATGAACATGGTACTATCTGGAATTGCATTCAAATCAGCTACAGCCTATTTGGATGACGTCATCGTGTTCTCCAAAGCTTTTGATGAGCATCTGCAGCATATGGAAGAAGTTTTTAGAAGAATTAAGGCCGCAAATCTAAAGTTTAAAGGGAAGAAGTGTCATCTGTTCAAGAAGAGTCTACAATATCTGGGACATCTAGTCACAGAGGCAGGAATCGAGCTGATCCGGCAAAGATTGATGCAATCCGAACCTGGCCTCGCCCTAGAACAGCTCGGCAGTTGAAGAGTTTAGTTTGTACGTGTGCTTATTATGCAAAATTTATTCCCGGATATGCTGAATTAGCAGCGCCTCTGCACGATCTGATCAAGCAAAAGGCGGTCAGAAATTTCAATTGTCTATGGGGAAAAGCCCAGCAAGACGTTTTCGACAATCTAAAGGCAGTCATGGACTCTACAATAGTACTGGCGTAGCCGCAGTTCAACGACGACCCCAACGTGGTGTTCATCCTCGACACGGACGCATCAGCTACTAGAATAGGAGCCTGCCTGAATCAGCGATAGAGTGACGGAGTCGAGCGTCCAATCGGCTATCTCTCCCGAAGGATGAAGCCGGCTGAAGCCCGCTATCCGATAACTAAGCAAGAGCTCCTAGCAGTAGTCGAAGGAATGCGACATTTCCGATTCTATCTGCTAGCGAAACGTTTCATCTGCCGAACAGACCATAAAAGTCTAGAGTGGATACTCCGGCAGACCCAGACTCTCGGCATTTTTGGTCGTTGGATACAGCGACTAAGCGAGTTCGAGTTCGACATCGCGCATCGAAGCGCTGCCCAACACCAGAATGCCGACGGATTATCTCGACGCCCAGAGGACGAGAAAGAGTGCCTGCAGGAGGCTCAACGCGAGGCCGCTGAGGAAGAGCGACAGCAGAAGTCAGGACTAATGCCGCGGACTCGAACTCCGGCAGCTGCTGACTCGGACCATCGACGCAAGGGAGACGTGAAAGCGACGACCGCAAAGGGACGCCTTGACGAGACTCCCAGTACTGCTCTCGAACGCCGGTGTGACTCTAGAGAGAAGGCAGCCCAGTCGGAAGTACGTCAGCAGCCCGGTTCGGCATCGTTGGTTGCCACCGTCGGCGACAATCGCGAACCTCGGAAAGGACGGCGTCAGAGACAGAATAAGAAGAAGTTGGAGCCTGACGAGCCTGCGCCGAAGGACAGCAGCCAACCCCCATCAGTAACCCCAGCCGCCAACAGCGCACCGCTACAGCTTAGCCGTGACCGACCGGCGCAGTCTGAGCATCTGATGTCGAGAATCGAGCAGCAGCCCGACGCCAGCCCTCGCCCATGCCCGCATCTGTCGCAGCCCAACGCTAGTTCGACATGTTGCTCCAAGGAGAGCCGCCGTCTAGACGTTGATAGCGACGAGAGTTCCAGCGATGACGGAGTAGCACGCTGCCTGTCAGACAAAGGCCGCTGCCCGTTGAAGGAAAAGAAGTTCTCGAAGGTCCGGTGAAGGCTAAGGTTCAGCAGCTCGAGCGATGGCTACTGCACCTCAACGCCTGAGTCAGACGAGGAATCAGACGAGAGCGACGTGAGCGCCGAAGTTGCCGATCCGAGCCCTACAAGGAGCCTTCGACCTTCGGGCACGTCAGCGAAGCTGCCGTCAGCGAGAGTTGCTGCTTTGGCAAGGGAGCACCAGACCCCGACCCACGGAGCCTCCGCTGCACGAGCGTCTAGCAGTACGGCACAGCAGCCGCCTGCGGAATTAATAGATCGCTTCCGAGACCAGTCACTCGACATGAGCTCCAGATTCATCAGCGAGCGGACCCAGCCATTGGAATGGTGATCAACCTATTAGAAACCGCACAGCCCAAGCCAAATTTTAACGAGAGACTAAATCTGACGAGAGAGGAGCGGAATCTATTATCGTTCTATGAACAACTACAAGTGCGACACGACGAATTACTGGTGATTAATTTCGAAGAAGCCGATAGCGAATCAACGGCGAGGATTGTACTGCCGAAGAGCTTAGACGCCAAAGTATTTGCAGATCTGCACCAGTCGCCTTTATGTGCTCATATGGGACGTGACATCACCCCGGCGAAGGTGAGAGAGCGTTTCTGGAGGCCTGGACTGGCGAAAGCGGTCAGCGATTACGTGGCAGCCTGTCAAGTCTGCACCGAGAGCAGAGGACGGCGAAAGATTCCGGCGCACGTACAGTCATTCCCAGTATGCGAGATCTACGGACGTTGCGCTATCGATATCATCGGGCCAACAGGAGATCCAACGGAGCGCGGAAATAAGTACATCCTGACCTATGTGTGTACTACTTCCAAGTACCCGTTCGCGTTTGCCATGAAGAATCAGAGGGCGAAGACAATAATAACGCTGCTGCAAGAGCAGGTGTTCCCTATCACTGGTGTACCTGCATGGATTCATTCAGATCAAGGTAAACAATTTACGGGACAGGAGTTTCAACTTTTCTGCGATGTCTATGGCATTCGCCATTCGACGACTCCACCGTACAGCCCGTGGGCGAATGGACAAGCAGAATCGTGCAACAAACAGATCAAGAAGCTGCTCACCTGTTTGCTGGAAGATCATCAGCAATGGGACAAGATGCTACCTGCTGCCCTATCTGCGTTGAGATCAGCAGTAAATAGATCGACGGGATTCTCGCCGCATTACATCGTGTACGGCGTGCCGTTCAGATACCCGATCGACAACACGCTGGATCGGCTGGAAGTAGCAAAAGATCTGCCGGAGTACATTCAGAGACATCAGCAGCGACTAATGGAGACAGAGCGCATCGTGCGGCAACGCCTACGCACAGAAGTCGAACGGCGAGAGGAATATTATCAGAACCGACCCAGACCAGTGAATCTTCAGCCTGGAGACCTAGTCTGTTTGGCCAACCCGAAGCTTGAGTTGGGCGAGCTGCCGAAATTTCATCGCCCGTACAAAAGTACATATCGAGTTCTCCAAAAGGTCGGAGAAGTCGCCTACAAGATTGTGCCTGTGACGGCGAGACGAGGTCGAGCACCTGCGGAAATGCTAGTCCATCGGAAAAATATCGTCAAGGTGCCGCGGCAAATCCTGGAACGACCGCCAGAGCCGAGACAGCCGACAGATCGTCCAATGTTGCCTGTAGAATCGTCTGACGACAGCGACGATGAGCGCCCGCCTGGTCCAATGCTATCAGATCTGCATGGAAGTCAGCTATTCGAGCCCGTCCTGAGCTATCCGAGGACTGCGAGAAGATGACCCGGAACTGCCAGCCATAGGACGAGAAGTGGAAGTGGAATAGGTGAGAGTTTGTCAGTTTTGAACGCGTCGCGAATAACTTAATTTAAAATTTAAACTGTCATTTTTATGCGCGCTACTAAAAGTAATATAATTCTGTGAGTCATCATTTTAGATTTTTGCAATCTCAGTTGTCATTATTTATGTTAATTAACATCTTTTTGCTTCACGCAAAATTTTCCATTGTAATAATTTTACAGATCTGTAACAGTCCTGATCTGAATATGACAACGTTCTCTAAACCCTGCGAATAATGGACTCTGCCAGGATTTTATTTAAAAAAAATGAGCGTTGCGATTTACGTAATAATTTCATTTGCTGTTTAATGTTAAGTTAATTGTTCAGCAACTGGCCGTAAGATGTTTGAATGTGAAAATTTTCCTCTCTTTTAATCTGACTCTGTAATAGCCGCTTAGGCTAATTTAGAATTGTTTTTGCTTCTCTGCCTTTGCGTCAAGGCTGAAGCGTGAATCATTTTGCCTCTCTGTGCTCAATGTTAGTGCTGAGGCAGGATTCGAATCTTATGTGTAAGATCTATGTTTTAAAATTATTAGAGGCGTATTTTGCCTCTCTGCGCTCAATGTCAGTGCTGAGGCATGAGTTTAAGTTGGCGATTTAAAGATTAAAGTCTCTCTGCATCTCGTCAATAATGCTGAGACTGAATCAAAGTGGTAATTTTAAGTTCAATTTTTGTCTCTCTGCGTTTCATTTCAATGCTGAGGCATGTTTTAGAAGTTTGCTGTAAAGTCTCCCTGCACTCTGTGTTAGTGCCGAGGCTAATAGTTCCCAAAAGAATTTTGCCGTTTTAAGCAATGTAAGACCCTAAGGTCGGTGTCTTTGTTCGCTAAGAATGTCCCCTAGCTCTGCCCCTCGGTTAGAGCAGGAGTTTTTTTCTTTGGCCGCTTGGCAGGCATCTCCAAACACTGGGATGACCGCCACCCCATTTTGTCATTTTCAGTTCGGCTCTGCGAATTTGAGCCAGAACCAAGTTTTTCTTCCCCTCCTTTCGTGAATTATTTTCTTTAATGCTTATTCCGCCTACACAATTGGCTATTATAATGCAGTAAATCTTACTCTGCCCCACTTTATAAGTTAGTGATCTTTGTCAAGGTGGTGCACTATTTTTTGAATGATTCATCCTGCGTCATTTTGTGGGAAAATGCAGTGCAATGCGTCATTTTATCCCACGATTTTTCAATTGTTCTCGCTTGTCGCCACTCGTTGAGTTTTATTTCACTGAACCAATGCAATGTAATGACAAAATTTCCTTGCGTTTTAACGAAAATCTTCAATGTTAAGGTTATCTCAAAACCTAAAAACATTGTGCTAACTTTCAATGCGCGGGCCTTAATCGCCTTAATTGATGATAATTGGTCCCCCTCTCAATTTTGTGCAATTAACTTGTAAAGTGGGCCGAGGATTTCACACCCCGCTCATCATCGTTTTGTAAACTCCACTTAACTTTGTAAGTTGGACCCCGCTTGGGCTAACCACCCACCCCATTTTGCGAGCTGCCCCTCTTTCCAAATCTGGGAACCAGCTCCGCGTGTGACTACTTGTCGTGACAAACTAAAAATTACTATATATGCGACACCACCCCAATTAAATTTTTCCTCATGCGGTTCTTATCAAGCTTCACTTTGATTGAATTAATCAAGCTTCAAATGGCTAGTGAACGTCAGAACACCCGGGCAGACGCAATGCAGTCGCCCGATGTCGCCCCTGCTCGGCCACATACGCCCGTAGATTGGCTTGACGCCTTACTAGACGGCGTCCAGGCCGTCAGCACGGAGGAACCGACTCAGCCGCTCCGGGTGCTGGAAATATACAAGAACGCCGACCCAACCCCGAGGATGGCGGCCGGGGGATGGGCCACAGGCGAGAGCGACGCCGAAGTGCCCCACATCCGTGAGTGGGAGGGGACCGCGCCTGCTCGCCGAGCCCTGCTTCCGAACGACGCCCCGACGCTCCCGGCGGGTCAGGCTGATCAACAGCCGCCTCATTTGGTGCAAGGTGACCTGGCCGCATGTCTTGAAGAAGAATTGTGGGAAGCAAGGCAATCGGGGCGCCCCCGGTTGTGCCTCGGAATCATGCGCGCAGCGGCCAGCATTGATGCTCAGGCATTGGGCCAAGCCCGGCGACCCGCGTGATTCGGCGTCTAGGCGGGGAGCCGGGCGCGAATCTGGGCCTGGCTGCGACCATTGTGGGACTAAGTATTTCCGCCGCGGCAACAGGACGGCTGGTCCCGACGGTTCCGGTGGAGGCTGCGGTGAGGCGCTGCCGCCTCGCCTCCGCGGCCCACCGTCGCCGTAGGAGGTCGGGACACGACGCCGATGACGAGGCAAGCCCATCCCGGTCTCGCAGCACCCGCCGACGACGACCTGCGGCCCGACGATGAAGTCTGCCTGACTAGGCGGGGTATGTGGTAGTGGGGCTACCACTGATGAAAGTCGTTTAAATTGAATATTTTTTAATAACAAATTAATAACAATAATTTTTAACTCATACTTTTCCTCATTAATATTTCGTCATTTACTTTTTAGTTGCAACCCTCTTGTGAAACAGCGTGCCCCAACGTTTGTCTCCATTTGATGTTAATTATGTTTGTTACAAGCTGTGTCCCCATTATGCATTTTTACTTTCCCTCTTTGTGGCACCCAGCCCTGTTTCACTTATTTTGCGTGTATCCACTTTATGCTGCCTTTTCTTTCCATTTTATTTTGATTAAATGAGATGCTTGCAACGTGTGTTTCTTTCGTATCCATTTTGTGTTCCCCTTTTTGTAATAATGTAAGTTCAGCGGTATCCACTCTATGTCCCCAATCTTTACTCCACACATTGTTTCATTGCTTGTTGCCATGTTTTGTCTTTTACTTACATTTATATATATATATTGTAATTTGTGTGTGTGTGTTTCAAAGAGCTCGTCCGGCCCGCCGCTTTGCCTTTTCCACCGTGGTTGTGTTGAGTCTTGAGCGTATTACTCCATTCGTGCGAATTATTTATCCCGTGCATCTAAATCATTCGGCTAATTAATAAATAAGCAAATTATTCAGCGATAAAGAATTTTGGACAAATCTTCGTCTTGGTTTGCAACTGCTCCAGGGAGAGCGATTCATTTGGATATCAGACTTGAACAGATCTGAGTCCACAAGTTTATACGAACTTAAAACGGATTGGTGTCAGTACTACCCTTGCAATACTACTAATAAGTAGAGTGATCAGGAAGTTGAAGCAGAATCTTCAAGAATTTATTGCGAAGAATCTACGCGGCTTAAATCTGTCAGCGAAGCTTCATCGTTGGCATAAATTCTGTCAGTTCAAGCCTATTTCGACCGTTTCGGCTACGTCACAGCTACCCTCCCCCGAGGATTGTGGACCCTGGCAGTCGGAGTCTCCCCAAAATCAGCGATTTTGTTAGTCAGCAGAAATTTCGAATTTCGGCCAAGAGGGAATTTTCCTTCAAACTACAACAACCCGCCATCAAATAATTTAAACTTTTTCCCCGCGACAACAAAATCATGTGCCCCAACTTTTGTCCCCATTTTACGTTTAATTATGTTGTTTTCAATTTGTGTCCCCAAAATGCGGGTTTTACTTTCCCATTTTGTGGCACCATTTTGTGGTTTTTAGTAGTCTTTAGTTGTAGTTTTTGGTGCGTGAGTAGTATACAAAAAACGGATACAACCCCGATTTCCTTATGGAAAAATACATAGCAAGTCCCGCGGCGAAACCCTAGTTCTGATACAACCGCGATTTCCTTATGGGAAAATGCATAGCAAGTCCCGCGGCAAACCCTAGTTCCGATACAACCGCGATTTCCTTATGGGAAAATGCATAGCAAGTCCCGCGGCAAACCCTAGTTCCGATACAACCGCGATTTCCTTATGGCGAAATACATAGCAAGTCCCGCGGGTCTGTTACATAATCAAGAGCAAAGTTTTTGCTCGAGCAAAAATTCCAGCATTTTATAGTAACTCGCTTCGGGTAAAATTTATGTCGATTACATAATCGAAAATTTACTAGATAGTAACTGAGTTAACGCAAATTTTTATTTCTCTTACATAATCGAGAGTAAATTAAGTTGTTTTGTATAAGTCGGTCAATTTTATTTTCAATTAAAAAGTTTACTCGTATGGCAAACTTGATGAGTTAACGCAAATTTTTTACTTCACTTACATAATCCAGAGTCAATTAAGTTGTTTTGTATCAGTCAATTTTATTTTCAATTAAAAAGTTTACTCGTATAGCAAACTTGATTATAAAACAACCTAAAGTCAGAAAAAAATTTAACGCACAGAAAAAGTCTATTTTACAGTTTGACACTTAAAAGTATTGAGGCAGAATTCGTAAAAAAAAGATTCGCAATTTAAGATATGCCTTTTTAAAAGAATTTCTACGCATGGCATTTCTTTTCACAATAGTGGAAATAAACGAGTGCAACGTTTTTCTCGTAGTTAGTTTATAAAAGATGTAAAAAATTACCCACAAACCGCAATGGCCACTTTGGGGATCTTGAATTGCAAAGCGAGTATAACTCCAATTCTTTGCTCCTCCGCATTCAACTCCGAGCCACTGCGCCACTCTAGGCATTGGATTCAGTCCGAGCGAATCAAAATATTCGCCGACTCGTTATCTCGGTGTGCCGTGTTTAATCTTTTTGCAGACACCCAAACACAAACCCAATGTTTACGGGGCAGATTCGAGGTATCAGTGTTAACAATGAAAAAATAATCTAATCCATCAAGCGGAAGTGGTTTCAATCTACCAATAAAATCTTGTGGAATAACGTCTAAAAATATAGCATGAGAAAAGTGAGCAAAAAGTTTTTGCACAACATATCGAAGGAAGCGATCAGTGACGGCTCGTGTCAAAATAGAGTCAATCATTTCCATATTGTTCCTGGCACAACGTCGCGAAGCTCTGTCAGTTGCAGTTGCTTGTCGAAAATGCCTCCAAAAATGACGTTGTACACCGTGCTAGTGGCCGTATTAAATCTTAATTCTACTTTTACATTTCCTTCCTTATACATTTGCACTCCATTTCCTACACCCGGCTCAGATCCCAGACTGAAGGCGAAAATTGAGTAGCCGTTTGCATAATCTGACATGTCAAAACCGAGATCTCGACCATGCAGATAGATTCCAAGTTGCTGCCGCAGGAAAGTATACTCTCTCACACAGTCGCTCTCAAAGTTTGTTTGCAATGGCCGTGTAGGCACCGACTCTCCGTTTACAAACACTCCGATGCTGCTCACATTCGCATGCTCGAAATTAAACGGGTTTGTGTCCATGCTGCCGTTAAATGCCTTGTTGCTCACAAAGGTCAGTAATAGTAGCCGCGGTACACCACTAGGAAATAGATTTTCATGCGTGTGGCTTGACGATCCTCGGGGTATAGTAAACGTTCCAAGGCTTAGGCTTCGATGTGGGTACAGAGCATTGTGACTTTTTAGTCCGTGAGCATGAGCACTAATCACACTTGGAGATGGCTGCACCAGTCGTAATCGCAGTTCTGCTTGCAAAAATTTTATTTCATAATCTTTTAGTGCATCTGTAGCCCCAATCGCCGATCCGCTGAGAACAAACTTGCTTTTCGCAGGTATTAATTTAATTCTCAGCGGTATTTTCGAAAGTAAATATCGAGGTTGTCGAAATAGATCTAGAAACAGCGGTCCAGAGACAGCACAGTGTTTATTGTCTGCAATCATTGCTTTCCTCTTTTTGCGTCCTTCATTTTCGCTTGTTGAGTTCATCTTCCCAGCAGTATCTTTGTAAAATCCCCATGGCATTAGTCCAGCCTTTTGAGCGGTGTGTCCATACTCGTATTCCAGCAGAGTAAGAAGCATGGCTTTTTACGGATACATGAAGCTGCCGCCTTCGAAGACAGTGTCTCCAATGGCAAATTGGACATCCTCAAATAATGCTCCAATAACTAAATTGTTCAGGCAGACAAAATTTTTTGCAGCATCAATAGCATTACCTTCTGTATCACTGACGCTGAATTTTACAGTAAGACAGTTTCTTGCAAATCCAAATACAAGTCTCCAGCCGGTACGATCTCAAATTCGATTGGAGAACCTTTTGTCAGTCCATGCTGCGGCTGAATGTCGGTATACCGACTTTCCAAAACACTAAATTGAACAGGACTTTGATCGAAAATACTTAGCTCACTTTTGAGTGCAGCAACGTCGGGTCCAAGCACTTGATTCATTTTTCGAAAAGACTAAACAACTTTTTAGTAGCTGTCGCACGTGGCTTACTTTTCCTTGTGCGTTTACGCTTCTTCACGCTGCGTCGTTGCTTAACTTTTTGCACTCGCTTTCATCGTCTAATGCTTATACCTTTTCCAGTCATCCTTCTGCGCCGCTTTCTTGCAGGAGACATAGAATGCAAACTCTCTTCTACGACTGCGTTCCAACCTCGCTTGCGTCCCAAGCCGATTTTGCTTGCACCTTTTAGATACTCTAAACCTCGATCCAAAAGATCTTTCTTAGCGTTGCGCAGTACTGGAAATATTAGTCGATCAGCCAAGTTGGATAAAAAACCATAACCTTCGTAGACGGGTATTGCTGATCCACCGCCTCGAAGTCCAGTAGAGTTGTTCGGTCCGGAGTAAAAAGCAAAAATAGGATCCATCTCTCACGCTGAGTTTTTTACTAGAGTTTTTATCCGTTTACTTATAGACCCGAGCAAACAATCTGGCAGTCTTGGCATCAAGATCTTTTTCGCTTAGCCATTGACTTCGTGTTGCAGGCATGTTTTTCCATTGAACGAGATACAATTTTGTACCATTTTCTGTTCGATCCGTTTCGAGAACTTTTTCAATCTCTACCATCGTTTCATCAGTATCACTCACTAGCAGTAATTCAGCTTCATTAAACCTCCCCTGCAAAATTGTATCACTATCTTCATAATCAGACAATTCATACATTGGCGGATCTGTCGGATGTACACGATGGATGCTATAAGTCTTGTTACTCCATATTGTTGTATATCCCTTTTTAAAGGTTCCTCGATGCCGAGCGATTCTAACAGTATCGCCCAGAGCAAATTTTGCTTCTTTACGAGGATGAGACTTGGTGAACATCTTATCCCACAGGATACCTTGCAGATGTGGATCTGCTTCTACATCTTTCGGTGCTTTACCACTCAGGGAACGATGAGGACTATTTTTAAAATTTTCTTCTAATTGCGGCAAAATGTCAAACCAAGGTGGTAAATTTTTAGCTCTAAAATATCGTAGCAATGTCTCTTTAAGTGATCGAATAAATCTCTCTGCCATACTAGCTTTGTAGTTACTTTGACTGACAAAAAACCTGACACCTTCTTTCTTCAACATTTCCCGAGTAGGTCTTCCAAGAAACTCCAATCCAGCATCGCCTTGCAAGTAAACCGGTTTGAAGCCACTTCGAAAAATCTCTTGAAGTACACGACTTACTTCACTAGGTTTTTTCGTTCGCAATGCTCGCAGTCTTAAACTTCGTGTAAAACAATCAATTAGTACGAGGATGTATCGATATCCCCGATTCTCAGACTTGTAGTGAGGAGAGTCAGCCAAATCAATTTGAAATTGAAACATTGCAACAGGCGGCACACTGATTTTCGGTGTTGGATAACTTCACCGAGCTTTTTGAAATAAATGATGCTCCTTAATTGCGCGCACCCATTTTTCAACTTCTCTTGTAGCATCTTTATGCTTAATTCTCGGAAATCGATTCTTTACAGCACGCACAATTTGAGCTCTATTGCCGGTAAAGAAGCCGGATTCTCCAAATCAAAGAATATATTCGTAAGAAACTCATGTATCTCTTTCTGCATCTGCAAAAAATAACAAACGCTAATGTGAAATAAAAAATTAATCAATTAATCTTTTACCAGTTTATTGTTGTGACAAAAATAAAACAAATAAAAAACGCAAAGCTTATACACATCAAAAACTGCTTGTTTAACAAGTTTAATGTCCTGAAGCCGACAAAAAAAGCCCGAGAGCTAGTAGCCAATTTAGCTATGCTCAAAAACGGTAGGCAAATCGCGCTAACCAACACTTAGCTCCGGAGGGGGAGCCTCCACACGTTTATTATATAATTCAGTGCAAATAGGCTCAAACAGGGGGGGTGGGTTCACGATGCCAATGCACAATGCGGCCGAGGGTTAGAGCAACAAGGTGAGTGCGCAGAGTGGAAGCGGGCGTACAGTAATTGTAAATAAGGTAGATTTAAATAAATATACCGCGAGTCAGCGACCAATCAAACCACCTGCCTCCCGAACATTCCCCCCACCTTGACATCACAATGACAAAAGCTACTCGATGACAGAATCTTTGAACGAACGTCGAATCAACAGCAACCTGCGCGGAAGTAAACCTAACGACAAACAATGCTAACACCTACCGGCGCAATTACTTAGAGTACGAGCATACGTGCGCGTGGGATGCGGAACAAAGGATTATAACAAATATGGATCAAAAAATTCGCAAATTAATATTAATGACGCGATTTTCTTCAACTGAAAACTAGAGCAAACAAATGAAATACCGTCACCAAAATAGTCCAAACACTTGTTATCTGGAAAAAAATAACTGACATTTGAATGAAATGATGGATTTTAATTAAATCTCAAGTCTACTCCAACCTCGTAACCAACGCTCAACTCTAAAACAGCCAGTACGGGTCACACCTGAAACAAAAAAACCTACGCAACGCTCCGCTCACGCAGTAATCCGCTTACACGCATGATACGTTCCTACTCTAGAGTTGCAAACGAACAATTCGAAACAGCAAAAAGGCTGACCAACGCAAAAAAAAGAAAAACTATTTAGAAAGCGCATCTTAACGCTACCTTACCTAAACAGCATGCCAAAAATAAAATTAAACCGACATGCAACGCTCTAAGGAGAAACAACACCGCAGCCTAAAAAAAAAAAAACACACACTGCGAAGCAAAAAACAAAAACAACGTACGGAACAATAAACAATACGACTCACAATAGACTGCAATCTCGCACTCAATTGACAGCCCAACGATTCTCCACATCTCAGTTCAAGAAAAACTTCGGGCAGCTGAAATCGGGCACAACTTAGTTATTGGTCGCGTCATTGTGCGGTCACCGACTCGGATCGTGGCGACTCTCACGTGACCGTCGGGGCCGCGAATCGTCTCCAACACGCGAGCCAGCGGCCAATGACCTCGAGGCGAGTCCGGACTCACGAGCAGCGCCACGTCTCCGGGCTGTAAATCAGGAAGCTCTCGACGCCACTTGCTGCGCGGCGCGAGCCCCGGCAGCCACTCGCGCAACCACCGCCGCCAGACCTGCGACACCAGCTGCTGTACGTGTCGCCATCTTCTTGAAGGGCTGCGCGCGATGTCCACGTCCACCTCCGGAGCAAACTGCCCACCGCCTTGACCGATGAGGAAGTGGTTTGGCGTCAGCGGAACGTCGTCGCTCGGATGGGCCGATTGATAGGTCAGTGGTCTCGAATTTAACAGCGCTTCCGCTCCAGCAACGGCACTCAGCAGCTCCTCGTCCGTGACGTCCGCCTCCTTCAACGTATTCCAAATAGCCTTCTTTGCCGCCTTTATCATTATTTCATGCGCGCCGCCGAAGTGCGGGGCAGCGGGAGGATTGAAGTGCCATCGCATCTGCTGGTAGGCTGTCTGTTGCTGCAGCTTCTTGGTGTCCAACGCGTTGACCAGTTCCTGAAGTTCGTGCACCGCTCCGACGAAGTTTGTGCCGTTGTCCGAAAACACTTCGATTGGCTGTCCGCGCCGACTCGTCATCCGATGCAGGGCCCGTAGAAACGAATCGGTGTCCAGACCAAACGCCACTTCCAGATGGACGGCTCGTGCCGCTAGGCAGGTAAACAACGACAAGTATCTCTTCTGCCGAGCCTTTCCACGACCCTGCTTGGTGATGAACGGACCGGCGAAGTCCACGGCAACTCGAGCAAACGCGCGAAACGGCTCCTGGAATCGACAGGACGGCAGCGGCGCCATGATCTGGTTCGCTGGCCGCGCTTTCCGTCTGCGACACTCTGCGCACTTCGCCTCCCACGACTTGATGGCCTCTCGAGCAGCGACGACCGAAAACCGATTTGACAGCGCCACCAGCGTTTGATTGGTGCCCAGATGCTGCACTTTTTCGTTGTGATGTTTCACAATGAGCTCAGTCACGCGGTGCGATCTCGGGAGGATGATAGGAAAGCGGGCGCTGTACGGCAGCACATCAGCGAATTTCAGCCTCCCGTCAGCGCGCAGCAGGTCGTTGCCGTCGAGTTTCGGGTTCAGGCTGATGATCGGACTGCGGCACGGCAACTGCTTTCCTGTCCGCAAACAGTCGAGTTCGTCACTTAACGCTTCTTGCTGAGCCTTCTGAATGATCTTGAACTCGGCTGTTTCTATCTCTGCAGTTGACAATTCGCCCGTCTCTCTGTGCTCCTTCATCAACCGACAATTGTTGACGAACCTGGCCACCCAAGCGTGGATACGAACCGCTCTGATCCAGCTGGAGAAACACTCTGGGCGTAGTCGAGTGTCGACTTCGTCGTGCGGTCGGGTGATGTACGATCTATGGCCTGCACCAGACGATGATTGCTCAATGGTGTTCTTGCTTGTGCGCCTCTCTTCGGAATTCTCTGGAACGTGCACTTTGTTCTCCGGCCAGTTTGCTGCATCTTCTAGAAGAAAAGGCGGTCCATGCCACCACAGCTGGCTGACTGCCAAGGCTTTGATTGACAGTCCTCGAGAAAGAAGGTCGGCAGGGTTCACGTCCGTCGGCACGTGTCTCCACTGGTTCGGCTCTGTTGCAACTTGAATCTCGCCTATTCGAGACGCCACGAAGGACTTGAACAGCCTGCCTCGTCCTCGAACCCAATACAGCACGTTCACGCTGTCGGACCAGAAAACTGCGTCGTTCAGCTGCACCTGCAGCGCCTTCGCCACCTTACTTGCCAGTTGCACTCCCAGGACTGCAGCCATAAGTTCTAATCTCGGCGTGCTCATGGTTGTGATTGGAGCAACCCGTGTCTTCGAGGTAACAAGCCGAACTGACCTATCGCCGTTAGCTGTTTAACTTCTCCAGTAGCACACAGCACCGTACGCTTTCTCCGACGCATCCACAAACACGTGCAGGCTGCAATTTTCTGCCTCTGCCTCTTCCAGCGCCCTCGGTAGTCGGATCTCACTCAGGTGTCTCAGGTCTCTGCACCAATCGCTCGCTCTCGCTAAGAGGTCCGCATTCAGCGTTTCGTCCCAATCAAGACCACACTGCCACAGCTCCTGCATCAACATTTTTGCTTGCACGACAAATGGAGAAATCAAACCAAGCGGATCAAAGACGCTCGCCAGCTTCTTCAACAGACTTCTCTTGGTGGTCACCTGCAACGCATCTGATTCTTGCTTAAACGTGAATTCGTCTTGCTCACTCTGCCAAGTGACACCTAATGTCTTGGTGCTCGGGAGTTCTCTGCAGTCTAAGGTCACCTCCGCTGCTCGATCATCCAGCGGCACTTGCTTAAGCACAGCTCTTGAGTTCGACACCCACTTGCGTGCATGCATGCCGGCGCGTCTCCATAGCTCGCTGAGCTGCTCGTACAACCGGCAGGCGGCGGCCTCGTTGGGTGCTGAGTCGAGACTGTCGTCCATGTATGTTTAGTGCAACACCGTTTGTGCCGCCTCCGGTAGCTCGCTTTTCAGTTTCTCGGCATGAGAGCGAATGACAAATTGTGCTAAGAACGGCGAGCTCGCGACTCCGAACACTACTCGATTGAACTCGTAGACATCCGGCGGCCTGCAGACGTCGGCATCCCGTCACAGGAAACTGTGCAGCGGCCTGTCCTTGGGCTCCATCTCAATTTGCAGGTACATCTCCGCGACGTCGCATGCGATCGCGATGGGAAATCGACGGAACCGAAGCAGAACTTCAACCAGGTCGCGCTGCAGCTTGGGACCCTGGAGGATCTGGTCATTCAATGCGGCAGCTGACGCGTCGAACACAATCCGCACTTTTGTTGTCGCCTTATCCGGCCGCAGCACCGGGAAATGTGGCAGAAAACAGCGTTCTTCGTTCTCAGCTTGCGAAACCTTCCGGACATAGCCTTGCTGCACGTACTTGTCGATCACGGCTTGATACTGTCTGCGAATCTGCATGTCCTTCATCAGTCGCTGTTCGGTGTTCTTCAACCGCTTCAAGGCCATCGGAAAAGTGTCTTTCGGACACAGACGTTTTTCCTTCCAGGGAATCCCGATCTGGTAGCGCCCATTACTATACTGCAGCGATGCCTTAGCTTGACTGATGGCTTTCTCCTCGTCAGACGTCAATGGATTTCGACTGTTCTCCTCCGCGACGTTCTCGATCTCCCAAAACTGCCTGAGGATGCTGGACACCTGACTGCTCTCGGTTTCGCAGCTGAAGAACGTAGTGGCGAAATGGGTGCTCTGCCTTTTTGAGCTTAACGTCTGCTCTGTGCGACCGATGCACGTCCACCCCAGCGGCGTGAGGCGAGCCTTCGGCTCCCATGGCTGTCCGACAACTTCTTCGAGGGACACGTGAAGATCCGGGTAATCCGCTCCGATCAGTAGGTCCACAACAGCTGGTTGACAGAGCTTGGGAAACGGCACGTCCCGGAGATGCGGCCACCTCTGCCCCAGCTTGCGCCAGTTGACGCCTTTGAGGGATCCCGTCACGTGATCTGCAGTGAAGGCGGTGAGCTCGGTGGATGCACGACCGTCCAGACTTTCCACGGTGAAGCTGATCGGGGCTGTCATGAACGTCTCCGAGTGACCGTTGATCACGCCTACCTCGACCTTCTCGAGAGCTCCCTGCAGTCCTAGCGCTTGCGCGATCCCGACGTTGATATAGCTCCTAGTGCTGGCGTCATCCAGCAGCGCGTTCACCTTCAGCTTCCGCGCCCCGTGTCTCAGGACTACTGGCTCTGTTCGAAGTGAGACGTCGCTCTTGCTGGCCGACAGCAGCGTCACGGAACCGGCTTGTTTCGAACTGTTCGACCCGGCGACCTCGTCCTGCTTGGCGTCTGACGGCTCGGCTTGGTGTTTGTCCGCGTGCAGCAAGCGATGATGGAATTTCGAGCAGCTGTCGATGCCGCATTGTCGGCCGCGCCTGCACTTACTGCTCACGTGACCTTGGCCTAAGCACCTGAAGCAGGCCTTCGAGCGCTGCGCAGCCTCCCAGCGCTTGTTCACCTGAAGCCTTTTGAACTCACTGCAGGTCCACAACTCGTGATCACCTTGGCACACCGTGCAACCTTTCGACTGCCCTTTTTTCTCACTCACGGCGCTATGAAATGTCTTCGACCGCTGGTCCCGCACTCCGCGGTGGATGGACTTCTGGCTCTCCAGGTGAGGCGTGGCAATGCCCCGCACGATTTCCAACGCTTCGGTCTGAAATTCCGCTTCTTGCAGCACCCACATCCGAAGATTCCTGACACTTTCCTGCTTCCGTTGCTCAAAGATCCACCTTCGATAGTGGGAAACCATTTGCTCGGGCAGTTTCTTCTGCAGTCTGACATACAGCATTCCATCTTGCAGCTCAGTGTCCTTTCCAGCCTCTTCTAAATTAATTACGGCTATATCCAGCAAATTCGCAAAACTTTTCAGATCTTTCGTGTTTCCGCAGCGCACAGCAGGAAAGTTATCCAACTCCTCCAAGTGTAAGGCGAGTTGCCGGCGTTTTCCACCGAACTCTCTATCAAGTCTTTCCTTGGCCGCCTCATATGCCGTCCCTGAGTGCCCCAAGTGCTCAATGACCTTCAATGCCTCGCCTTGAAGGTACTGCCTGAGTTGCAGCAGCTTAAACTCGGGCGTAGCGGGGGCGCTATCAATGCACGCCACAAAAGCTGCCTTCCAGTTCTCGTAACTCTGCTTGTCCCCCCTGAACGTTGGGATTTCAACACGCTTTAACATCTTCCACAGGTCCTTGGAGATCTCCTTGGGGTGCGACGCATTGCTGGACGCAGCGCTAACAGAAAGTCTATCTAACTCACCAGCTGCTTCGTCTTGGTTTGCAGCAGCGTCTTCGGCACTTGCCCTCGCAGCAAGCGGCGCTTCTTGTTCGCGTTGCGCTTGACGGCCCCTGGCAGATTCGACGCGTTGAATCGCAGCCTGGTAGTCGCGCTCCATCTCCTCCATCTCGTCGAGCAGCCGCTGTCGCCTCTCGTCGTCCTTTGTGCTCACGTAGCCTTCGTAAAGCTGTTCCTGAATGGTGCTGACTTGATCATGCAGATCCGACAGGTTATCGCAGGCTTCTTGGACTTCATCGTCAGAAGCGCGTTTCTGTAGCAGCCATGATAGCTTGCTCTTGCACCGAGTTAGCGCTGCCTTTCTTCTGGATTTCTCAAAGCGCAGCTTCTCCAAACGCAGCGCGCGATCATCTTCTTGTTCGTCCTGCTGCGGTGGAATGGCGTTGTCGACTTCCATCGTGCCTCTGGTTGCACAGTAATTGTTGTTTATCAGCGTGGAAACTTAGGCTTTGCCCAACCACGCTCTGCTACCAAGTTTAATGTCCTGAAGCCGACAAAAAAAGCCCGAGAGCTAGTAGCCAATTTAGCTATGCTCAAAAACGGTAGGCAAATCGCGCTAACCAACACTTAGCTCCGGAGGGGGAGCCTCCACACGTTTATTATATAATTCAGTGCAAATAGGCTCAAACAGGGGGGGTGGGTTCACGATGCCAATGCACAATGCGGCCGAGGGTTAGAGCAACAAGGTGAGTGCGCAGAGTGGAAGCGGGCGTACAGTAATTGTAAATAAGGTAGATTTAAATAAATATGCCGCGAGTCAGCGACCAATCAAACCACCTGCCTCCCGAACAATGAAGTTTACCGCTTGTCTTCCGAATCAGCTTCTTGATGAATTGTATTCTCGCCCGTCTGTCTGTTGCAGCAGATGATTGTTGCTTGAATTGTTTGATTACCGTCGACCTCTTCAAAACTTTCTGCCAGGATTTTACAGCAAATTCCATTCATGATCCAAGAGTAGAGATAGCATACTAGTTTCTTTAAAAAAATCACAAAGATTTTCCAGCACATGGCTTCCATTTTCGAAGAGAAAACAAATGCAAAGCACAATATACCTTACAATGCTTATACCTCTTTAATCAAAAGTCTGATAATTCTCGAGGATGTCTTCAATTGTCGTTGCCATTTTAGCAGTAGTTTGTAAGTCATTTCTTACATGTCGTCCAACTTGATTCGGTGCAATTTGACGCTTTCGTAGATAGTCCATAAAGAATTTTAGACCATAAGGTGCTTGCTGCCGTTTCAGTGGTTTATCTCGAACAACATATTCCATTAAATCAAACACTTCACTGTCGGATAGTTTTATTGGCAATGATTCCTTGATGGAATCAGTACTGTCGTTTTCACAAAGATTTTTTTTGAGAGCATCGAATCGCATGCGGAAAACCTTGGGGATGTGTCTTGATTCGACTGCAGTACTAGGCTCTTGTACATCTGCTTTTCGAACAGTGGGTTGCTCGATGCTCGACTGTTTGATAGTTTTTACGTGATTTTAGTAGTCTGTTCTCTAAATCGGATCGTTTTAGTTGAGCTGTTGTAGTTGTCACTGGCGTTGCATTAGTAGTCGGCGAGGGATGCGTTGTTTGGATTGCTTCATCCAGCATGTCCATTTCGTTTCTCATTTCTGCTATGTTCCTTACCATTGCGTCGCGCGGCGTGTCGAGAATGCTTGCTTTATGCAGAGGCTGACTCGTTTCATTGCTACATGTTTTTTCCATTGATTGAAGCTCACTTTCAGGCACTAGAACCATTCGCCGAAAATCATTTCCTTTGACTGATTTCATGATAGCTACCTTTTACCTTGAATAGCTCGCACCAAATTTGCTGCTCCTGCGGCTGTTCCAACAACTCCAGAAGTAATTCCAAGAGCAGTGCTTATAGCAGGTAGAGCAGCAATAATTGGTGCCAAGAAGGGTAGAAACCCACCATGCTGAATTAGGATTTTTCGTTTAGTACCTGTAGGAGTCCTTTTTTGCAGCAACAAATTTATATACCTACCGTGCCGTTCGAGACGCTTCTTGTTACACGAACTAATTGGAACGTGTCCATTAACAATATTTAGCAGGAATTCGACTAGGCATCGAATTTCAGATTGTGACAGAGTTTTGATAAAACTTTTTCTTTGCTGTGGATTTTTTAGACGATTAATAATTTGCAAAATAAAAGCACACTGAGATAGCGAATGTGCACTTCGTTTTCCTTTTTCGCTTAGTGTCGTCATTGTAAAATAATTACATTATTTACCATCAAGACAGCTTTGCTTATAAATCCGTTCGTTGACGAAAATGTAGCACGACAACAATATGCGCACTCGAATTAAATTTAAACGGTTTCCCGCTTTCGTTTGCCAATCGAATTGAAATCTCTTGGATGTACTGCCGATTGGTTTTTAGATAGTAGGGTGTTTGCAATGCGCTAGTGTCGCGAACAAGTTCTCCATCCTTCTTTTGTTGTAGCTCCACCACTCGAAGTAGCGGTACAGAGGTACTGCCAACAACTTGATATTCGATAATATCCGTATAGCAGTACATGTAGACAGTTTTTCTAGGCGCAGTTTAAGGTAGCTCTGTATCCAGATACGTTTTGGTAAAATACCAGGTTCGATTCTTTCGCCAGTATTCATGAAGTTTGATAAAAATTTCTCCGCTAGTTTTTTCAACGTAATTGTCCTGACTCACCAATCGTATGCATTCGCCTGGTAAAAGAACATTGTAGAATAAATAATAATTGTCCGGAACTAAGCCAGGACTAGAGCCGGTAATATAGGTTGCCATGCCAGTATACGATCCATCAGGCGGTTGTAGTGTTTCAATATTCGGTTCTGTAAAAACAGTCGACACTTTTGTGGAAAACTTTTTCCACGCACCAAACTTGAAAGTTTCGAGAAAAGCCGTCGGTAGCTCTATTGCAATTGCTTTGTCACCCGAATTGCGCAAAAAGCAAGAAAATTTGTCTTGTACAGCTGCCGGTCGCCAAGAAACAAATGCTTCCAAATCTGCATCCGTCCAAACGCGCTCCCAGACTGCAACTTTGGAGCTTATAATCTCTTCAATATTAGCAAAGTATGGTACTTGGAATCTACGTTCACGGTGCGCATTCGGTCGTGCAATTGCTCCGTGACATAGTAACTCAACTAGAGCAACTTCGTAGGAACCATTTTTCAAATCAAGCGGTTCGCTTAATTTAACTCTAAATTCGTTGGGTGAATTATCTTCAAAACTAAGATCATTCGAAGGCAAAAAACGTAGAAGCTCATTGCGAAACAGGTAGTAGTCGAATTTATATTTAATTCTAAAAGTTGCTTATAAAGCTTGAACCAGATGAATCAGAATTGCGAGTATAGACTACATGCCGATCACCAGGAAATATACCAGTTCTGAGACGCAAGAAATCTGGTGTTTTTTGTCGTAGGTCAATAAACAAGTAGGAAAAGGGTTTATTGCTTGTAGCATCTTCAAAGACATTTACAAGAAATCTACTGCTTCGTGAGTACATTTGCCTTGATAGATGTTCAACTGACGCTTGATCACGCGGATTTCGAGTCAGACAAATGTAACTAGCAGATAGGCTTCGGATGCGAGCTTCCGGATCAGAGCGATTAAAAAGGTTCTGACAAAGGTATACACAAGTCAACGGTATATGATGCGCATATTTAGTAAACATGTTACTAAACTCTTTGGAACCAACCACCTCGCTCTGTAAATCATCAACAATAACCAAATCATGCGGCTTAAAACGAGAAACTATATCCGACGGGAAACCTTTAATAAAATATACAGGATCATTTCCAGATTTAGTCCAACTTTGCTTTATACGCTGCTGCTCCTCTGATGTCAAATCGGTTCCGTGACACCAGACAAGACGACAAAGTTTTTTGTCAAACAGCTCATTTCTTTCGCTCAACAACCGCAGTGTCCATTCTGTTTTACCTGACATTGACGGTCCAGCAACAATAAATGTAGAGTCATGAGCCAATTGCACATTGTAAGTATTCATGTTAAGCACCAAATCGTTGCTTCAGTTGCATAATCTTTGCAACAAATTTTGCAGCAAGCTTTTCGCCCAAGCCACTCGAGGGATCGTGTGCAATCTCTCGCGCACCAGACTCTAGTTGTTGGTCTGCTTTTAGTCGTTCTTGCACGTCAGAATGCTGATCATAGGCAACGTCGTGAAGCATGCACAATTTGTCAAGACGATTAATCCCTTGTTGTCCCTTGGCTAGTCTTTCTTGCAAACGCGTACCCGGTCCGCAATACTGATAGCCACCAGGCAAATGTGCTTCAAATGGCAAATGGTTTATCAACCAATTTAGTACTCCAAAACCTCGTTGAGTCCTTTTTTTCTTGTTGAAAGAATTTAAACGACGTTTAACAAACTTTTGTCTTTT